>JAJGRW010000505.1:117993-341071 GCA_025461045.1 Carex parvula | reverse complement strand
CCCTAATTTCGGTGAGCTCGAGCTGACCGAAAGGTCTAATCGAGTGAGCCGAACCCGAGAAATTTGAGTCGATCTCAAACAACTCAGGAGGCATGAATTTTTCTTGCATCATTCATAGATATAAAAAGAGGAGCTCAAATCTCACAGAGGGGTTACTCATAGAAATGATTCTGCACCATTAACCAAACTAACTTGATCTTAATTAATAAGATAGCAAAATATATAATTTGCCTAACCCTTCATGCCCATAATACAACACTTATCATCAGATTCACACCTAAAACTTTTAATAAGAACACATCTCCAAATTAATACCTACACAAACCAAATCAAGTTTGTACAGCTTTAGCTATTGCATAAGCAGCAGCTGAAGCGAGGGCGCCTATAAAGGTGGTTTGAATAGCACTTAGGAGTGGCCGGTTGCCGGTTAACTGACCCTTGACAAAGCCAAAGAAGAGCAGTGCGAGAAGCGTGACACCAACAGAGGTAAACATCGCCTTGTGCGCCTCTTTGACGAACATGTATGGGAAAAGCGGCACCATGCCGCCTATAACGTAAGACAATGCTATTGTCATTGCACTATATAGTGCCCTCTTCGGATCAGGCTTCTCTAACCCTAGCTCAAACCTATTGACATCCCGGTTAGAAACAACTGATTAGTTGGTAACACAAAAAAATTACATGCTAAGAGTAATAATCTGATCAGGTTCATAATAGCTCTTATAAATATTTAGTTATTTACAATATTAAATTATACATATTTCTGCTAACATTGATTAAAATTGTTCATTGCTCCAAAATAATAATTGTTAAAAAAATTGTCAAGGGAATAATTGGATTAATTGCCCGGTTGAAAGTAACAATAAGATGCAAAATTTCTGTGCAAAACACTTAATAGTTTGGAAAATTAACTCACTTCATCATAAAGTCGAGCCAGGCTTGTGGGTTCTTTCTAAGGGCACTAACCACGGGGCCGTATTCAGTGGGCCCGAGTCCATACTCAGACAGTATCTTGGCACACTCTGCCGCCTCTGATTTAAAAAGAGCAACAAAGATTCTTTATTAGGAGGTAAAATATATGTAAATGGAAAAATATCGATAATTTCACTACAACAGCACATACCTGTGTCAGGAACATTGATAATTTCTTCCTGCTCCCGCTTCATCTCACGCATGTAGTGATCCGCTTCACTCTTGGCCGCCAAGTACCTGCCACAATATCACTCTAGATGAATCAGACCTGTTGGGTTACTTACTATGGTATCTAAATCAGTAAAGAGAAAATAATCTCAATACAATTTTATTCATTTGGTACAATTACATTAGGAATGTTCCCTGTTGTGATAGAAGTACCCATAATTTGTCTTATCTTATTAGAGGAGGGATCCAATTAAACCATTTTATGGTGATACATCTTGACATCATATGTTTATAAGTTATTTTACGATTTCAAAATTCAAACAGTCGATCCAAACCGTTCAACATGAATACATGATCTCCATATTAACATGATCCTCATCTTATTAATCAATTAAGCACTAAGATTTCCCTCAAAAGAAGAAATAATACAAATAATTTTAAAATGTTTAAAAGAATTTCACATGATGTGAACTTCTTGTGAAATGTGAAACACATTTCCTTGATGTCACCTCAGTTCTAATCTGAGAAGAAACAAATTGTTCTAAATAGTAGTTTGTACGAAAATAAAATAAAAAAAATAAAAAATGCATAATGTTACAGATAACATTGTTGCTACATTTACTGATACAATAATTCACATTAAGTTTTGGGTTATTTGCTGATACAATAATTCACAAGTGATGGCCAATATAGTTCCTGGAAATAATTATGGGCTAAGCTATAGCTAATTGGGCCTATCTTCTGTAGATCTAATATTTGCAAGTTTTTCTTTCTTCAAAACAGGCTCCATAAGCAAAAAAAAATCAAGTGCAATTGCATGCAAGAAAAAATGAACCTTTCACAAAATTGCAAATGCAGTATGAAATTTCATGAAAATAGAAAAATTAAAAATCAGTACCCTCCGAGACCCATGGAGATGGCGCCAGCAGCGACTTCAGCAAGGCCAGCAGTGAGGACGAGGGAAGACGGGGCCTGGGCGCCAGAGAGACCAGCGGCGAGTGCAAAGGGAACGGTGAGGCCGTCAGACACCCCCATTATGACATCGCGCACCACCTCTCCGGCCATGAAATGTTTCTCTTTGTGCTGATTTAGAAGCAGCCGCTGTCTCTTCTCATCCATCTCCTTACCTGCCTCCAATACCATTTTGTTTTTTTGTTAATGAGAAAAGATGAAAATAATAGGAAGGGGTTTAAGGGCTTTGGTGATCGGAGCGGTGCTTCAGGGGTCTGTTACTTTATAGAAGTTGGCGAAAATTATTGGACACGAATTTTTAAGATTTTTCAAAAATGCCATCGGGTTGTCGTCTGACGACTCGTGTCCATGGCTTGGCAAGCTTGAAGACTAGTCTGGATCCTAAAGTAACTCAAATTTTATGTTTAGATTCGGACCGTCCGATTAGAATCCTGGCCAATTTTGTCGAGATGCATTGCAAGAGTCTCCTTTAATATTCGTGGCACAACAGATCTGACGGTTTGGATGAAAATTCAAAATTTGAGTTACTATAGGTGTGAAGAATTCTTCAAGCTTGAGGACTAGAGACTGATCCCTGAAGTAACTCAAGTTTTGATTTTAGATGCCGACCGTCCGATCAGAATCCGTTCCGAGATAATTGTACGGACTACTTTAATATTCGCGTCAAAGCAGATCGAACGGTCGAAATTTAAACTGGCAACCTGAGGTACATTAGGTGATATGTAATTTGAGGACTAGTGCAGGAAAGCAGGTAGATCTATTAGCTGGAATGTTTTTCCGCTTTAATTCATGCCAATAATAGCAGGATCTTACAGGCCGTCCGATTTTAATCGGACAGTCTGATTTATTTTATGAGCCAATCGATCAAATTTAAAATTTAAAATTTCATTATTCCCTTCTTTGAATCTCATTCGTCCATTTTGGTATTCACGGGTCAAAATCCTGCATATTCTAGACGATAATAGGAGCATGTACCTATCAAATGTTTAAAGAATAAGCTTTTATGTACACTTTTTGCAATGATTAATTATGCATTTCCCTTTTTGAAGCTATACAAATGGGACGCTTTTTGAAGCAGGGATATGTCAATTTAAAGAACAAACTACAATTCAATAAATCTTCAAAATGAGAAATTTTATTGCCCATCTAATTATCAATACCGGTATAATTAAATAAGAGTGAGTCTATGGTACTATGCATAACACGGATTAGTCCGTACTACGGAGTCATATTTTCGTCTTGAAAATTCTAACGGTTGATCCTAACCGTTCAACGTGATCTCCACATAGATATGTACTTGCAGACTAAATTTTATATTTTTTTGAACTTTTTTTACTATAGAGATAGGTAGAAATCACTTGATCTGAAAATTCTAGACAATCCAAAAACAATGATTTTCTACCTATCTAAAAAAATAGTAAAAAAATTCTACAAAATAGAAATTTAGCCCACAAGTATATTATCATATGAAAATCATGTTGAACGGTTCAGATCGACCATTAGAATTTTGAAAACAAAAATATTGATCCGTAGTACGGCCAATCCGTGCTATGGATAGTACCATAGACTCACTCATTAAATAGTTGTTTAGTTATTTATCAAATAATTTGAAAGTTTTTCTGTACCTTCTAAAACTATTCGATAAATATTTTGTTAAGATCTGCAAAGAAAAATATTTTGATTCTTTCTATTAGATCCGAAATTTGAATGTAATTCATCTGTAGGCTATATTATATTATAATAATTTCTATAAATAAAAAATTCTGAATAAGGTGACATTTAGCTGGCGGTTATATATGAGTCAAGTGCCACGAGCGTTTTATCGTTTTCTACCTGGGGGTTTGACTAATCCCGTTTTCCCGGAGTGTACTGTACACATGCATTTAAATACAAAAGTAACGAAAGCACAGAATAGTGGAATTTAATTGATCCAAAAAAAGACATCAGACACGGGACACGGACACGGGACACGGGACACGGTCACGATCACCAAGTGGCAAATGCAAAACCCCACCATCTGCAACACAAAAAACAGTTCTAATTGAAGAATTCGTATCCTTTTGAGTTAAGATCTGGATCATCCGATTTAAATCTGCACTAATATTAAAGAGCCTCGTACATTATCGTGGGCTAAATTGACTTGAATTTTAATTGTACGGTTCCGAAATTAACTCAAACGGTACATCAATGTAGAGGATGTGGATTCCTAATTGAAGCCCAAAACGCCACCATATGCAAACACAAAGAGTCGGAACGGTTTCATGTATTAGACCAAATTCAGTTTGATGCTCGGTCGGAACTATGTTCCACATTACGACCAATCGCATTTAATCTGCATGAATTTTAAAGTTATTCGTACAAATTTTAATTGTTCAGCCATGATTGGGTTATTATAATTGTTATTATTAATTATTTTAATCAGTTAATATTCTAAGAAAATTTATCTTAAAACATTGATGCAAAAATATTGAGCTTTTGCTCGCTAGTCAGTTGTTAATTGTGGAAATATTCAAGATAGATTTTTTAATTTCAATTAATCATAGAAATTCCGCTTACGGTCAATATTGCAGATAATATTATATATATTAGCTGTTGGATAATTCTATCATAATAATCTTGCTTTGTGCTAAGTATAATTCATATAAAAAAAAATTAAATAATTAATTATTGACAATCTAAATATTGGTTCATCTTTATTAAGTGTAAACTATATAAAATATAAAATAACTAACTGCAGATAATGCTAGCAATTGTGCTAACAAGTGAGATAATAATTAATAGCACATTATTAGTAGGTAATGCAAAAATATCTTGAAACATAGTTAGCATGCCTTTTTTTTATATAAATAAGAAGAATCTATTAAAGAATGTTCCAGTGTTCAAGAATAATTTAAACAATTATGAATAGTGACAACGTTATATTTACGAAGTAAGAGTCTTTTTTTACTACTTTGCTTCGCCTTATGAATAGGTGCACATGGTGTGCAAGAAGCAGAGGCGGATCTGCACTTAATCTAAAGGGTGCTCAGCCATTTCATAATTTTCAAACTTTTAATCACCTAGGTTGAAATTGAATTAAATTTATTTCTTAAAAGTTTTTATATAGCTCAGTCTCTCTCATAAAATGTTAAATATGTTATTGTAATTTAATGATTAAGACTCTATATTATTCTTAGGAGGTCTTGATTTTAAATTCCACTAACTACATATTAATAATTATGTATTTTAAATTTCAGCTTCTAACTAAATTTTCTAATTCCGTCTCTGCCGTGAAGATTGAATAAATGATTGAATAAGTGAAAAAGAGAGAAAAAAAAAATTGCGAGAAGATTGCACGTCGTAGGTGCACACTCCTTGTTTCATTTGAAGTGATTTTGTGTTTTGGAGAAACGAAAGGAATGTCGGGATCTGAGAGTGATAAATGAAAGAGAGGGAAAAAAAAAAAATTGAAGTGGGGTTGGGTTGAATTCGTATCCTCTGCATTAACATCAAATTTTGAGTTAAGATCTGAACCGTCCTATTCAGATCCGCACTAATATTAAAGTGCACGTGCATTATAGCAGTGGACAGGATTGGTCCGAGTTCTGATACGGTTCATAAATTAACTCAAACGGTGCGTTAATGCAGAGGATACGTATTCGGGTTGGGTTTGGTTGGTTTGGTTTGTCGCTGTCAGTGTAAACTAAAATTAATTAATGACTGTTTTGGTTTGGTTTGGTTTGGTTTGGTTTCTGGAATTTCTGAAATTTCAAATTCAACCGTTCAATTTTTTCTGTGTGTGCATCTCGAAATAGCTAATTTTTCTATGCACGCATCTCGAAATAGTTCAACGGTTGGATTCTGAATTTTAAAAATTTCAGAAACACTGTTCATATACTAAAATTTCAGCAGATTTGAATCCTTGTTGTAGATAGAGCGATATGACAAAGGAATTGAAACATTTATTGATAGATGAAGATATCATAATTTAATGATCAATTTGTAGTATTTTAAAATAAAGACTTTATCTTTTTAAAAATAAAAACTTTATCCAGACGTCACTATCACATGGGCCACTAGATGTAAAAGCTGAATTGAAATGACAAATTACAAATAAAATGAGAAAATATACAGATTGAAGAGGAATATACAGCCGTTTTTTCACCGAATATAACCGAATTTTTAAATACTAGTTAGGACATCACTTTCAACACAATACATGTGAATTTGATTATGTCTAGTAAAATTAAGAGTGAGGATAGAGTGTGTTAAATTAAAAGTGAGGTTTGATTTTGTACTAAATAAATTTTAAAAAGTTTAAAATTTTACACGGACATATATTATTTATGAAGTAGATCGATTTCAATAGTTTGGATTCGTTGTTTAAAACTAATTTGATATATTTTAAAGTTAAACTTACTAAATCTTCTTGGTGAATCTAGCGCATGCTAACATCACTCAATAAATTATAAATACCTTAATTTCCAATAGATTGTGACATCAGCAATGAACAGTGCCACCCCACTGATTTACCGTCGGATCGTATCTAAATGAACGAGATTAATTCAAGCCGACCTCATCTGCCGTCATCTATTCAACGCTGCAACCCTCCATTTCTACGTCCTCCGCGATTAGTGTACACAAACAGCTCATTCTGTCTCCACTGATTTTACCCAGAACCATCAACGCCCAAACACACCACGTCTCGCCTTGCGCCGCTTGAATTGTTGACTGTGGGGGCAGCTGTCAGCTCCTTAGCCCCTGTGAAGCAGACTGTGAAGCTGTACTATCGGCTTGGAAGATACAGTGAAATGATGGATTCATACAGAGAGATGCTTACATATATCTAGTCAGCGGTAACCAGAAACTATAGTGAAAATTGTATCAACAATATTATGGATTTTGTTTCCGGTTCAGCCAGCCACAACTTCTCTCTTCTAGAAGAGTTCTATCATACCACACTAAAGACCCTCGAAGAAACAAAAAATGAGGTACTTCTTTTGTTTTCAGAATATGTCCCTAATTTTTTTCTTTTTTTACAACAAGTCTGTAAGCCACCAGCTTTGCTGAGAGTTGAACCCTGGTTTCCCCTTTTTATTTTCGGGTTTTTCTCTAATGATCCAGGGCGTAATCCTGGGTGTGAGGAATAAGTTCTTAGTTTTTCTTTTTTTCTTCATTTTTTTAATTAATTTTTTCAATAATTTTTATATGATAAAATCATATGAATCAAAATTCCTCTCAATCCAAAAATACTAAAATCATACATAATAGAGAGCGGAAAGAGAGGGATTCGAACCCTCGGTACAAATAACTCGTACAACGGATTAGCAATCCGTCGCTTTAGTCCACTCAGCCATCTCCCCAAATGTGCATTAAAAATCAGCTTATGGTATGTTCAATTTGTTGTTACTTTTTTTGTTTGGTTGTAGTTTAATTAGGGTTTACCAATTAAGAATAACATGTCCACTTCATGCTGAATAGATACTAATACTTGGTATTATTATTAACTGGTTGATGTTAATATTCTCTTTATGCCTGACCTGATGCTTTTACTATGGTTTATTGACAGAGACTCTGGTTTAAGACAAATCTGAAATTGTGCAAAATCTGGTTTGACATGGGAGAGTATGGGCGCATGAATAAGGTAAATAATTCTTCAATATTAATTCATTTTTTTTATCTCTTTTGTGCTCTTATTCGCTACTCAAATTTATCTTTTCATGGTTTTCTGTTAACAAAAATTTCAGATTCTGAAGGAGCTGCATAGATCTTGCCAAAGAGAAGATGGTAGTGATGACCAGAAAAAGGGTACACAGCTTCTAGAAGTCTATGCTATTGAAATTCAAATGTACACTGAAACGAAAAACAACAAGAAACTCAAGGTTATAATGTTCTTTCACATATATTTTGTTTAACTTGAGAATTTTACTCTAATGTTTTAATCTCCCCGCCCTTGAGACTCTATAGATTAAGAACTGCATGGCAACTACATACACGCTCTTATTTTTTATGTGGTTTCTTAAACTAAGTAATATGTGTCTTCAGTGATAAATACCATGTGTGCAAGCCTTAATTGCAAGAGATAATTCATCAGTCCATTATTATCGAGACCATCGTTAATCCTTTAAGGACTTTGTTTTCAGGAGCTGTACCAGAAGGCTCTTTCGATCAAATCTGCAATTCCTCACCCAAGAATTATGGGGATTATCCATGAATGTGGGGGTAAAATGCATATGGCTGAGAGGCAATGGCCTGATGCTGCCACCGACTTCTTTGAGGCTTTCAAAAATTACGATGAAGCGGGCAACCCACGCCGCATTCAATGCCTCAAGTACGTATTTAATAAATTTGGATATTTTCAGATGACTTCCCTGTTTTGTTGATTTTACACTATGACCTGTATTATGATGATTCCAAAATCTCATCTTTTATATTATGCTTGAGGTAGTTAATGAACTTTTATTTTTTCATTTGGAGGATGTCGATTAATATATATAGATATTTGATTGCTGCTACCTTTTCATCCATAAAAATATATCACATATGTTATTTTTCAAGCTTACTTCATATATTTTGAGAATTTGATTTGATCATTTGAAGCATCATTCAAGGGTAGTACATGTAGATTGTAGTGTAAGCACCCGTTCCCCGCTCTCAGCGTTTCCTCTTCTGCGGTTCTCTTCGGTATTTCCCACTCTTCAGATTATCGGGTTCACACTTCTCTCATTCTTGCTGCTCATTTCCCTCTTTCGCTATTCTGAACAGCGGCTGAGCTTCTCGCTGTGATTTAGCCTTCCCGCCTCCTCTACCTTCGATTCTTCCCGCTTGTATGGTACCATTCGTTTCAAGGTTAGTAATTTCTACCAATTTATTTGGATTACTATATCCAGGGTGTATGGTATCCAAATGATTACTATGTCCAGTTATTTATAGATGATTACTGCGAATAACTATTTCCAAGTGATTTATTATGTCCAGTTATATATGATTTGGATACCAACAGAAAGAAAAATTTGGTAGAAATTATTTATAAATCATTTATTATAACATTTATAACAGATAACTAGCGTTTGGTAGAAATTATTCCTCAACAGGAATATAGTAATCATTTACAAATAATTGGTAGAAATTGCTATATAGCTATTCGTTTCAAGGTCAGTAATGTCATGCTGTGATTTATTCCGCTGTTAAAATGGTTTGAGGACTAATTAACCTCTTTGACAAGGTAATTTCCAAAATCAATGATATCCAATAAGTTTTCAGCATGGTTCATACATATTTTCCAATTATGTCCTTACAACTAAAATTCAGTCAATTCAGTGCACCCAAAAAAATTTAGAGGTGATTGTAACAGTGTCAATAGATTTGGGAATGTGCAGAGCTGATTCAACAAGGTATCACAATCATTAGTACAAACAAATAAGCCTCTGGGACTGGTACCGGCTTTAGTTTCAAATTCAATTAAGTTTCCCTAATGTGCAGTGAGCAAGAATCAAGTCGGTCGGCGTAGGAAGCATCATCTAAGAGACAAGGAGCAAAATTCCAGGTTAGGTGAAAACTTCGTTAAATTGCGTTTGTACTTCTCTTAGTATTTGGTTTCTAGATCAATTATGCTGGTACGTTTAAAAAAAAAATTCACATCTTACATCTTACAATCTCACCCTTTCTTTTTCCTCCCCTTTCTTTGCTTTCATGATTTTTTTTACAACTTTGCTAACACCAACCTCAAAGTTCTACAGCAAGCTCTTCTTCTCTACTAATGCATTCATTTTTATGTCAGTTACAAGCCTAACACCACATGATACCCCCCACAATCATAAGTTAAGACTCAATTATGTTTAGCCATGTAATCTTCTAATAGAAAAGGTTCTCAACAGGGGTACAACAAAAAAAGTAAATATTTCCTATTTCATATTTTCTATTTGAACTCTTCTTCTACTGCATAACTTCCTTGCTTTCTATTTTACCCTCCTCTTCCTTCTCATTGACTGCATAACTTTCTTTTTTTATTTTTTTTCTTAGAAAATAACTAAAAGTAGAATTTCTTTGAACCTTATCCAATCAATATAGTTATAGTTCTAAAAAAAATTTCAGTGTAAAATTGCATTAATGGAAACAAAACAAAACAAAACAAAACATAATGGAAGCTATAAATATCAACCACATATGCAATCAAGCTAACTACCTTCCGTACCAGTATTGGCCAATAGATGGCAAAATATGAGCTACTATCCGTAATGCTCACTGTTCTCACTTTCATCAGAATTGCATTTCACACACGCATTTCCCTCTTTTGAAAAATTCCCACTACATGCATTACATACAAGAGGCTTCAGTATATAGATGACGATCAATTCTGGGGTAGTAAAATTGGGGTTTACAAGGGTTCTCAAGAGAAGAAATGAGAGGAACTGACGGGAACTGCTGCTGTCTAGAAAATTGCAGCAGGTTTTGTCAACTTCGGAGGCCTAAAAACTAGGGCTCTGCAATGGGCATGACCATTAAATTTTTTGGGCAACTAGGGTTTCAATCGAAAAATATTATCATATTACTCTGGAAAAAAATGATAACTAAATTTCTACTGTTACGTGTTTCTCCCCAACAGGTCCAGATTCTGACAAGTTCTGTACAGCTGGAGAAAAAATGTAAAAAACAAGGGTCTATACTGCATATTTTCGCTAGAAAACTTTGCGCAAAAACAGTAGACATATATGATAGGGTGATAAAATGGGCTTACTCTTCATAGTGGAGAGTAGCTCATATTCCGATGGGCCTGTCCTTTCTGCACAAACACTAAGAAATGTATGAACAAGTTCGCGTTGGTCTCGTACTTTGCGCCCTGGCTTCTCTTTAGCTTCTTCCCCCTTTTGCAACGTCAGGTGCGTTAATTTCTCCCTTTTGCCAAAATTTTGTTTTTAATGGTTAACAATTTAAGATTTGTACTGCACACCAGTGTTATATTTCAGTTTAAATTTGTAATGCACTGCAAGTGCGATTTCTGATTTTGGGAGCATCATTTTTTTTTTCCCTTAATTTCGAGGATTGAGGGACTTTCTTATTACCTGTACAATTGGGTAGAACAGTACCAAGCAATTATTAATGGTACATTCTAGAATTGATGTCTTTCAGTTAACCATCATAACACTATATGTTTTAGTAAGATTGATAGTGCATATAAATTATTTGTTGAGTTCAATGAGCAGGATTCACCAAAATACCAAACAATTACGTACTGTATGTACAGTTCTACATTCTCATATATGCAAGTATCAGTACCAGTTTTCCCCAAATACTGTTATGAACACATTACAAAAATTACAGATCCATATAACTGTTGATTTTTACCGTAACTATTTTGCTCCTTAATGTTTAGTTGCTCCATCGATGCTTAGAAAAAAGAAAATTCCAAACAAACTACAGCAAAGAAACATTTATCTTATGTTATTTTTGCTACAATTTTAGGAATATTGGTGTCCTCTGGTGTGCTGTTGTTGCCTGCTCCGCTTCCAATAGCGGGAGCTGATGATGGCTTGAGTTAGCAAATATAAATTGTATACGAGTAATTGAAGAATATATGAGCAATTGCAGAGTAATTAGAGGAAATCGCTATGGGCACTTTTCAGGTAATTTATTATGTCCTCTGGAATTTATTATGATAAAGATAAGTTGTATACGAGTAATTAAAGAGTATATGAGATGAGAGTTATTATTTATGTACTGCATTATAAACATTATAAAGGGATGGAGTAAATTTGTGTTTAGCAAAGGTTACATGAAAAATAGAAATCATAGTCAAATCTTTACGTATTTTCATTTTATTTGTTCTGTATTTAATTTCTCTCCTCACAGCAAGATCGATTCTGTTTTCTGTCGTGGTACTAATTAAGGTTAATTACGCCATTTGGTATTGTTTGGTTGCATTAAGTTATGGAATAAGAGACTTATTCCACACTTGAGCTGCCAAACAAGAATAAAGCAGGCGTGATATATGTCTTGATTAAATAAGAGGTGTTCTTGATGAAATCTTTTGTTCCTCTCTTCTTTATACTTAATTATGAAGATCCAGCTAGCTGTTTCGATGGATGGCAACAAAGGCTCCACCGATGTGGCTGTCAGTCAGTACAATGAAGTTACCCTAGCAGATTTGTTTTATCTTACTTAACTGTTATCTATAAATTGAAATTAAAAAGTAAACAAACCCTAGGGATGTAGCACTATTAACACATAATTATGTAGAGTAGTTCTAAAAATTACGAAAATGCCTCTGATTTGTACCAAAAAAATTTAGAAGTAATCATAATATTCTTTATTTTCAAATCAGTAGTAAGTAATGTGCTTATTTTTAAAGTAATGAAATAACAATTTGAGAAAGTTTTCAAATAATTAAAAATTGGTTAATTTCGTAAGTTGTAGCTATTGGTCTCCTTTTTCCTCAACTAGCTATCCAGATGCTTTTCCTTAATTTTCTCTCAACTAGCCATTCAGATGCCATGTAGTTTTTGCAACCGAAATTTTGCAAATTGTTTTTTTCCATTACTTTAACAGATGTGATCCACTCTGGTAATTTTATCATGTACCATACACCGTACCAGGTCTATAGTGTACCAAAGATCCAAGGCTTGATACCCCATGCCTGATATAAGACCAACATCAAAAAATAAGCTGCTCATTTGTGATGTTAGCATTTTAAACAAAAACCAACTTAGTTAAACAGTTCTTTTTTCTTTTAAAAAGTTTTTTTTTCCCAACATTACTTACATAAATCGTTCACCTTTTGATAATTCGCAACTAAAGCTCAAGTTTTTGTTTGCAAAGTACATCCAGATGTTAAAGCAGGGTCAAATCAAAGAAAAATGACTACATTACTCCTGGTAAAATTTATTCTTGTCAAGTAAAATAAATTAATTCAATGAAATATCTGAAATAAACATCAGAGATACAATGCATAGTAGGCCCAACATTTTTTTACAAGTAAATTACTCAAATGATCCTTACAGTATTATCTCTCTTCAATTTTGATCCTTCTAGATACAATATTTTAATTATTTTCTAAAAGTTTTCCACTTGTACCAATTTGGTCTTACCATTAATACCTGTTAAAAATAATATTTTCATCCATATCAGCATCATAGCATTGCAAATAACATGCATGTAGTCATACAAGCAAGTTCGGGTGTCATGAATACTGATATAACATATCATATATCCCCGATATCCTATATCGATATATGAAACCATTACAATATGGATGTTGGTGTGGATTTCGCTTATCATATACCCCTGGTGTCATATATCGATATATGAAACCATTATAACATGGATGTTGGTGTGGATTTCGCTTAGTTTTTTGACCGAATATAACGGTATGACTAATTTGGTACAAACAGGAAATTTCTAAGGACCAAAATGGAAACACTTAAATTCTGAGATAAAAATAAGGCTCGAGTGATACTTTTAAGGACCATTTATGTTATCAATCCTTTTCTTTTGGATATTTTTGCAAATAACATCCCATGTAAAAAATGATTTACTCAGAGCATAAGTTACCAAGTTTCCCCATGTCTTTTCCTTGTCATTCAAATAAATTTCTTCATAACCCGATTAATATCTGAGTATTATTTGCAAATATCAAACAAACTTATAACTACCAAATTAAAAAAAAAAATATATATATATATATATATATATATAATAACAACCATAACAACATATTTCAATTGGTGTCAAAAATGCATGTATAAGTACCACCCTTACAGGTTAAACTTTTGCATTACAGATGCATAATCCCTAATTTTTTTTAGAGGGAAAAAAGCATTGTCCCTAATTAGGTAAATTAAACTTGTATTGCATCTACAGGTTCTGACAATGATGAAATACAAGAACAACAAGACAGCATTGAGATTCATGTGGCAAGATTAGAAAAATTAGAAAACTGAATGGAAACTAAAAACCCTTCAGATTATAAACAAGCCTCTTCCATATCTTCAAGTGTTGGAATAACAAAGGCATAGAGCAACTTCTAATGTGTCTGTATTGTTCTCCTGCAAATGAAGAAATACCGATCTGTAATCTTTAGGTGGGATAAGCTAAAATTGAGGATGGACTATGTTTGAAAGAGGAACAAGCGCTTTATAAAAGCGTTTTATTCCTTAGTGGCAATACTTTCAAACAGACCTATACCATTCATGTAATTTACTAACTTCATTGTACAGTTTTTATCTAGAATTTACGAACTCTAAAGTGCGTATTACAAACTTGAAAGCAACATTTCCAAAGAAATGTCAACTCATGTATGCTAACATACACCGAAAAACAGTTGCGGCGTAGCCGCAACACGATGCACCTAGTTTTAACAAAACGGCGAGGTTTATGCCATTTAACATTAGGCGGGCTAACTAAATGAATATTGAATAATCATCTCCAAAGTGTGTCACATAATCTCATCTGCTTTGCTTTCCTTTGCATTGTGCTCGGATTATATACATTTGGTTATTTTATAATTCACAGTAGGTTCAGCTAGTCAAGCCTGTGGTGGCCTGGAGGCTTCGCCTTGGACTTGAGAGTAGGTCCGATGGGCATCGGACCTACCTCGGTTCGATGGGTTTAATCACCATCGATTTTCTTTTAGATTCGTGCGAAATGCTTTAAATCCTGTGCGTGTATCTTTCAATTTTCGTGCGCACAAATCTTATACTAGATCGGACAGCCAGCGTGGTGTTGAACCTAAAAGTAGGTCCGATGGGCATCGGACCTACTCCGTTCTCTTCGCCTTGATATATAGGTGAGATCGAACCGATGTCTTAAAACATGAAGTAAGGTTAAAGTCCACAAATTATAGGCCCCTTCACGAAGTAAATGATCTTTAATTTATTTGTTAGTAAAAAGCATGACAAATGAAAAAAAAAAAAAGATCTTCTACACAAACTAGTAACAATTTACTTTGAGTGAGACTACGGTACTATGCATAGCACGGATTGGTCCGTGCTACGGCTCAATATTTGAGTTTTTAAAATTCTAACGGTCGATCCAAACTGCTCAACATGATTATAAAATGAATATGTACTTGCAAACCAAATTTTACATTTTTTTCGAATTTTTTTACTATTTTTTTAGATAGATAGAAAATGACTGTTTTTGGATGGTCCAGAATTTTCAGATCAAGTGATTTTCTACCTATCTAAAAAATAGTAAAAAAATTCGAAAAAATGTAACATTTTGTTTGCAAGTACATATTCATTTTATAATCATGTTGAACGGTTCGGATCGACCGTTAGAATTTCAAAAATTCAAATATTGAGCCGTAGCACAGACCAAACCGTGTTATGCATAGTACCGTAGCCTCACTCATTTACTTTCTTTAAACTTCATCAGACAACAGGACAATCTACATCAGGCCTTAAAATGCACCTATCTATTCTAGCCGAAATACCAATATCCATTGGGCCGATAAGCCCAATAGAAGTTGAGACTTGTATAAACTTAATGTCCTCCTGCAAAATGTAATATTAATTTTCATGTGACAATATTTTTTGGGTGGCCCAATAAATTGAACTAAATTTACCAATATCAACTAGTCCCAAATGACCCAATATTAAATTACCTATATGAATTTGAGCCCTTTGCTTGTTGATGTACCCAGATGGAATTCAGAATCTAGTATCGTTCACTAAATTCTTTTTTAGATGGTCACGTCAGGGTAGGAGTGGAAAAAACGTGTCGTGCCGTACCGTAACTAACACGTTGTGACTTTGGTCTCGTGTCGTATCATGCTGTGACCAATAATTTTTCACGTGTCATGTCGTGCCGTGATTAAAATGTCAAGGAGTGATCACGGCACGCGAATGGTCACGCCACGTGAGTCATGCCGTGCCTAAACGTGCTATCACCATACGTGACTCGCGTGACCATTTAATCATAATTTAGAATAGTTTATTCAAGATTCAGAATTAAATCAATATCTAATGGTCCTAATTACACGTGACTCGCGTGACTACGTGTCGTGCCGTGCTGTGACTAAATCTTTCACGTGTCGTGCCGTGCCGTGCCAAAGTTTCAAAAGATAAGCACGGCACGCGAATGGTCACGGAATAAAACATGCGAGTCACGGCACGTAACTGACACGCGTGCCATGCCGTTCCGTGACAGAGCCGGCTCCGCCGTGCCATTTTTCCGACTCTACAGTCAGGGAGTTGTTCGTTTGTCTATTTCGAGAATATCAATAAAAAAAAAAAACAGTTGTCAAGTATTAAATAAGAAGTAAGTAATTTTTAAATCTCTACACTCGTATCATTAACTTTTATTTATTTTTAAATCACATCGTCAACTATTACTACATAAGAGAGAGTGACAAGAACGAAAACTAACAAGAACAGTTAGCAACATAATTTTAAATTTAAATTTTTTAAATAAAAAATACCCGACATCTCAAATGTTTTTAGAAATAAAAAAGAAAAATTCCAATAAAAATACATAAAATTCCATGAGTGGGGTAATATTTTTATTTTGGGTATATGCATGAAATTTTCCTGCACACAATAATACAGGGTTTGATTCCAGCGGATCTTGCGTTAGAAGGTTCTAGATTTCGCGATCTTATAACATGGATCTCTATCAAACTCCTTGATTTATTATTAATTGGGAGAAATTACCCAGTCCGAACACGTAGCATACCTTTGGTAAGCAAATGTTGTATTTTTGTCTCCCTAGATGCTCTTTTATTTTTTATTTCTGAGACACAATTCCGGAGGATATTTTCCTAGATGCTGACATGATATCTTCCAATTTCTCTCAAAAAATAAAAAAAATATCTTTCAATAAAAACCACTGCATCTGACCTGGTCAATTTGGATGAAATCTTACTAGCGGTTTGAAATCCATAGTGCGTATCGGTTGCGGAACGCATCGGATGGGCACCGAGCCTCTTCGGAACTATCCGATTTGCTTTATTATTCGTGCGTTGTGTGTTTGATTCGTATATATATTGAAGTAGTGTGAAAAAATAATGAAGCGAATTGAATGCCTCCGAAATGACATCGAACAAATTTCCATTCTATGTTCATCAGACATGTCATGCTCCCATGCATAACTACCATTCTAAATAGCAATTGCTGTGTCATCGCGGAAAAGCTATTGTGAATAGTATTGCTATAGCGAAAACTATCGTGCATAGCGGGATTTTTTTTTTCAAAAATTATATTATATATTTCTACTAATTATCAACTTTTTTATGAAGTCTCATGAAGCAATAAGTAACACATAATTAATTAAGAAATCATAATATTCATATTGAACTAGTACAAAGTTCAAATCGTTATTCAAAATATTTCTAGTAATATCATAAATTATCTGTACTTTTTATATTCAAAATAAACTAAGCATTATGACATAAACTATCTATCTTTTTATATTTAAAATAACCTAAGTCATGACATGACATGAACTATCGTTTTTTATTCAAAATATCTCAACTACCATACATTAAAAATCACTTTGCTGCTCCATATTCAAATCAGTCATTCTTTAAATTCATCAGATACAGACACACTTTGCTACTTATCTCCAGTTCGCCGCTCGTTGCAATTTCTAGAGGAGCACAGAAGATAGGCTAATTTAAAGCAAAAGCAATATGAATCGTAAACAAATTATATCCTTAATAAAAACTTTTAGATTGAGCTTTTAAATAAAAATCCATATGGCATAGTGTGCGCTACATGATACACGTTATTCTAGATTGCTATTACTACTATAATGGTTGAATTAACGCACTTTTATTTTATAGTTTAGTTTTTAGATTTCAAAAATACTATAGCACAATATTTACAACAATTTAGAACAATGATATAAATCGTTTGATTTTAACCAAACCGTCAGTTGTAATTTAAATGATATATGTCAGCGGACTATGTGATTCTTAATAGTTTATTGAATCCAAAATATCCGGATTCCCAAGAGATTATTTGTACATATTTAATTACAAATCCTTAAATTAAGTATGTATGTATCTTTAGCTCACTCGTATAAAAAAAATTCATAAAAGGAAATCAAAATGGAACTGAAAAATAAGCTGTTAAATTTATTCAACAGTTTGTGTACGACATGCTCAGTTATCTCTTGATTTTTTTTTTATTAAAAATGGTTCTAAAATATTAGAAGTCCTCCAGTTATGCACAAATTATTTTTTATTTAAAAATGGAAGTCAATAGTATAAAATTTTCAAAGAAATATGGGAGTCAATTTTCTTGTACATGTAATATTTTACTATAAATTATAGAACAAAATCATACTTCATTACTTATTCAAAAAAAAGATAGGAATCAATTGAGGATTTTTTGTAGAAACCATAATTAAAAAAAAATTACCAATCAACTTGATTAGTTTCATTTTTACAAAAACCATAAGAACCGAATTGTCATTTCGGTCCTGATAGGTCCATGTAGTGTATTAAGTCCGTATATTTGTATTCGGTTGTTATCCGAATAGAAAACTAATATTCGGTTCTGAATATTTGATCTAAAATTTGTATTCGGTCATGAATATTCGGTCTAAAATTTGTATTCAGTCCTGAATATTCGGTCTAAAATTTGTATTCGGTCTAATATTCAGTTCTGAATATATACGGTTCTGAATTTATGTGGCTATGCTGCTTGTTTTTTGGCTATGCTGCTTGTTTTCTACTATGCTGCTATTTATTAATATGAATTTTTATTTTAAAATCCGCATATATACATCCGAATTAAAATCCGTATATTCAACCGCATACCGTATATTCGGTATTCGGTGGCCTTCTGAATACCGAATATAAATCAAATTTTAAAACACTGGGTCCATGTGCCAATGGCCTTCAATAAGGCATAAACTTGGCCCACAAATAACTTGGGATTCCGACCCTGTCAGGGGCTAGCCCAAAGTAGAATGAAATAAGGCCCTTAATATGATCATGGCCCAAGAAAGGCAACTCAGGGCTCGGACCTCCTCTTGGGGCCAGCCCAAGATCAAGAATAGACTCGGAACTCGGACCCCTTCGCGGGGCTAGTCCGAGACCAAAGGCGAGTCGGAGCTTGGACCCCCTCGAGGGCCAACCCGAGACCAAGAGCAGTTAAGTACTCGGACCGCCTCGCGGGACCAACCCGAGACCAAGCAAAGCAAGGCCCACAGACCAGTTGTCTGCTGGCCTGGCAAGAACTAAGATGAGCTTCGCTCCATCAATCTGGAACAATCTGGCCCGTGAAGTCAAGTTGGGCCCTCACTCATGAGGCCCAGTCCAACTTCGACTTCACGTCACCGCCAATTATGCGAGCGTCACCGCCAATTATGCGGGCATTACTGCTCCTATACGAACTCCCTAACCGTTTTGACAAGACGTCTCAACGATCCGGCCCCCCTATTTAAGGCAGGGAATTCCCGGTAACAGGGGTCGCGTTTTTCCGTAACACATGGTATGTAGAGGTTAGAGCACAAATACCCTCAAACCTTTCTCATTCTTCCAAATCTCGGCCCATCAACAAAAGGACGGGGTGAGCCCGTTTCCCATTTCCTGAACTTAAATTTCCGTACGGTCTGCTCCCCAGGGACGAGACGTATCAGGTCCGAAGGAGTTTTTTTTATGTACCGAATTGCCACTGCTGGACTCGGCGAGGGCATTACTCAAACTACTTTCTTTTCTTCGAGATGTTTTCACAAGTTTTCATGTAGAGTAAATTAGTTTTTTGCATGAAAACACCTCGTACCGAAATGACAATTCAGTACGTATAAAAATTTCTAACCAAAATGAGAATTCGATTCTTATATTTTTTGTAAAAACAGAACTAATTAAGTTGGTTTGATAATTTCATTTTTTTTAATTATGATTTCTTAAAAAAAATTCATCAATTGACTCCATTCTATAAAATACACCTCCGCCCCTGTCTGCACTTAGAACATTTTTGCTCTTTTAAAAAGATTTAGCATGTGACCCTGACACTTTTAGTGATACGAGGATACACATAAAACCAGACATGTCAGTTACTCATTCGATAGAAACGTACTGACGCACAGCTCACCGGTGATTCCTTGAAAGGGTTTCCAATCTAGCGAATTGAACTCAAGCGAGCATATTTAGCTTTAGTTTAATTTAATTTAAAATCAAATTAAGTCGAATTCAAATTAGAGATCAATTCAAGTATCTAACTCTCATTAAACTATATTGTAGTAGGGAGGATCCAATGCTGCAAACTGCGCATCTGCTGGCAAACTTGGGCAGCACTAGAGGATGGGATAGGGTACAACAGGACATAATTCATATCACCGACAGTACCGTAATAGGAAATCTTTTACAATTACTTGATCTGGACCGTTCTTTTTAACTTGGCATGGATCTCAAAGTCCAATAATACTGCCTCCTCAGTCAGCCCGAATCCCAAACCGGCTGAGAGTTAATCTCAACCGTAAATAGCTAATTGTAAAAGGGAATCTTGGAATCTTTTACGGTACCGTCGAGGATATGGACTCCAACAGGACATAAGCTTATGTAGAGAGGATCTGGAAGTTACTGTGTTCGAGGATTGTTGTAAGATCTACGGGTCATGAAAGATACCCAAAAAAAAAAAAATTCGAGCCATACACGAGTTCATTATTATTTCATAAGTTTTCATATTTATTGTTCGAAAATAAGGTGTAAAATATTGATTTGCACTACTTGCCTTGTTTATCTTATAATAAAGTTTGTAAAAATTATTATTATTTCATAAGTTTTCATATTTATTATTAGAAAATAAGGTGTAAAATAAAATATAAATATTGATTTGCACTATTATCTTATAATAAAGTTTGTAAAAATTATATGTTTAGAGTTTGTCTAGCGTGCTATCATGTATAGCGATGTAATGTGTTATCGTCTCAAAAACTTATTATATAGACTTCAATAAACAAATACAAACATTAAAATCGATGTACTCGACAAATGATATGTTAATATACAAAATAAGTAAAATTTTCAATTTATTTAGTATAAAGTCGAACGGTAAAAAACTGATAAAAAATTAGTGCATTAAAATTAACTTATAAATCTTCATTTTTTAAGCTTGACTTTATATCAAATAAATTTATAAATTTTACATGCAAACGCATTGCTCATGAAGCAGGTCAGTTTCAACGGTTTGAATTTATCATTTGAAATCTATCTAATAAATTTTCAAAATAATGACACAATCATTTTATAAACTTATACTATTGAAAACACGAGTCGATATATTATAATAAATCGTGAGAATCATATATAAAGAGCTGTTTAAATTCCAAAAAAAAAAAAAAATGAGTGCAGCTACGGTACTATACATAGCACGGTTTGTCTGTACTATGGCTCAATATTTGAGTTTTCAAAATCCTAACTGTCGATCCAAACCGTTCAACATGATTATAAAATGAATATGTACTTGCAAACCAAATTTTACATTTTTCGAATTTTTTTACTATTTTTTAAAATAGGTAGAAAATCACTTAATCTAAAAATTCTAGACCAAAACAGTGATTTTCTACCTATTTAAAAAAATAGTAAAAAAAATCAAAAAAATGTAAAATTTGATTTGCAAGTACATATTCATTTTATAATCATGTTGAATGGTTTGGATCGATAAGTAAAATTTTGAAAACTCAAATATTGAGCCGTAGCATGGACCAATCCGTGCTATGCATAGTACCGTAGCCTCACTCAAAAAAAAATTGTAACCACAAAATCCAATCAGACGGTCAGGAAGACAGGAACCCTGTCATCCCGGGATAAATCATAAATAACATCAAAATTGAATCGAAAACCGTCTATGGCCAGTCACCAGACTGGATTTGTCTCCCAACGGCCGAGCTGCTGCCTTCCTTACGACACCGCAGCCCAATAACTTTCGACGTAACGCAATACAATTCAACGGCATTTGGCCCAACACGTGTCCCGAACAGTGGGTCCCAGTTGAGCTGTCTCAGAGCGACGCGTGATGGATGTTGTTGGTCCGTAGCTTTCACGCTGCCTTTTTTATTCGCTGTTTCGGCTCCCCCAAATTCTCTCCTGAATTAGCCGTGATGAGTTGGTTGCATTATGAAATAATCCCAGATTGTCGTTCTATGATTCTTTTACGAATAAAAATTTAGTAATTAATTTAATATATTTCAAAATTATTATATATGTATAAATTTAAAGTACTATCCATTTCTCCTATATTAGCCAAAAGAAACAAAATTATTTTTTCGTTTCGAACCGAATCGCTAGACTGCTTGAGTGTCATGTGTCGGCGAGATGAAGGAGCTCGTTCACTTTTAAAACTGGGGGAGTCTTAGGTATAAAATTATGAATAACCCCCGAATTGTCTGTTCTGTACTACGTGTCTTGACATGGGGAGTGTCCGGTTCTGTCCTTTTCCGGGGCCATGGATAAGATCGCTTAAATTTTTTAAGAGTTGTTACTTTTACTTGGTTTTGTACCATGAAAGGAACTCCGTCTCCATGCACTATAAACAGGTTATTTTACACGTTCTTCTCCCAAAAAAAAAAAAAAGTAGATTCAGTGGCATGCCTGACAGTATAGAATGAGACTGAGTCTTCTTCTGTTTTAAAACATGACACAAATTTTAAAGTAAACACACGAACCATTCTATCGGGAACAGAATTAGATGCAAATCTACAGTTAAGTCAGGGTACTCAGTCATTCTAACAATTTTAAAACACGGTACTCAGTTAACATTTTATTAATATCCAAAGTTAATTACAAATTAATTAATTTACTCACGATTTTTCAATTTTTTTCAAAATATCTAAACCGGCCATAAAATGGCTGGTTCCTCTCCCCAGAAATCGGCCATTTTATGACCGGTTTCCAATATATATATTTTTCTTTACATACAAACTATTTTCTTCTTGTATGTGATTTGCTTTGTGATTATGTAATGTAATTTTATTTTATCATTTGTATTGTAATATTATTTTCTTGACTATTTTTCATCAACTTGTGTTACTCACACCGACTCAATTTATTTCGAGGTGCGCCAATTGGTACGCCTTTAATCTTTAAAGTACTTATTCTGTTGTTTAAAGCACTTATTCAATTTTTTTTAATATTTTCTGTTTATTTTTTATATTGTACTGTTATTGTTCTAATATTTTCTGTTTAGCATTATCATGGTAATTTATTTTATCTGAAAAATATAAAAATAGTACAATAAAAGCACACATACAAAAGAACATAAATATAGGATAATCCAAATATACCAAATATAAATAGTACAAAACTGGCCACGATACTACTAAAACGGAGAGGGGGGCCATTGCCCAGGCGGTACTCCGGCGTTCGCCGCGCTCTCGCGCGGCCAGGCTCTATCTCTCGAGGTCTCCACATCAGCATCGGCGTAGCTGCATCTCCACTCGGCGGTATCCCATATGTAATCACCCCTAGAGACTGTCGAGACTGGCAAGGGTGTACCGAAGATAGATGTAGTGAGTCCAGTCCCAAAGTCATCATGAGTATGAGACCCTCTACCACTAGCCTCTCTATCATGTGGCATCTCTGTGCCATATCGGGGTACTGGCGGTGCCGACATAAAACCCTCCTCATATACCCCGATCTCATGGAGACTGCACGAGAGGGACTCGACATCCATAGTATCGGGTTCATGAGGCGGTGGCTGTGGCAACATCTTAGCCGGACCCTGCAATCATACACATAATTTAGTAAATTTGATCTAAATGAAGAAATTTGTACAAACCTGAGGGCTACTGAAGTATGACATACCTGAGTCTGAACCGGACGTCCATGCTCGTCTAGAATGCCGACCACCCAGCGTTGGACAATATCCAATGATGGTAGTCCCACTCTGGATGCTCATCGGGAGAAGATGGCATCTCAGACATCCTAACCAGGCTCTCGTCGAGCTCGGTCGGATCTATCTCATGCCAGTTAATGTTCTCTCTGGCGTCTCGCAGGATTGTGATGAGCTTCCCACCGTGACCGGCATCCTCAACATAATTCGCATTCTTCTTAAGGGTGCGGTACCCAAGATGTCTCCAGTTCTTATTTCCCAGCATGGCAATCCCATGCTCGCACTCCTTGATCGAGGACAAAAGCTGAAAAATAATTATTTTGTCAGATCAAACCTTGATGACTATTTTATTAGGGAAAAGTAGTCCACACGGTGTCCTGCGTTCAAAAAAGTAGTCCACATGGTGTTACCATAACAAAATTTGAACTCAATAAAATTTAAAGAAAACCTACAAAAAGGTACGTACCTCACGAGAAGCCAGTGAGACTCGGTGATCGTCGTTGGGCATCCACATGAGAGGACTGATATGCTCGGTGCTGCAGTACTGATCGGCTCGTCAACTACTGGACGACGGGTAGACCGTGCTCTACGCATCATGATGTCAAAATAACTTAAAATAGGCCAATTGCGGTTAAAAAATGCTAAAATAGGCTTAATTCTGCTTAAACATGCAAAATAGGCCGATTGCGGTTAAAGTAACCTAAATTTTGCTACAATATGGTACAATACCCTAATTTCGCAAGAATATGCTAAAAAGGACCAAAATAGGCTTAACTCTGCTTAAACATGCTAAAATAGGCCGATTGCGATTATAATAACCTAAATTATGCTACAATATCCTAATTTCGCTAAAATATGCTAAAAAGGACCAAAATAAGCTTAATTCTGCTTAAACATGCTAAAATAGGTCAATTGCTGTTAAAATAACCAAAATATGCTACAATATGCTACAATAACCTAATTTTGATAAAATATGCTAAAAAGGGCCAAAATAGTCTTAATTATGCTAAAATTTGCTAAATTATCCAATTGCGCCTAAAATAACCTAATTGCGGTTAAAATAATCTAAAATATGCAACAATAGTCTAACTTCTGTAAAATATGCTCAAATGGTCTAATTTTCCTAATTATGCTAAATTCGGCTAAATTACACTTAATTAGCCTAATTATGTTAAAAAAGACCAAAATACCCTAAATATAGTCAACTGTGCTAATTACACTAAATTACAACAAATTACCCTAAACCCTAAACCCTAAACCCTAAACTATAAGCCCTAAATTAAATAAAATAAAATTTAAATTAAATAAAAAAAATTACCTTAAAGAAGAGAGGAAATTCGGTTGAGAGATGAGTGAGTTGTGAGGAGGAGAGAGAAAAAAGGAGGTATTTATAGGGTTAATTACGGATAAAAAAAGAAGGAAACCGGCCATAAAATGGCCGATTTGGACATTTTTGGAAAAAGTCAGAAATCGTGGGTAAATTAATTAATTTGTAATTAACTTTGGATATTAATAAAAATGTCGGACCTGACAGTATAAAATGAGATTGAGTCTTCTTTTGTTTTAAAACATGACACAAATTTTAAAGTAAACACACGAACCATTTTATCGCACTACACCAAACAGGACCATCAGCGATCGGAATTCCGGTCACAGAAACTTATGTCGCCGATCGCTGATACTCATTCCGGTCGCTGTAAGCTTTGTCGCTGATACTCTTTCGATGACGTCACCGGTCGCATATACTACGTCACTCGGTCGCTGATAATCTTTTGGGACCACATTTTTTGGTCGCTATTGTTTTTTTCTGACGTCAGCAAAAACTTTCTGCGACCAAAGAAAACGGTCGCTGATACCTAAATCCGGTCGCAGATACACAAATTATCAAAGACCAACATTTACGGTCGCTGATACTTAAAACCGGTCGCTGATACTCTTCTGTCAGGTTTTTCATATTTTATTATATTATTTAAATTTGCACCATTTAATAGTTGGTACGACACGTACCAACATACAACATAAACATACATGTCGTAATGTCAAGTAATACAAATAAACATAAACATACAACAAATAAACATCAAACATAATAATCATAATGTCAAGTAATACAAACATAAATGTCGAAATGTCGAATGTCAAGTAATGTCAAGTACCATCTAAACCTAAGTAGTACCATAAACATCTATCAAAATGTCGACATTTCGACCCCTGCCCCTCGTCACCATAAACATCTAAACCTAAGTAGTACCATCACCACCAACATCTGACCCCTGCCCGTCGTCATCATCGCCGTCATCATCCTCGTCATCTTGAGGAGCGGGGATCGAGGCATGCTGCGAGCCCGAACCTCCCTGTGAGATTGTAAAAAAATAGTTTAGATAATTAGAATTTAGGGTTCAGGGTTCACAATTAAAGTCGGACTGAAATATCAAATTTCGTACCTGAGAAGCTCTGAAAAGCTCGGTGATCTTGGACATAAACCGATCCTCCATCCTATCAAGTACCCGAGCAGATATCATATCGATATACTCTTCTGTGAGCTGCGGAGCCGGCGGCATAGAAGAATATGAATGTGAAGAATGCGACTGACTACTGCTCGACCCACTGGAGCGAAACATGCGTCTCGTCTTGCCTCGAACATTAAAAATAAAACAATTAGTATTATCTTACAAAACTAAAAATAAATTTAAAATTAAAGTGACTTTTTATTTTACCTAGAGCACCAAGACCATAGTTATCGCCGTGGACATTCTGATCAGATATTCCCATAGAGTACCAGACGTCGCCGTCGTATGCGGGCCATGTGTTTCTATCCTCTCCATACTTCTGCACCATAGCACTCTTATATTTTTCCTGCAAATTTTGTAAAATATAACAAGAATGTTATATACAACAGGAACCATGATATTTTAAAAACGATTCAAAAGTATTATTACCTGTGCGTCTTTAGCCTTGCCGGTAATATATTCCCCCGTCTTCTTTTTTGTATGGGTAGGCTGGAACAGCTCATCGGACCATCTGGGTTCGCGCCCTTTTTCTTGCTCCTGTTAAGAAATTTGAAAGACAATTTCATTTAAAAAAAGATTATCAAGGTTAGTTCGATTAGATTCAATTGGAATGAAAATAGATTAATTTAATGAAAAACAACTTACGAAGCGCTGTTTGTGAACAAGCATGTTCACAGAACCCGTTGTGGCCCCTGAACCTTCAGCATTGGCCCTATTTGAAGCATTTTGCTGGCTCTGACGGGCAAAAACATCACTGCACCAATGATCGACGAGTCCGGGCCAGAACTCCGGCTTGATCCAGGCGTCATAGGGGCGAGGAGCAGCCACACGCTCCTTCCACTCGAGCATTGAATCTCCATAGGACTTGGTTGCTGCCTCCCAAGCCTTGTTAAGCATATCCTGTAGCCGTTTGTCAGCTATTCTACGAAATACATCCCATGCATCATTCTCAACTACCTCAGGTGCAAACTGGTAGTGCTTCTGCAATGCATAACTCGGTTGGTTAGCTTAAAAAAAGGAAACAAGTAATTATTAGAGGTTTTGTTTTCAGAAAATTTTACTTACCAAAAACTCTGCCTTGATAACTTTCTTGTTTTCATCAGGGAAATCCTGTATCTGGTGTATGGTCCAGGATATGCTGTACGTACTTCCTGTGAAATATTTTTTTGATCACTCAAAAGAGAGTAATGTTTCTTTTAATATTTATAAACTCGGAAATGCTGTCGGTTCGGACTGCAAGCGCACAATCCTATCGAATAGTATGTTCAAGGTCGATCCACAGGGAATATTGGTTCAATGCTTTGAGCGATCGAATCACAATCTTTCGAAAGGCTAGACGAAATCTGAAAATTGAGAGATGTTGTTGTGATCAATGTAAATTAGGAAGTAATTAAAAGTAATTAAAATAAATATAGAGATGAGAATTTCTAGGATTTCGGTACACCATTGCCACTCAATCCGCCTTGACAATATATTATTGTTGCATCTGATTTCCTGTTGTTGTTTAATGAAAGACACCACATAGGTCATTGCGATTTATATTACGCAAGAATGACAGATCTTTCATCAAGATTCTACATAGGACACTGCGATTTTCCTTACGCAAATGTCTGATCTCTTAAGTACCCCAAATTACTACACGGATCACTGCGATTTTCCTTACGCATGTGATGGAATTTGGTACGCGTTTTGTTGGTCTGTTTATGGTTTCCCCGCTAAGGTTTTCTTCACATAAACCTAATAGATCTCAACGAGGCTAATTCATACAAATAGTTTCTCTTACCATTAAAGTACTGTCACTACCCTAACGGACTCAAACTAGATCATTGAAATTAGATGAAAGAGATAATAAATCACAAAAGTATTTTGATTCAACAACAAGAAATCATAATCAATAGAAATATATCAAAACATCAAGAGTAACAAGGTTTACTGCCTAGCCCTAAGAAAAGGAACTTAGCCGCGGAACGGCATTGTTACAAGCACTCCTCTCTTCTCTCTTTAATCAAATCTAACCCTAATTACAAAGATAACTATTCCTTCTGCCCAGGGGCCTTATATAGGAGTGGAGGGATGTCTAGAGGTTGAGTAGGGGCTAAGAAACTGATCTGGAAACAGCTGTCGGCAATTATTCCCCAAGGGTCGCCTTCGGATACGGACCGTATCAGGTGATAGGGTCCATATTAGGACCTTGACGGTTAGGGTTTAGTGCTTCCAGCGCTATCTTCTGGTCTGTGCTAGGCCTGGTCCGTATCAGGCAATACGGACCGTAACAGAGACTTTGTCGATGAGCGTCGCTGATCCGATTGACCCGATTCTAGCTCCATTTGGTGTAAAATAGTCCCAAAACCTGTTTTCTGCAATAAAACATAAAGAAGGGTGACAGTAGCCTTTTTTCTCTAATAAATTAAATATAAGTGTGAGAAAATATGCAAAACCTAAGCCAAAACCCTACGTAAATCATCATTATTTTGACTCTGATCATTTTTGCGACCTGCTTCGTCTTCTCGGGGTGCCCTGCATCAAAAGTCCTGCAAATAGAAATAACATTACAATCACTACAATTAATGCATAACTACAACATATACAAAAAATGAATATTACCTGTAACCCCCTAACCGAAGCACTGGTTGCGAACTCGAATCTGCAGGCGGCGAAATATATGCATTTGCACCGCGAACATTCCTCTGACTAGCCTCTGCCTCGTCACCCGCCGGTGCCTTTCCTTTGTCCTTTCTACTCGGTGCCATATCTAGAGTTGAGATGATAAAAATCAATAAGTTTCACTCAAGCGAACATTCACAAACCAAGTAAATATAAAGACATTAACCTAAGATCAACTCAAGCGAACATTCGCAAACCAAGTTTCTACTCAGTGCCTTTCCTTTGTCATTAGTAAGTTAAATATTATCAACTCAAATATTATCAACTCAAATAAACCACATTTTACACTTAGGCACATATGTTAGGAATGGTAGTCTAGAATAAAATAAGCGAGTACGTAATCAATTATAAAACTTTTTTAGTTTACTTTTATTCTATTACCATATTTAACAAAGACATTATACACTTTATATTTGTTGATATTTGAAGTTAATATACGATGCAGTAGCTTTTGTGAATTTTAGACTCAATTTAATTCTGATTTCAATTCAATTTTGAACAAAATAAATGTCAGGATGTGCATCTTTTAGCATAGTCCTTTACCAGTAACCTATCAAAATCCATAATTCTAAAACAACCTAACCAATTTTCCAGTCCAACAACTATCCATTAAAAATATGTTAAATTTGAGGGGCACGAACAGCAGGTAATCCAAAAGAATAACGCACATAAGATTTCAAATTGGGAACAAAGGGGCTTAGCAAACACAGCAAGCATTCCCGAACCAATGCCTTCCGGGAAAATCAACAACCCGGCAAGGAAATAAGCAAATCGCAAAAACCAATTCATAACAAGTTTTGATTTAGATAATAACCTGAGAAAGCTTGAACACACAACGAAGAACTCGGAACATTGGCCGGTTTCAAGGATGCACCAAACGTTCGCAAAATCAGCAACCGTGCCTCGCCTCGCAAATCAGCACCAAATTAGCAACAATGCACCGAATGTTCGCAAAATCACAGCAAGCTCACACTATTGATAAGAGGAGATGAATAACGAAAACAAAATAAAAAACAAAAACAAAAAATACAAACCCTAAATTCAATTCAGTTCGAGTACCTATCGCAGAGCAGCGGAGCCGTGGAGGTGCTAACGCGAGGAAGGTGGCGGAGGCGACGGTCTAGCACAGCCGGCGGTCGAGCACACGTGGCGGTCGGGCGCGTTTTTGCATTTCTGCCGAGAGCGAGAGACAGAGAGAAGAGGGAAGAGGGCGGGTCAGAGAATAGAGAAGAGAAGAGGGATTAGGGTTAGGCTAGGTTCGTCGACGAGCAGTGGCGACTCAGGACGGTGTCGAGAGAGAGAGAAAATGGAGGGTTAGGCTAGGGTTTGGCGCGAGAGATCGAGAGAGAAAACGCCGGGCGCGCGTTAAATTTTTTCGGAAAAATTTCTTTCTGTGACCGGTGAAATCCCCGGTCGCTGATGCCGGTCGCAGGAGAAGTTTTTTTTTTTTTACGGAAAAATCAGTTTCAGCGACCTGCGAAATCCCCGGTCGTAGATGCCGGTCGCTGAAACAACATTCTGTTGTAGTGTCGGGAACAAAATTACATTTTAAGTCAGATGCAAATCTACAGTTAAGTCAGGGTACTCAGTCATTAACAATTTTAATTTTTTTAATCATGTATGTTAAAGTTTTTAAAGATATTATATAGTTTAATTTTGCTCATAAAATATTAAAGGTGTGCTTCTAACTTATTAGTTAGAATTTCACTTTTGTGATTGTGAAAATTTGAGTTTAAATTTGAAGACCATGCATACAATATGTATTTTATGTTTCAACCTCTTCAATCTTAAATTTTTAGTTCCGTCTCTGATTTCGACTCGAGTTTGGTTTTCTCAAGTGTTTTTTTGTCAAACTATATATAAGATATTTAAAATGTGTAAATTTTATTTAAATTTCAATATTCTGAATATAGTTTTTAAATTCAAAAGTATTTTGTAAATAAACAAATCTGAGGTGATATTTTTATGAACTATCGTTAGTAACCATCTTAATAACTGCAGACTGCTGATGGTAAAATCATTATATTTGAATTTAAATAGTTTTTATGTAGTGTTTAATTTCTTTTATCATGATAATGAGGATTAAAATATTCATCAATTCTTAATGGTTCATCATATCAAACTTCGAACTTACATCCTCCGTGCAGAAAGTAATGTTTCATTTCAACTTAGCTAATTAAAATCTATTTACATTATATATCCTAAATAATGTATTTTGTAATGTTGTGATGTACTTTAGTTTGTTTTGGAGGTCCATGAATTATTTAAAACCTCTCGTAATTATATATAATGATGATGTAATTAACTAGATGTCTTACTCATTTGTTTCGAATATTCTAATAGCACAAAAAATTCTTTATCCTAATAGAACAGTGCATCATGTGCTTAGAATCTCAATTCATGTTGAATGTACGATCGACCTTCCACACTTCAATGTATATTTTTAATGAATCAATCAAAACTCAAAAGTGACGTAGTTGTGATTTAAGTAGTTTAAGGTAGTTAATAGGGGACAAATACGGTAGTAAGCAATGCACAAATGCACATGTATTATGTATAGTTACGTGTACGGGTGAGAAAATTGCTCATAACTCGTAATTCGCTCGCTAATAACTTTTTTATTATCAACTCGCTTGTTAACTTAATGAACCGAGCATAAGCAGACTCCAACTCACTCATTAAGAATTGAGTTACATGAAATCATACCACATCCAATTCCAAGTAGTTCCCAACCGGATCTAAATCCAAATTAAATTAAAATCACAAAAGGACCTACCAGCAGACTGATATGATTCTATCAATGTTAATTAGTTTTTGAATGATGTATCTATTATTCTTTGAAGAGGATCTAATTATGACAATTTGTTTTTCTTTTTTTTATTTATCTGGTGCAATTATTCATTAATTCTGCAACATTAAGACATATGTTTGGGTTGATTAACAAAAACAAATTCAAAATAATGTTCAAATATTTTGTTTTATGTAGGTACCTATAAGCAATGTTTTAAAATACGGTTTCTATGCGGTATGCAGAAGGCCACCGCATATGCGGCTTTTTATACGGATTTATATATGCGGATTTTAAAATGAGAATTAATATATATATAAGCAAGTATGCGGTAATATGCGGTAATATGTGGCAATATGTGGTAATATGCGGTATCATACAAACAAGTATGCGGTAATATGCAGCAAAATATGCGGTAAAAATATGCGGCCGAATATGAGGTCGAATATGCGGAACCGCATATTAGACCGCATATTGATTTTCTATGCGGCCGCATGAACCGCATTTTGTTACACTGCCTATAAGACACTATTGAAATTAATTTACTGGTAATTTGTGATGCTTGAGTCTGGTTGTACAACTCAGCATGTCTAGTTCTAAAACACAAAACTCAAAACAAAATTCAAAATTGCCTACATGTTTGATTTCTTAACGAGTCGCTTAACGAGCACAAGTCAACTCGAGCATTTAACGAGTTGAGCACGAGCACAGTTGTCAACTTGATATTGTCTTCTCAACTCGAATTGACTCGCTCATTAACCTCGCATACCCAACTCACTTGAACTCGGATAATTAAAAGCCCTAGTTACGTGACATAGTTGTCACTATGATCGATTTAAGTATTTTAAGGTACTTTAATGTACTAAACCAAAGAGTTTAACGCACCAAAACCAATATTGTGTTTTAAGGTTATAACTAAATCAAAGTGTTTTAAGGTGCTTTAAGATGATATAGAGGTATACCGTATAAATTACTCCAAAAATAAAGTTAAGTTAAAATCATCAAATTTTCAAAATTTTGACATTTTTTATCATAACTACTTGCTTGCTTGCTTACATAATATTAATACATAAATACAATTTAGTCTTTTTACTCTAAACTATTTCATCAACTTACTTTATTAATATTAAATATCAAATGTTTTTACTCCTCATACATAAATGTATCAAGTAGATCGGTTTAGCTCGTCTGTTGTTGTTTTTTATTTATTGTAAGAAGCTCTCTTTTGTGGTAGATTAGCATTATTCAATATCATGTTGCATTTTTTTTGGGATAAATACATAGGCAGTCAGACACCCAACTAATTGTTTGGTGATTAGTTAATTTAATGTATTCATTTTTCAATGAGTTAAAATAAAACTATAGAAGGCCATTATAGACATGTACATTTATGAAGACTTCATTAAGTTACGGAGGCCACTTGTGCGGTTTTTTATCTTTTTCTTTTTTTTGAGAAGGAAAATGGGTAAGATTATAACACAGCAGTTTTGGCTTCATGCAGTGTTATAGTCTGTAGGCTACATGAAACTAAAACTGTTCTGTTATAGGCTGTTTTTACCTTTGTATCCCTTCTTCTAAGTCTCTTTACACGAGTATACAACTAGGAGTAAATTTAACTTGTGCACAGTAACCAATCGTCATCGCTTGCTGGATTTTTTTTTTTAAAACGCAATTAAAATAATTAATTTTGAAAAAATAACATGATTACTTTTTTTTTTGTTTTTTACAAAAATCATAAAAATCGAACTGCCAATTCGGCCTGAAGGAATTTTTTTTTTTATACCAAATTGGCAATTCGGTCTGGTCTTTTTTCACAGTTCCCGTATCTTTCTGTGTAAACTTGTGTGTAATTCCTTCTGGACCTAAAGGTTTTTTTTTTTTTTTTAGAGACACTAAAAAGAGCAAAATAAAGAAATCTAACACTGTAAATTTGAATTTTTTGTTTAAATTATTTGTTAGATTACTTCTTTTGATTTATAATTAGCATATTTATACTAAAATACACTAAATACTTAAAATTATGTTGAATTACACTATATTACAATAAATTATGCTAAAATTACACTAAATTACGCTAAATTACAATAACTTCACTAATTATGCTGAAATACGGTAAATTACACTAAAATGCGGTAAATTACGCTAAAGTAGACCGATTTTGTGTCATCTTTCATGAATCATAAAAAATAGTAAAAAAATTCGAAAAATAGTAAAAATTGGCATTCTACAAGTTCATTATGTAACTAATTTACTGAGCTATTTAGATTGAATAATAAAAATGAAAATCTTAATCGGAAACTTCAACTCAAGTTTTGAGGCTCTTAACTTAGTTTTTTGGCAATTCTGAATTTTGAAATCCGGCATAGCGGGCACAGATGCATGCGTATTTTCGCAAGCTTTCCGAAAAGAAGTTTCGTCATTTTATGACCGTTTGAATTTCGCCATCGTTTTATGACTTTTCATTGAAGATATCGTCCATATTCATATGTAATTTAGCGTAATTTACCGTATTTTAGCGTAATGTAATGTAATTTAGTGTAATTTAACTTAATATAGTGTAATTCAATATAATTTCAAGTAATTTAGCGTATTTTAGTATAAATATGCTAATTATATATCAAAAGAAGTAATATATGAAATAATTTAATTAAAAAATTCAAATTCAGTGTTAGATTTCATTATCTTGCTCTTCATAGTGTCTCTAAAATATATATATATATATATAGACCGAGTTGGCAACTCGGTCTAGGCAAAAAAAGGTGGACCAAACTGCGAACTCGGTCTGGCTCATTTTTTTATTTTTTGTGGCATTCTTTCTACAACCCCGATGAAAAATAGCTGGACCGAATTGCCAATTCGGTCTGAAAAAAAAATTCATCAGACCGAGTTGGCAGTTTAGTTTAATCCTCGCTTGCTCGCTCTTTTATTAAAATTAAAAATTTCAATTGTTGTAGCGTAAATATTTAATAGAGCAGTTTGACTTCATGCAACGTACAAACTATGGAATCAAAACAACATTGCATAAATCGATTGGACCGGTTGTAGAAAAAAAGAGCGTCTTGTTTCCTTTACGTATTTTCTTGGAGATATCGCTTGGCGACTCTAGAGAGATTTTGAGAGTCGAAGAAGTCCGTCGTTCCTCCACTCTCTCTCATTCCACTCCGCTCAGTCCATTCCGCCTCACTCAATCAAAGCAGTGCTTCTATCTAATGATTACCACTTCGCCTCACTATTTTTTCGCCTCGACTCACGAGATCAGATGTAGTGCTGTAAATTCGCTCCACCTCGCATGTAGTATTTACTATCTATATATATAAATAGGGTACGTGTTTATAGTTTATTGCAGTAATGTGGTCTCCTTCCTCCTCCTCCTCCTCCTCCTCCTCCCCCTCCTCCTCCTCCTCCTTCCTCCTCTTCTTCTTCTTCTCTTCTTCCTCTCCGTCCTCTGCTTCGACCTTTCTCTGTCATCGCCGTATTCCAATCTAAATAAATCAGGTACAAACCTCATCTGACCATGAAGGCTCTCCTAGATCCCCTAGCATGTCTTGATTCCAACAATAGCATTATCTACCAATCATGTTGGCTTTGTGCTAATGACAAGAAATAATGTTAGCTCACTATCTACCAATCTGAGGACAAGCACATATAACCATGCATGCTCGCTATCTATTAATCTGAGCATGACGGCCCGAAGGCTCATCTCTTTTAATCAGAGTACGGTTCTATTTTTTCTATTTTTTCTTGTCTAGCTTTGTACAAGAGGGTTCAGTTGTAATGTTTTATGTACTAGTATGGCTATTATATGTACTCTTATGTACTTGTTACGAACTGATGTGTGTAATTGGTTTTGTTCTGATTAATGAAAATACCTACGGGTTGTTAACAAAAAAAAAACAACGTTGCATATGATTCGTGTGTTGTATGAAGTCAAACGGCTCTGTTAAAATCTCTATGCATTTTTTTACAATGTCTTTACCTTTTACCCCTTCTCTCCATAGCGACAAATGAATTACTCGGATTCGGTTCATGGGGTCAAAAATTCGTGATTCGGAAATAATTCAAGAATGATTCGGTCCCACGAGAAAGCAAAAAAAACAAAAAAATTAATTTTTTTTTTGCATTTTATTCACGAATGATTCGATCAGCCGAATAATTCACCGTTCAGTTCGGAAACACCAAAAAAATATTTTATTCACAAATAAAACGCAAATTATGTCACTGTCCTTCTCTCAACTTACTTCTACGAGTATGCTACTGGGCGACTAAACTTTGACTTCCGTGCAGTCGTCATTGCTCTCTCACTCTCTCTATACAATTGCTTCAATTGTTGTGTGATTATCGCTTTAGTTGAGTACAAGAAATGTTAACAAAGCAGTTTTGATTTTTGACTTCAAATATCGCACAAACTATAAAATTATTACAACACCTCATAGGAAATAAATCTGTTGTTATTCTCAAGGAATAATAGGTTTGTGTTCCGATTGAAATCGTTCAAATTATTCTGTGTGCGAATTTCAAAACGTTAGTTTCTCATGCACGAATCTTAACAAAGACCAACGGTTGAGATCGGAATAAAAGGTTTCTGCGCTGTATGAAATAAAACTACTCTGTTAAAAATTTTCTTTTTATTTGGTTTTACCTTTTACCCCTTTCTCTAAGCGTAAATTTTTCCATGGGCGCAGTCGTCATCGCTCTCGCTCCCTGTGTAATGATATTTTTACCTTTTTATTTTTGCCCTCTCTCCTGGGAGTAAATTTTGCCTTGCGCGCAGTCGTCATCGCTCTCTCGCTCTCTCTGTAAATTTTTTTCAATCGTTGTGAGGTGTGGCTGTCGCTTTAGATGAGTGCAAGAAATTTGTGGAAGGAAAGAGTCGAGTGGGCCGTCTAGGGTGCTTTCTCTCTAATTGGTCTCCTTCCGATTCTTCTCGGAGCTCTCTCTCCCCTATTGGTCGCGCCGCCTTCTCCCCTTTCTCTCTCCTCTCTCTCTCTCCTGTTGCTACTTATTCAGTACGTTTCTCTTTCCTCTGGTTGGTCTATTTTGTTTTTATTTTATCCCCTTTCTCAATTGGGCTTTTGCTCCGGGATCGATTCAATTTGACTGTAAACCCAGATTTTGGTGTTGGATTTTATTAAATTAAAGTTTTGACGGGCTTATTTGTTGGTTAATTTTTTAGATTTGAGGTTGGTGCAGCATGTAGTTTGTTGTTTTAGTTAAATTTAGTATCTACCTAAATTTCGTATTTCTCTTTTAGTTGATTTAATTTTAGTTGTCTTTTGGGAAAAACCACGAGATAGTGTTGTTTTAGGGATGGATTTCAAGTTTTGATGATCTGATTCGTTGAAAGGAACTATTTGTGATTAATTTATCGATCACTCATTCTTGTTCAATTGACGATAATCTCCTTCAATTTATCGATCATTCATTCTTGTCAGAACATAGAACCAAGTTTGATTTAATATCTGTACGCAGATTTTTATTGATTCCTGATTAGTTCATCAGTTTTCTGATAAAGTAAATTCCCTTGTCTTCTCTGTAGAGCTTATGGCTAGAGATAAGTAACACTCTTATTAAAATAACTTTGATTTGCATGAATCCATTTTTGCTGATTAGTTGATAATTCTTTGGTCACTTATTATGTAACTCCTTGGTTTGCATGAATTTGCTTTTGCTAATTAGTTGATTTCTTGCCTTTGGCCTGTTTTTACAAAGCTTAATTGGAATACTTATTTCTTTGTCCATTTTATTCTTAGAGAGTGCAAATATGCCGGTCTTATATTAATTCTAAGCTTTTGTTTGCTAAATCAGTGGGTGTCATGGTTATAGGTTTTTCCATTAGCTCCTGTGTTTCTTCTTAGGTGATAAATTAAAATTCTTTCCACTAATCAATGTATATTTGTTGATTCTTATATGTCTTGTCTACGTACTCAAAATAAATTCAAAGGGTTATTGGTAAGTAGTTGGTTTGTTCTTTTGTTTCTCAGTGATAGCATTAGACCATGCAATGATCTATGTCATGTTGCTCTTTATCACATTATTTCCCCTTATAGTTAGGAGATGCTATCATGGCAAACTCAAGTGTGATGGATTTGACAAATTTAAGGGCATGAACTGCAATTTTGCTTGGTGTGATTCATCTTCAATTTATTTTCTTGGATTGGTGTCATTTAAATTATTTTTACTTTCTTGTTGGCATTGGCTTTCTCCTATTTATTTTGGAAATGTACTTTCGATTCACATTTAATAAAAACATCCACAAGTACTTAATTTTTTGTGGTCTTCAAGGTACAACCCCTGAACTTGATTCTCTAAATCATGCTCAATTTAATTTAATTTGACTTGAATTCTTTATTTTTATGGCTTGAAGAATTATTATTCTTTATCTAACCATGTTTTTATAATTTTCTTTGACAATTATTAAATGCAGGTTGATATCTTCAGAAGCTATTTGAAAAAAAAAGAAAAAAAAAATATAAACATGGAAACAAACCTTAAGGGAGGTGATGTGGGGTCACAGCAAGCTGCCACCTTGCCTCCAGCTATAATGGTTCAGCCGTGGTGGCGGGGCCCAGTTTTTGGTGCAATGCCACCATCTGTCATCCTACCAGAGAATATGTCAGGTTCTAAAGACACCGGAGACAGCTCACAAGGAGATGCTAATAGTGAGAATGAAAATTCAGCAAAAGAGAGAGGTAAGAACTTCAGGTCTTGTTTAAACAATGAAGTGACAAAAGATAAAAACTTAATTACATGCAACCAAGAAGTTTAGTAGGGATAAGTCAAGATATGTAATAACACCGTTTGCTGACACGTTACATTGTGTTTTTAGATGGGAGTGACACTCACCAGCTACCAGCTGTCACGTCAGTCATGGCTCCCGTCATGCCAGATTACCTACCCCCAACCCAACTTGAGCTCGGCCAATCTATTGTACCATCTATTTTCCCTTTGATGATATGTTATTCTTATTTCTTCTTATTGTATATCATAGTAATATTTTCCTTGTACATTAATTCAGGCTTGTGCAACATATCCGTTCTCTGACCCATATTTTGCTGGGATGGTTGCCCCTTTTGGAGCTCAGGCTATGGTTTGTCATTTGATATTACAATGTATAGCTTTAGCCATAACTTATGACTAATTCACAATTTGTGCTCAGGCACCTTACCAGATGTCAGGAATGCCACAGAGTCGCATGCCGTTGCCTCTGGAGATGGCTGAAGAGCCTGTTTATGTGAATGCAAAACAATATCATGGCATCCTGAGGCGAAGGCAATCTCGTGCCAAGGCTGAGCTTGAGAAGAAAGTTATCAAGTCTCGAAAGGTATTTCTAGATAAACTTCTTTATTAGCACTTGTTATTTTTCTTATTCTATTGTAGTAGTGTATGTTTTTTAAACATTCCAGACAGTTTAGGGCCCTGAATTCAGTTGTACTTCTCAAAATCCAAGGCTGTCAAAAACGTCCTCAACTCCTCTTATAGGTCCCCATTCTATGTATTTTTTGTTTGCCTCTTAACCTTTTCTTTCCCATAAAAACATAAAAAACATGTCTCCGAGAGGTGGTGAATTATTGGAAGGATAAGCAGAAATTTGACATTGTTGTCCCTTATTATTGCATTTAATCTTCTTGCTTTATGGTAAGTGCTTTGTTGGTTGATTATGAGTGACATGACTTGTTAGTACTCCTATACATATGTAGCCATATCTGCACGAATCGCGACATCAGCATGCAATGCGCCGAGCAAGAGGCACTGGAGGGCGCTTCCTCAACACAAAGAAAAGTGATAGCGGGCCCGAACCCCCAACCACCAACTCTGACAATAACAATGCATGTCTAAACTCAGGCGGTCAATCGACCGGCCAATCACCTTCTTTGCAAGAACCGCAAAGTTGTACCAACCCCTCGTTGATGGGTCGGCCGCCTAATAGTAGAGCAGTAGCCACACAGTGACATATCCTCCTTATTTAGCTACTGCCTCTGTACATAACTCCTTTTTTCCCTTTTGTTTTGTTTCTTTCTAATATAAGGATATATTATTATGATAAAAGGGAAATAATGAGGCAGAGGTGTGAATTTAGGAGGTGTGTGGCTGGTTGGTCTCTGTTCTCAGGCAATTCATTCTTGGCTTTTATCGTTTCGCTTATTGTCTTTGCATTTCTTTTCTTTGTTGTGTTTATGTTTACTAGGTGGTGTTGAAAGCGAGGTTGTGGGAGGGATATAGAGGGGATTAATTAGGGGCCTCAACACCATCTTATGTAGTGATTTGTGAAAATTTGTAACAAATGGTGATTTGGATAGGTGAACTGTTTTGTTTCCCGCTTATCAGGAGAACTGAAGATTTTTAGCATTTAACTTTTCTTCATATTATGTACTGAAAAGTGAAAAGGGGATGTTATGTGGTTGGGAACCTCCTGGAATTTGTAAACTCAAAATGTTTTTCTGATTTCAGCAAGGGAAATGCTTTTGCTGGTACTTGTTTGAACTGCAGATTTTTAGCATTTTACTTTTCTTCATATTATGTACTGAAAAGTGAAAAGGGGATGTTATGTGGTTGGGAACCTCCTGGAATTTGTAAACTCAAAATGTTTTTCTGATTTCAGCAAAGGGAAATGCTTTTGCTGGTACTTGTTTTTCACTTTTTTGTTCAGTGTCACTTCATTCAACATTTAAATGGTCAAGGAGGCAAGTTTAATCCGTTGGATCCGATCTAACAAGTTGCAGATCAAACATTTAAATGGGTAGGTTGTATTGAATTCTGTTTAATCCAATAATTAAAATTTGAGTGCGAACTTTGTAAACAAAGTTGAGTAAAACTAATATATACATTATTTTCTTTAAATAAACTCTTTCATATTAACTATTAAGAGTAAAATTTAATGTGGAATCTTATTAAATTTTAATTTTTTTTTAGTTAAAGTTTTCTTTCTGTTATTATCATTAAAAGATGTTATTATAACATGGTTTTTTTTTTTGTTTTTTTATTTCTTTAAATAAACCCTTTCATATTCACCCTGTTTGCATCTCTAACAATTCATTTAATAAATTGGCAAACTTAACTGTCAGATTTAATATCCACGATTTTTGGTTGACTGAACCTACCATGTTAAAATCTGAGATATATTAATTTTATGATATCCTGTGTTTTTATAGTTAAATATGAAGTCGACTTTTCCAATTATAATTGATTATAAATAATTCTTCAGCCGTATTTTGAACTTGTGATATTTCACATGAAGGACGTGTTAGTTTTATTTTATTATGTGGCCTATGTTATTACTGTGCACCAATTTTATTTAAAGAAATTAACGAAAAGGCATCTGAATTTTTGATGGAAAAATTCAAATTGCTATTAATAATTATACTAGTCCCAAAGGTTACCTCAAAATATATAAAAAGATCCCTTCTCTATTTGGACGGATGTCATTCCAAAAACGTTTTTCTGCCCACTTATTTTAAGGGATAAGATTCTAAAAACGTTCTCTCCCTACTGATTTTTACAGGATCTCATTTTTTCTGAAACTTTTTTGTCCAATAAGTTTACAAAAAAAAAAAAGGAGAAGTAAACAAAACGCAAAAGGATATCCATCATCAAATCTGAGGAAAACCATTGAAGATTAGTATTAACGCTTCCACCTAAAGATGTCTTCAATTCAGAAATGTAAGATTTAAATTCATTTGCTATTTTATTTTAGATTTACGGATTCTAAATTTCTTGTGTTTTTAATTGCAAAACACTTCATGATTTATTAAGTCTTTCAGGACGTTATATTATGATATCCGGCAATACAAATTTGGCGTTAATTAGAACTGAATTTTGAGGAAATCTTTTGATCCCGGATCTTGTCTCTCAGATTTGTCTTGCGCTTTCGTTCTATAACACTTTGGACGACAGGAAGGATTTTGTGAATTAATAGCTAAATGGAGGGATGAATATCAATTAGATGTTAGAAATATAGCCAAAAGTTGGGATTGCAAACTCAAATTTATGAAATCTAAAATTAGGAGTTGGGCGAGGAATTACAATGGGGAGAAGAAAAGAAGAGAAGCTTCTTTAATTAGAGAACTCCACATATTAGAAATTTTACAAGAATCTGACCATCTTTCAGAAGAGCAATATTTAAGTTGGGTTTCTTTTAAAGCACAATTAGATAATATCTACTTAGAAAAAGAACTCTACTGGAAAAATAGATCTAAACAACAGTGGTTAGAAGAAGGGGACCATAATACCAAGTTTTTTCATGTAGTAGCCTCTCATAGATGTAAGAAAAATAGAATCAATACTTTAGAAATTGATGGTACCCCTACTACTAATCTAACTGAAATGAAAACACATGTTGTAGATTTTTATAAAAAAACTTTTAGGAGAGCCTGGTACCAAATTTGCACAATTAGATGAGCAATTTTGGGATATAGAGGATAAACTATTAGATATGGATAGCATAGAATTAGAACAACATATAACATACCAAGAGATTAAAGAAGCTATCTTCTCATCTTCAGCTCAAGGGGCACCAGGCTCTGATGGGTTCTCTTTCTTATTTTACCAAATTTTTTGGGACCTCATTAAAAATGACCTTCTTCTCTTATGTTCACAATTTTATGAACACAAACTAGACTTACATAAAATAAATCAATCAGTGATTTGTTTAATTCAAAGGAGCGAGATGCTAAGCTGATTAGCAAATTTAGGCCCATTAGCCTAGTTAATTGTAGCTTTAAAATAATTTCCAAAATCTTAACAAATAGGCTAAATTCTATTATGAGTAGAATCATAGATATTAGTCAATCTGTCTTTATTAAACATAGATATATTTTGGATAATGTAATATTAAGTCAAGAACTAATTCATCATAGTAAAATTAATAATGTCCCTGGAGTGGTAATGAAGGTCGATTTTGAGAAGGCGTATGATAAGATCCACTAGGAATACATTCTAGAAATTCTTAGGCGTAGAGGTTTTGGTACTAAATGGTGGAGATGGATTATAGATTGGCTAGTTAGTTCTCAATCTTGTCTAAACTTTAATGGGGAACTTACCCCATACTTTTATTGCAAAAGGGGAGTTAGACAGGGTGATCCTCTATCCCCTTTCTTATTCATCTTAGCAGCTGATACACTATGTAAAATCTTTCATAAAGGTAGGCAAGCAAATAAACTGATAGGACTAGGCCCTCCTTGTTTACTAGGTAAAGCAATAACTAACTGTCATTATGCTGATGACACAATACTGTTTTTAAAAGCTACTCATGTTAATGTCGAATCAGCATGGTGGGGGATGATGTGCTTTGAAGCATTGTCGAGTATTAAAATGAATTTACATAAAACTGAACTATTTCCTATTCATACAGAAGGGGCGGAATTTGCTAGCACATTTCAATGTAAAGTAGGAAACTTCCCTTTACAATACTTAGGAGTAACATTGAAGGATATCAAATTAAGAGTAGCAGATTGGCAATTCCTAGTAGATAAGGTAGAAAAAAAGTTACAAAGCTGGAAAGGAAAATTATTGTCATTAGAAGGAAGATTGACCCTATATTATCAGCTATTCCCTTTACACTTTATCTCTTTATAGAGCTCCTAGACAAATAGTGAAAAAATTGGACTCCATTAGAAATAGATTTTTATGGCAAGGTTCAGGAAATTCTAGGAGGAAATATGCCTTAGTTAAATGGTCTAAAGCTTGTTTAGCAAAGAGTAAGGGTGGATTAGGAATTCTAAATTTTCAGAAAATGAATATATCTTTACTGTTAAAATGGTGGTGAAAGTTTCATAATTGCCAATATTCTGCCTTATGAAAAAACTGTTATTATATGTCAATATTACTCTACTTCACCAATATCTTACTCATCTTTCTTGGCTGAGATTTTGAAATTAGATACCTTAGGGAAAATAAGTGTTACATATACCCCTAATATTACATCTACCATTGAATTTTGAAATACCATCTGGTCTGGTAATTGTGCACTGTCTACTAAATACCCTCAATTATATAATATTTGCACTAATAAATCTGTTTCTTTCTCAGAAGTCATTAATTCCTAAGGTACTGTTATCCACTTTCGAAGACTCCTTAGTGGCATTTTACTTTCTGAATGGAATGAAATTTTAATATTAATTAGTTCTTCTAGTTTTACTCATCATTTAGATAGGATTGCGTGGCGATGGGAAACTTCAGGTTTGTTTTCTGTTAGATCCATTTATGCCATTTTAAATTTTAGGGGTATAAGTGAGAATAAGTATACTATTGTTTGGGAGTTACCTATTCCTCCAAAAATTAGAATTTTTATTTGGCTTCTTTTACATAATAGGATCTTAACCAAAAGGAAACCTAAGTCGAAGCAGATGGTCGGGTTCTATGACTTGTCATTTTTGTCGTGACATTGAGGATACAAATCATCTCTTTCTCAATTGCCAACGGGCCCAAAAAATTTGGTTTTGGTTAGGTAGAACTCAAGATGTGTTTAATACTTGGGATACAATCAATGATATTTTTTATTTTTCTTCTCAATTCAATTCTGTTCAACAAAAAGGATATTTAGTTGTCTTAAGTGCATTGTGTTGGGCAATATGGAAATATCAAAATGATATCTGCTTCCAATCCGGTACCAGCAAGTCCATTAGGAGCATTATATTACTTATAATTTTTGTTTTTGAATATTGGGCAGGCCACATGGATAAACGAATTAAGAAAGCTGCTGAAGATTGGCTCCCTGACGAACTCAATGCCATACCGCTGAGAATGTGGGATCCAACAAATAATCAAGTTGTGCCATACCAGGGAATGGCAGTAGAAGAGGAGGCAGTGCTCTTAGGATTTGAAACCAGTAACCCTGCTGCTGGAAATGAGGCTGGTACGCCAACTGACTGAAGACATGAAGTTCAATAATAACTTTTGCAATGATCCGAGGGTTGGATCAGTTAAATACCATAGTCCCTTGTTGTGTGGCTTAGATTTCCTTAGTAGCTTTTCTATTACAGTATTTTGGTGGTTGATTAAACGTCGAGCTTTTTTGTTTCTTATTGCCTACTACTATCTTTGCTGGTAATAGCTATCGTTCTCTGCTATATTTTGCTCTAAGTTAACTCTGGTTTCAATATATTGAAACGGGCAGTTTCACTGCCTTTTATAAAAAAAAAAAAATAACACTTTGGACGAGATATTTTCATTCATTTATTATTTTTGGCTGAACTTTAGCAAGAAGATACTCGCAAATTAGTATAAACACAAACATTTATCACATGTAATGGAAAATGCAAGTCTGAACACCAAAACAAATATAACACCTCATTGCGCAAGTAGAAACATCGACAGTGTAAGTATAAATATTTGACCATGCAAATATAAACATTTATATGTAATATTAAATATATAAATGACAGTGCACATAATTTTATGACAACATAAATATATGATGGCGGGAGCATGTGTTGCGCATAGGAACAAACAATGGGCACTGGCGGCGAGTTCGGATCTTCTGAATTACCTTTTGTTTTGAGTTTTCTTTTTGAAATGTAGTACCAAACCAATAATCGATCCATGTACCTACTTAATATATAGTAAATAGCTGGAATAATAAACAAATCAAACATATTAGTTTCTCTTGCACTCTAAGAAAAAACATGACATGACTATCACGTTGTGATGTCATGAGACATGATCAAATTCTTTTTTTACGCGACATGACTTAAATAGAGGACAGTCACATTATGCAAATGGTCACATCTCATGTGATAATTATACGTAATGTGATTAAACATCAAATCACATGACTTGTCACGTTTAATTATTTTATTTCAATTTTAAGTAAGTTAAAAAAAAAATTAATACTAAAAAAATAAGAAATTATTGCAAAATAAATTAAAATAAAGAAATAATATTAGAAAAATTTATCTGGCGTGTGTGACCTTAAAAACGTCGAATCGTTGCATATAGTAAGCGCTGCTGTCATGAATCAAAGACATTTTCAAGTCAGAAAATTCCTTGAACTGGTAAATTGTTACTTTCTACCTAAAATGGGAAACCCTTTGACAACAGCCTATAATACAAGCGTGATAAATGGGCCCTGTTAACTCATGTACTATCCTTCCATTGCTATATTGAATTCCTGATGCATCTGCAGGCAGTACAAATGCAGCAATTCTGGCAATTTAAATTACCCAATTTAAAAGGGCAAAAGCAAACTATTAAGAAATGAAACGAAAGTGTAAGAATGACCAACTAATGTAATCAAGAGGCCATGATATTTTACCAACCATAAATTATTCCATATAACTTTCATTAAACAAGATATTATTGGTCTGCATTAGGCAAAAAAACATTCTACACTTCATATTTCTTCACTCGGACTTGACCCTTCATGAGCAGGCATGTCATCGACTCCACTTTCATTGTCCATGACTCCATCCGTGCCAGCATCCATGCTGACATCAGAATCTGTCTCTTCTGGGGGAGGTGAAAAGACTGTACTACTCTCTGTCGGGGGGATGTTTCTCTCAGTTGCGTTAACCACGCTTTTTTTGTCTATCATGCCGGACAGTGCCAGCTTAGGCGACCACTCCAGCACATCGTCTATTATATTTGATACCTTCTTATGGTATCTGCAGTAGGAAGAGAAAAGAATGAGGTTAAATGTGCATACCAGTCAATAGTAGTTGCAACAAGCCCCTTGCATTCCTCTCTTTGTCTGAATGGCTGGCTGTTTAAGGCCTACCATTCCATTTATTCTTCTATACAATACATTATATATACCTACTTCCTATTCAATAAATGCAACCTTCTCCAGTTTTCACACAGCTCTTCTCTTTAATTAACCTTAGTTATGTTAAGGGGTAGTTCAAGCAAACTTCGCAATGCATGCTAAAATGAGGACTGAGCAAAATTTGATCCACAAACAACACCTGCAGGAGTGAGGCTATGGTACTTTACAAAGCGTGGATCGGTCCGTGCTATGGATCCGTCTCTTCGTTTTCAAAGTCTAAACAGTTAATCCGAACCGCTCAACATGATCTCCATATAAAAATGTACTTGGGAGACCAAATTTTACATATTTTAGAATTTATTTTACTATTTTTTTAGGTAGAAAATCATTACTTTCAGATGGTTCAAAATCTTTAGATTGGGTAATTTTCTACCTATCTAAAAAAATTGTAAAAGAAATTCAAAATAATATAAAATTTGGTCTCCAAATAGATTCTTATATGGAGATAATATCAAATGGTTCGGATCAATTGTTTGAACGTTGTAAACGGAGATATTGATCCATAGCACGGACCATTCCGCGCTTTGCAAAGCACCATATCCTCACAACACCTGCGGATATGGACATTCTGGGACAGATCCACGCCTGTTCAGGAACAAAAAATTGGTACCTGGCTCTGGCAGCTTCGTCAGGGGCATGATGCCTGAGAAGCAGTATGAAAACCATGGAAACAAGGGCATAGAAGAGCCTTGAAGTCCACTTAGGGGGCTCGCCTTCATCCTTCTCTGGCCAGAACCTCACGAGCTCTCTGAAGGTAGTTTCCTCTGCATTTATATTCGGGAAGAACCACACACGTTTCCCAAGAAGTATCCACAATAATCCAAATATAGCAGCCCTAACTGTAATTTATGATAATTTCATGGGAAAAATAAGGATTTATATGCTTAAGGTTTTTGCAAAAGACAGCCCAATATTTTTGCAGATTTGCATATAGCATGCAAACAGTTAAATGCACTTGCCACTAACATTCAATTCTTTTGGGATACCTTCAGACCATACCGGCCCAATATTTTTACAGATTGGTAAGCATATCGCATTTTAGCCAAGTCCTAACAGCTGGTTTCTCAAGCCCAATTTGCACTCAAATTTGACCCAAGTACATTTAGGTTACATTTTTGTACGAGCTGGTTATAAACTAATTTTATTAAGTTTAAGGAAAAGTTATGATGCAATTTACTAACATTTTGCTTTCTGAGGATAGTTTGCTACATCACAGCTATAATGGGTATAAAGTCACACAAGAAAAGAAAAACCCTAAGAAAACAGAAACTTACAAATGAGAATGGTGACAATGAAAAGTAAGGCGCCAGCACAGGAGTAGAGAACAACAATCTTGCACTGGTATGGGTAGACAGGAAACAGGCATATCGCAAGAGCTAAAAGAGGCCACAGGAAAGAGAGGATAGTCTGCCACAGAGTACGCCTCTTCATAAAGGTCCAAGCGAAGAAGCCATCATTCTCGGAAAATTCTTGTTCCTAAAAGTAAAATACTGTTAGATAATATTAAAGAAAAGATGCAGCATGTTTGTAAAAATAGATATTTTGAGGGTTAGGATAAAACAAAGCGATGCTCAATTTGAGGTATCTTCTTAGTGTTATCTATATCAAACAAAAAGCTGGGATTAATATTTCAATAGGTACATAATGGCAACAAACATGGTTGGTAGAGTACCATACTAATATAAAACTGAGTTAACTGGGTACCAAGGCAGGATCTAATCCCCATGTTTCTCTACATGAGAACCCAATTCAGCAGAAAACAAGATAAGAAAAAATAAATAAAAGAAAATCAAGATCATTCCCTACAAATTGGTTTCTACAGCAAGCTCCTCAACCTATTAAAATGAGACTTTCCTCGCTGTCTATTTATGGTTCCATATAAAAAGCAAAGGTATCCGGTTGGGTTTCATTTCTAGCCTACCCCAACTTGTTTGAGACTAAAGGCTTTCTTGTTGTTGTTGTTGTTGTATAAAAAGCAAAGGTATGTCTGGTTCAGACTTCAGACTCCTGTCTTTCTGACTGCATTTGGCCATAGTTCGTACATCAACGCATGTAGCCGACAGTGCTAAAGCTGCAACCACACTGTCCTGGCCACACGCACATTCCCATACTCCATTGTGCCCGCCTGTGATTAGAAATCCAGGCAAACTTTTGCAATTTCTTCTATATCAGGCACATGTACATACTTCTTTTTACAATCAGGGGCAGACACCAAAAATAATCTATGAAACCAAGTCCGGTATGGTAACCCTGGCATATATAGAATATCTTACTCTCATTTGTTTTCACCTCCTCTCTCTCTCTCTCTCTGACCCTCCCTCCCCCTATCTGACATATAGAAACAGAGAGACCCAAAATGTAGGCACAGAGTGCTTACACATAACAATACGTACCATATGTATCTGTAAATGCGCAGGCCATGAAGACAGTTTCTTCTTACCAGGCCTGAGAGTCTTGACCAACCGATCACACCTTATAAGGAGGTGCTTACTTAACAAAGTATTCACAATCTCATCCACATCAAGGTCTTTATCAGTGCCTAGAATTTCTCTAAGCTCAGGATGGTTTTTCATGAAAACTGTGAAGTCCTTTCCTCTGAAATACTCGACCCGTGTTTCTTGCATTATAGCCCATCGTGATGACAGCTGCTTGTTGTCCCTCACCTTTTCAGCAAACAGTTGGTACACATCTTTCGTTTGAGCCCCCTTCTGTAAAAATTGAACAGGAGGGTAGAAAGGAATTTAAACAATTGTTTCCGATGAATAACCAATGATATTCGTTAAGTATCATTACTTGATACAGGTTGCCTAGCGAAAAATAATTAGACAATGTGGGAAGAGAATGAAATCAGCAAATGGAACCATTTTGGAAATGTACTGCAAATTTCAGGCCAAAAGTCAGAACCAATTCTAGAAGCCAGATCAGAAACCCAACAACATAATTGGAAGTTTTTTTTTGACAAAAAGTGGGAGAACCCGCCAGTTTCATTAATGAAACTTACGGTGCAAGAGTAGGATAGTAAAACATCTGGCATCAAACTCGGAAATGTATGTTCATAGAACAAATAATTCTGTTCAATAAACCTAGAGGGTACTAAAGAAGCTAAAATAATTCTGCAAATATAGACCAAAATATCAACACAGCAAGTTTTTTAAAGCACATAATACAGCAAGCATCTACAAACAAAAGCATAGTCATTTAGCCAATAACAATTAATTGGAACTGGACCATTCCAATATGATTCAACTCGAAATAATCAAACAAATAGGATAAACTCCAATTTTCTCCTTGAAATCGCACTAGTTATGGATCATAGAGCTCGGTACACGCTGAAATTAGCAAATCCCGGTACCATCAAACCAGTTTCCTCAGAATCATCTCAGATCAACGGGAAATCGAAGGGTCAGGCTCAAACCAAAACCCTACTAGCTATGAATTACAAACCTTGGAAGGGGTTTCGGGGAGATCTCTACCCCCATTCTGGGGCCCGCGTCGAACTCTCTTCTTCTCCATCGCCGATTTCGTCATTTGTCTCTTCTTTATCTCGCTAAAATTTGAGATTGATTAACAGTGCAAGAGGCGCACCATGGATAGGCGAGAGCGGGTCAGGGTTCGAACTAGGTTGTTTCCTGTAGCAATTCTATAGCAGCTTCTGCGTGGCAATTCCTGCAGCAAGTCTCTCAGCAAGGCGTAGTAGAATTTTTATCAGATAGCAATCATAGCATAAGTTTAAAAAATATATTATTAATTATTTATTTATCAAAAATTAAATTACAGGCACAGTTTCTTTTTTATTTTAAATGAAGATTTTTTTTATTTTCAAACAATTCGATAAAAAAATTGAAGTTAAAATAACCCTCATATTAATCAGCATAATTGCATCAACTAAATTAAAAATAATGAAAACACAGTACAAGATATTAAAAAATAAAAATTTTATAAGGATCAACTATTTTTTACCAATATTACAAACATTTTAAGCATCTAGCTCAATAGTGTTGGTGCGCTGTTATTTAAGAGTTCAAATGACTCTATTATACCTCAACTTTTTAATTTACTATTAACAAAAAAAATTCAAATTTATATATCAAAATAAAACTGTTAGATGTAATATATATTATTTTTTCTGCATGCACATTAAAAATTGAGTGAGACTATAGTAATATTCATATTACAGTCGACTCATGCTATGGATTTCGATTTTATTTTTAAAATTCAAATAGTAGATCCGAACCGTTAAACATGATCTCCATATGAAAATGTACTTGAAGACCCAATTTTATTGTTATTTAGATTTTTTACTATTTTTAAATAAGTAGAAAATCACTGTCTTTTGATGGTCCAAAATTTTCAAATCAAGTGATTTTTTGCCTATCTAAAATATGTAGTAAAAAAAATATAAAAAATGTAAACTTTGCTCTGCAAAAACATTTTCATATGAAGATCATGTTGAACGGTTCAAATTGACTACTTGGACTTTAAAAATAAAGATAATGAGTTCATAGTGTATGTAATTGTGTAATATGCATACTATCATAGCATCACTTTACAATTTTGGTTCTATACGAATTAATAAGTTAAAAAATTCACATTAGTGTATGCATACATAAAAAATCATGACATTTTGATTTTATTTTGATTAGTATCAAGTGCTTGCAAAAACGAAAAAAAATAACATAGATCATATTTTTTATGTATGCATGAAGTTACTATAGTTCTAAAAATAAAGACATAATAGAGACGGAAAATATATAAGCATTTGAGTTCTCTTTCTTTATATAATGTATATGTATTTGGAACACTAAGGAAAAATTAAGATACACATGGAACCTCTTGGTTCTATCATGTGTGAAGACAGATAATAAAGGTATCAAGGCTTAATTATATCAAAGAAAAGTATCTCCGTCGACATTAATTTAATAGGATTATAGGTCTAAATCATTATCAACAATTAGATTTGATATTCAAGATTACAATTCTAATTCCACCAATTAAATTAGGTATGATTTATTTAAAGTTCATGACAAGATTTACTTTTTACAATTAATGATGTGATCTGACTTGATGAAGATATAATTTCTTTAGCCTATATAACTTCATCTACTCCAATGATTTTGATGTTTTTTATTAACCAGAAAAATAAAGATAACAAATATCTTAAATATGTCAAATTAATTAAGTCTCGCCAAAGCTCTAATAGTTCTCTCTTAGCCATAATCCTCCAAAAGGTAATTGATGTAAGAAATATTCTACGTGTCAAATGATTTTGGGCTGAATTATTAGATTGAATATGGATTAAGATATTGAGCTGTATATATTTTATGGGCCCGAAATTCTGCTCAAATAATTTTGGGCTGAATTATTCAATTGAATATGGATTGATTATGAAAACGTACTTAAATGAGTGTTTGGTTGTACCGTGAGAGTAGTTGTGAAAAATCTTAACATATTTTAAAAATATGTATATAAAAGGAGTATTGGAAATAGCATAGGAAATTATCAAGCAAACATTTATAAAAAACGAATATCTATTTCGTTACTTTCTACTTGAGAAAATAACAAAATAATCATAGATATATATATTTCTCAGTAAAATTAATCACCAATTAATTTACAAATAATTCTTTTTTTTCTTATTGTTCTTATTATTTTGCATCAATAATTTCTATTAAATTTAAATGATATCATAAATTGTACGGAGATTGAAAATTCAAACCATATTGGAACAAGATTTGATTATTTTATATAATGATAATCACAGGTGATATGTAAACCATCAACTTTTTATCATTTATAATAAAAAAAACATATTGTCATTGGTAGCCATGTAGGAAAACAAATAATATTAGATCTGAGCTAATGTGCAAATTCTCACAATTTTTCTTACTTTTTGGACTTCTCTGTGAATTTTACCCATAACTAAAATGGACAGTTGAACAGAATAAAATAAAATTTCTACTTCTCTGCAAATCCCATGAATCCCACCTAATTCCCTTGCAACCAAACGAGACCAAAATCTGCACATCTAGGGGTGTTCATTGGGTCCGGCTTAGTCGGTTTTGAACTGAACCGAATTAGTTTGGACCAAACGATTCGTTTTTTTATTTAATGGTTCGGTTCGGTTTGCTTTTTAAAACTGAATTATAATTTCGGTTCGGTTCAGTTTGAAAATCTTGAAAACAAAAATAACCGAAATTTTATATATTATGAATTTGGTCCGGACTGCCCCGGTTTATTTCTTAATCAATTGCTTTAAATACTTCGGTTTATTTCTTAATATCCCGATTTATTTCTTAATACCTCGGTTTATTTCTTAATATACTTCAGTTTATTATAAATCAATGCTTTAAATAAAAGAATTAATATATTTCGGTTTGAACCGAACAAACCGAACAAACCGAAATAAAACTTTAGTTCGGTTCGGTTCGGTTGCAATTCTAAATCAGTTCGGTTTGATTTTATTTTTGAAACCGAATTATAACTTTAATTTGCCTAATTCGGTTCGATTTCAACCAAACTGAATCGATGAACACCCAGCACATCCCTCAAGCGATGCTCAGATCTAGTCTACTTACCCTTACTTTAAGGTGTGTAGACGAGATTTTCATGTCCTATTTTTTTGATAGAGTTTGCGTGAAACGAAGCAAAAGACATGTTTTATTTAAAAGATCAGATTGGACAAGAGAAACTACCAGTTATGCATAAGAAATTAAGCAGTAATTAATGTGGGTTCATATCAAAATGAAAATCAGTTCTATTTCTTTTGAACTTATGGTAAGAAATGCTAAACAAAACTTGATTTTTTTGCCTTTTTTTTTAAATGTTTTTGACTTTCTCAGATGTTAATATGATAATATCACATTTTAAATAAAAACTTGACCTTTTCACCAAGGCGCACACCCAAAAAAAAATTGTGCGCATCTCTATAGATAGATACACAAATTAGGTTTGTGCATATATTGTGCGTATCTCAAACAAAAACTTCACTTTCTCATCAAAGTACACGCACAAAAAAAATAGAGTGAGCCTATGGTGCTATGCAAAGCACGGATGGGGTCCGTGCTACGGCCAAAAATTTGACTTTTTAAAATTCTAATGGTCGATTCAACTGTTTAATGTGATAACCATATGAATATGTACTTGTAAACTAAATTTTATATTTTTTCGAATTTTTTTATTATTTTTTTAGATAGGTAGAAAAATCAGTGTTTTCTGAAAATTCTGGACCATTAAAATTTTATCTATTTAAAAAAATAATAAAAAAATTTGAAAAAATATAAAATTTAGTTTGCAAGTACATATTTATATGGTTATCACATTGAACGGTTGGATCGACCATTAGAATTTTAAAAAGTTAAATTTTTGGCCGTAGCACGGATCTCATCCGTACTATGCATAGCACCATAGCCTCACTCAAAAAAATGTACGTACCTCTATGGATAGATAGAACACATATCCTTTGCATTAACTTAAAAAGAAAATCTTTTGAGTTAATGAATCTCAACCGTCTGATTTTAAATGGAGTCAATCTAGTTCCTGCCTATAACATAGGAACCCTTTAATATTAGTGCAGATTTAGTCCGCACGAATCTTAAAACAAAACGGATGATCGAGATATATTAACTCAAAAAATTTCCAGATCTAAGTCTTAATAAGAGACTTGCTGCACGAATTGCCACACAGAAACTGGTACAGAATTGAGACTCATGACGGCCAAACCCTAATAAAAACATACATACCCCTCCGTTCTCGTACTGTTGTACTCTCCCAGTTGGGAAGAAAAGAGAAATGAAGGGAAGAGAATGAAGATGAGGTTTAAATTTTTACCCTGATTTTTTTGTCTCACACTCTCACCGATCCAATCCTTTCTTGCCTTCATGCTTGTAACAGCAACGACCGCGGCATCAAGCAGATCTTCTTGAAATTTTTTGGTAAAGCCACTCCCATTTGCGTACAGTTTGTCAAAGTTCTCTTGATTTAAAATTTTTGGAGAGAAAAACAAAAACCTCAGATTGTTTATTGGTCAGACAAAAACTAGCTGAGTTCTCGTGCTTGATTCGTGTTAAGAGATGGGAACATGAATTGTTTTTAATGTTTCTGAAAATTGCAATTATCACGTTGGTAATTTTCATTGTTTTACAGCTCTATGAATGTTAATTGTAATGATCTATTTGGAAGGTGAGAATAATTAGTATGACTATTATCTCTAGTGGGCTAGATGTTCAATGGTTTAGTACTGTACTCTGGTATTTTTTATTGATTTAAAATAACTGTACATGTTATGATAAATTATAGTATGAGTGATTAGTTAGGATTTTATTATTAGTACTACCATCCTATCTATTGTCATGGTTTTTCTATTTGCAATAAATTTTTTTCACTTATTTTGGTTTTTAAAACCAGAACATATCCAATCATATCTGTTTTCCTTCCCAATTACATCTAGATTATAGCACATCAAACATCATAAATCAATTTCCAGAAATATGTTTTTTCCGCCTCTTGATTGATTTTCTGAAACCTGTTGCTTTACAAATCATGGCCCCCCTTTACAATTAAAAAAACTGTACAATAATATTGATTTTTATTGGGATAGGTGTTTGGCTACAAATGGTCCCATTCCCTGATTCCCTTCTAGCTGTGCAGTTCTTCATATCTTCTTCCAGTCCCAACTCGATCCAGTGCCTCCAGTGCTCTTTGCCTTTTTCGTCTCTGAGGCTCCATCAACCGATAACCACTCCTGTCTCTGGATGCATAAATGCAGGAATGCCAGGATTTCCCAGATCTCTATTAGATGAGCTCAAATCTGAGATTTGTTCATCAACAAGTCTAGCTGATGGTGTGAGGCGAGATGCGGTTTGAATCGGTTTGCATAAAGCAGCCTGATTGCCTATCATTTCATCAGGGCTCTTTTATCTCCATAACCAGGTACACCTATGACCTCAAGTGTATCAATAAAACAATTAATCATCTCAATTTTATAAAATCAGCACCGCTCCAGATGTTGCTTCGTTTAGTCACCAAGAAAAATAAGAGAAAGATATGGAATTTGTTGGTACTCTTTCTCATTTTCATGTAATTTCACGAAAGGTGCTCCCATTTATAAGGCACGGTAAAGTTATATTATCCCCCTTTTAGGTTGCTTATCATATGTTTGATAAAATGCTTAGCTGAATTTTTTTTTTAAACATTACTTGAACAAAGTAACCAAATATTTTTACAGGCTCACCTTCTCAAGGAGAACTCATCGAGATGGTGTTGTTGCTGCTTCTTGCTTTCCCACATGGCTTATACCGACCATGTCAAGTGCTGGAGACCCGCTCGAGAGGATGAATTAGGAAGTAATAGGATCATGGTAATACCACTCTTAATGTAATTAATAACCGTGCCACAACAGATCAAACGGTCCTGATCCAAACTCAAAATTTGGGTTACTTTAGGGGATTTTGCTTGAAGCTCCGGTACCACATGTAATCAAACAACTATTCTAAATTTTGCATTCTCATAGATTAGAAATTTCTAAATTGTGTTCTCATAGATTCAAATCTCAACATGAAACTAAAAAAAATGCAAGAGATTCTATTTCTTCCGGAATGCTTATCTTCCCTCCAAATCAAACATTGGGGCATTCTCTTTGTACCTTTAATGTGTCCCTATCTTCCACTTATGTCTTGAAGTTCTTCATTTATCTGAATTTCATTTTTTTAATTCTCGGTCATGCTAACTTTGTTATAGCCAAGTTTTAACTTGTGTAACTTCGCACAACTATAATAATCAGTCCCATCCATACACTTGATCTACAATTCTGTTACTTGTCCAAAACTGCAACTAATAGAAAATTGTGTTCATAACTCAATCCGTTTTTGTTTAGTCTATATTACTTGATAAATTACTGTTTTATGGACATAAAGAAAACATGCATTTAGTAGCACAAGTTCATGTTGGTATAATGTCCAGAAATAAAAAATATAGATGATGAACAGTCCCTTCCCCTGAATAGATGATTTGGGGCTACACTTGTCTATACAGTTATTCTTTATTTTGTGAAATGACCTATTTCCGTATACCAAACTACCTTCCATTTCGATGTGTTTCATGGTTTCTAACCTGGAACACTTTTTTTAAAAAGTTTACTTCTCTGCCCGGTTTGCTCCTTGGCTAATTTAAGTGCTGCTGTTATATGTTTTGTTTGTTTTTGGATCTTTCATAAGCTTTGATATGGACATACAAGAAGCATTCATGTAGTGATTGTGCATATGCTTATTAATGTGTCCTAAACTAAAATTGGATGATGAACAGTCCACTTTACGGCAGCTCGAGACTGGGGGCTACAGTCATCTATACATTCACTGGCTGTGGCATTATAGTTCTGTTTTTTGACCATGTACTAAATTCTTGATTTTCTCAGTATATGATAAATTTTGATACCTCTATACCTATGTCTGTTTCTTCTTCCCGTTGTCATGCTTTCTTTTACATGGAAATCAATTATCCCAATATTATTTTGACTACCGCAGTTATGAAGCAATACTAACTTTTTGGTTTCTTTTGCACTTGTTTGCAATTTCATTTTCTAAGCCTTATCTAGAAAATCACTCTCTTGCTTTGTATTTTCTTCAATGCAAATTCAGTTGTGGAACTTCCATTTTTAGAAATTCTTTTATATTTGCAGTTGCAGCTACAATTAATGGATGCCAATAATCCTGAATCCATTGTTTTATTTTTCCTGTGGCAGGCAGAGTTCAGAGGGGTCTTCTGGTTAAGATTTTCATCATGTACTTTGTTTGAACAACCCTTTGTCCCCCCCTTCATGACCTGATTTTACCTGATGGTACTTCCCAAAGAAGTGGATGAAAATAAAAGGAAAATAGATTGCTTCAAGTGTTGGCTCATCTTCATAAACTGTCCTTTTTGTTTACAATATTACATTTTTCTTTTTTCAATTTAGAAAATTGTTGTTCCTTAATTGAGTTAAATGAGGATCCCTCCTCTTATTCATGTTGCAAGTGATCCCTCTGCATTTTTCTTATGACCTGCCAAAAAACTTTGGTCTTATTGCAAATTTGCCCAAAGAATAACAACCCCCATCCCCCCTCATTTTTTTAATAAAGTGAGACTATGGTACTTGGCAAAGTGGGGATTGTTTCGTTTTATGGATCCATATTTGTGTTTTTAAAGTCCAAACAGTTGATCTGAACTGCTCAACATGACCTTCGTATGAAAATGAACTTTGAGACCAAATTTTAAATTTTTGTAGGATTTTTTACTATTTTTTTAGAGGTAGAAAATTGCTTGATTGTTTGAACTTTGTAAACAGAGATAGCGATCCATAGCATGGACCGTTCTGCAGTTTGCAAAGTACCATTGTCTCACTCCTTTTTATGAGTAGAACTATGGCGTTCTTATTAACTCCAAAACCTATCGGATGACCTCAAATGACAAATCTAAACTGTTGAAACTAATATACTTCACGAGTGGTGCGTTTAAATGTCAAATTTATAAAATTTTGAATTAATGTAGTACAAAGTCAAGCGGTAAAAAAAAAAATAAAGTTTATAAGTTACTTTTAATATGATTATTTTTCATTTTTTTTTACCGCTCGACTATGTATTAAATTAATTTGAAAATTTAAATATTTGACATGTAAACGCATCACTCGTGAAGTAGATCAGTTTCAATGGTTTGAAATCAACGTTTGAAGTCAATCAAATAGGTTTTGGTGTTAAGCTCACTAAAGAGCTTGAGAACACCCTAGTTCTACTCCCTTTTATATATACCAGTGTTGTAAAAAATAGGCTAAACGGTCGATTAATTGGCTGTGTCGTTGGTGGTGACCAAACTGTTACGAATAGTCTTGGCGGAGGAGTGTTAACGGATATTTCTGATTAATTGACCGATTATTTGCGTTTATTCTTGTTTATCCTCGTTTATGCTCATTTAAAGGTCGTTTATTCCTGTTTAGTTGGTTTTTTTTTTGTGATACAAGATCCATAGGCCTTTTAGTCGATCATTTATTTCAGTTATATATTTAGCTATTTGGTCCGTCAAATTGACTGATTTGTTCGATTAATCTGCTACATGTTTTGTCTGGATTTTTTCTAAATAGCAATCGATGAGTGCATACCGTTCCATTATTTACAGTGTTAACACTGGTATATACATAAAAATTTGTTGACCACTAACGAGCCAGATAATTTTAAACATCAGGCAAGCATTGAATGGCCAAACAGCCCAAACCTCGTCTCAACCACTCTCCTGCTATCCCTTATGTGACCCCACTCCTTTCCAAAATGGAGATAAAGAAATTGCCATGTGGAGACCACCTATTGGCTACAAAACCTCCTTTTGGGATAAGATACCAGACACTAAAATTTAACCCATCCAACTTCTCATTATCACCACTCACAAGATCTGACACAAAAGAGAGCTTTAGATACTGCAAAAGTTTAATACACCAACCTGATTTTTGTCAATAGAAGAAAATGGCATTCCTTGCTATGACATCTTCCTTTATTGCCAAACCCCAGATAGCTGACTGCCGGCGCTCTACCGCCCCAAGGTGCCATGTCGTGGCCAAGGCCAGTGTCAGTGTCAGGGCCAATTTGCAAGATACCGCAGAACTGAAACCTGGAACCCATAAAGGCAATGAAGGCAGTGCCAGACGCACTTTGATACTAGCTGCAGCAGCAGCTACAGTGTGCAGTATCAGCCGAGGTATGGCGATGGCAGGGGAAGATGCAAAGCCAGGGTCAGTTGAGGCAAGGAAATTTTATGCACCGGTTTGTGTTACCATGCCAACAGCCAAGATTTGCCATAAATGAGGGTATATATATATGTATTGGTTCTGTAGTCGGCTGTATACAGCCGACACATGTATTTTCTAACTTGTAAATTTGAGATATGGCTTTTCTTAAGTTCAGGTGTTTGGATTTATTTTCGAACATTTGGTCCACTGGTATAAATTTAGACATTCTCGTCTCTTTTGTTATTTTTGCAAGTCCTGAGAAAACCTCGTATCTTAAATATCATCTGTTCTGGATTAAATAAAACTTCCAGATGTGAGAAAGTTTGAATTCTAAATATGATGTCAGTAACTGCCACTGCTGGTTTATACTTGGGTTGGATCAAGTGGCTTGGTACAGAACTGGTGCGATACTGTATGGACAAACACAGTCAGACAGTTAGCTGATGCATAGCAATCAGTGTTCAGAGAAACACAAAAGAGAGCAGGGTAAGTATCCTGGAATGGTTTTCTGGCTTCATTATGTGCTTGGTTATTAAGTTCAACAATGGTACACTGATTTGCTTGAGCCTAATAAGTGTACCGAAAATTCTGTTGGTTTTAATTTAATAAACTTTTCAAGATTAGTAGGAAAATATCTCATTCCAATCCTCCCCAAAAAGAGCCAACCCAAAAAACACTAACAAAATTACATAAACCACGCGTATAATGCAATAATTACTGAAGAAAATTTAATGTCATTATAAGTTCCTGAGTACTAGATCTCATTTCATATCTACTTCCATCTCTTGCAACATAAAAAAAAAAAAATCATGCCCTAATAGTTTAGATATATAAAATTAGTACATTTTCATGTTACATAACCGAAAGCAATGATTTAAATAGATGGTGCCAATCACTACCATGCTACTTATGCAATCACCATGCCTCCTAATTCAGTCACCTAAACCTTACACACTATGACCCCATAACCCAAAAATCAACAAATGAATTTTACCAACTTAATTAATGTAACAAAATCCTAAAACCGGAAAAGTAAATCGATCGACATCGAATAAAGAAACTCCTACTAAACAATTGCAAGGCAGTGGCTTCCTCGCATCGTTCATTTCGGCTCTTCAGCGGCCCTAGGCCTTGGTGGAGGGACCCCTCCATCAAGGCAACTCCTACAATTTCTCTCTATCCATCCCTCTATGTCGTGATCACCGCCACTGGCTAGATGCATCCCGCCACAAACCCTAGCACAAATGCCGGCAACAACCACCATGATTGTGATCACGGCTAGTATCACCACCAGTGTCTCCACGGATCGTCGTGTCGAGTGGGCCCCGGTGACAGGTGGTTGGGTGGATTGCACAATAGTTGTTGCTCCTTCCTCTAAGCTTCTCCTTAGCAATATGAGAGCTATGGTGTGCATAGTTTTTTGAGGAGTTTATTTTACAAAGAGATTTTTGTTGATTGTTTGTTGTCGTTGGGTCATTAAATGGATTGTAGGGTCTATGTAATGGACAGAAGGGGTCAGATTTTTGGAGCAGGTTTTGACCTCTTTTGAAGTTATGAGACGAATAGAAATTTTTTTCTGTCTTCTTTGGTGACCGTTATGTTTAAATTTTTTGGAATTTTGTACATTTAACCCCTAAATCTCTCAATATTCATAAGAGATTATTAGTCCGATTTCAAACTTGCAATTTTTCGTATAAAAAACCTTGTCTTATTTATTAGGCTAGATCGACGTGATATTTGAAACTCTTGACCAAATGAAATCAAGGATAAATTTTCTCAAAATACATATGTTTTAAGAGAAATCTGATTGTGGGATTGATATTATTATAAAATCGTTTTCAGTATAAAACTTTTAATTCAAGATTCATTTATAAAATTAATTGTTAAAAGTTATAAACAGGAAATAGGAAAAAATTGTAATCAACGTTATTATGGTTATATATTAAGAGGAGGGTTCTAATGCCTCATGCCTTTCATACCTTATCATACCTCATATTTTATATCTTTATTTTCAAAATCTAATTTGTTGATCCAAATCGTTTAACATGATATCCATACTAAAATATGATTGGGGATGAAATTTTATAATTTTTGAAAATTTTTTACTATTTTTTAAGATGGGTAGAAAATCACTGTTTTTTGAACGGTCCAACAACAGTAATCTTATTACTATCTTAAAAAATAGTAAAACAAATTCCAAAAATTATAAAATTTTATCCCCAAGCACGGTTTGGATCATGTTGCACGGTTTGGATCGACAGTTTAGACTTTGAAAACAAAGATATAAAATATGAGGTATGATGAGGTATGAAAAGCATGAGGTATTGGAACCCTCCTCATATATTAATTGCTTAAGGTAAGTTTGAAAGAACAAGAAATAATAGTCCAGTACATGAATATGGATTATTAAAACAAGATGAAAAAGATCATTAAAAATCTTCTTAGTATTTAAATTTACTCTATTGATTTTAGTACTTATTCGAACTTTTATCAATCAACTGCTCGGAGGAAGAGAGAAATCGTCTTTGGTCTAGTAACGAAGAACAACACCTTTCGCATAATAGCTAGATCGTGAGTTTAAAATTCAAATAAAATATCTTTTATAAATATTAATTAAAACTGTAAAGACGAGAACTCGGTCTTTCTGTCTTACAAAAGATTTGAGAGTAGGTCCGATGCCCATCGGGCCTACTCTGGTTCGATGGGTTTGATCACCGTCGAATTGCTTTAAGAATCGTGCAGAACGCTTTAAACTTCGTGCATGTCTGTTTTAATTTCCGTGCGCACAAATCTTTAATTAGATCGGACGGTCATCATGCTCGTTGAACCTAAAAGTAGGTCCGGTGGGCATCGGACCTACTCCGTTCTCCTCACAAAATACTCCGGAAAGAAAACATTCTCATCAAATTGAAAACATTCTCATCAATTAGTACTGGTAAGGATATCTGCGCACAAGAACTTTTTTCTCTTTGTTACTGACAGGAACTCTGTACAGGAATTATGTACAGGAATTACAGCTGTTGGTTCTCATTTGTTTTGGGTATTTTTCATCAGTGGTGAAGTGGGGTTGAGCAACTTTTGTAAGACTGTGAGAGAGGCACTATTGGTTGTGTTGCTTGTCATTACCTGCTGTGTGTTTGACTGGTCTATTTCCGACTCAACAGTTCAAAGTATCCTCTTCTGGCCATCGGCTCCAATCCAACTGTACAGAACCCATTGATGGTCCCACATGGCTATAGATCAATTTATTTTATTTTTAGAAATTTTAAAATTAGTTTTGTCGGAAACAAGATAAATTGTTTTTCTTCTCGATAAATAAATGAAATCGAATCATTGGTTCAGTCCCATTGGAAAGAGACCAATGTGACTAATTTTTATATTCACCACACCAACAGTCACACAGTGTAAAAAAATAATGGGACTGAATAATTAATTATGTCCCATCTGTCTCTTTCCAATGGAAGCCCGAATGGAAGAGAGGAGATGACTCACGGATTTCACAACCTCTATTGGGACTAGCTTAATTTTATGTGGTGAAGACACGCTGCAACTTACAGAAACTACTGAGACCGAATAATTAATTTTGTTCTAACAAATACTCCAATGGACCACAATGGTCTATTTGTTCTTAACAAAAAAAAAAATCCATGCATTTTTCGATAATTTGATTTTTTTAATTTCTAAAAATGAAAAAATTGCTATAGAGCGTTAATGTTTGATCATATGGCTTGAATCAGGTTGGCTGAAAAACAGTACAATCGTTTTCCAAGCTGTCATATTTATTGTACAATTTCAGTTTGGCAGCATCAGTCTATTTTGTTATTTTTACAAAAGAAATTCTCACTAAATATCACAATAAAAAACTCTTTTCTTTTTTTTTACTAAGAACTCACCCTATGAATTTATAATACAACAGGACCAACACTCTGGTGACCATTTAAGCCCACATGCCTTTGTAGCAATGTACTAGCACTTCATACATAATATTACTAAACTAATTAGATGATTAACCCTATATATATACACACCTTCTCAGAAAGGCATGAACTCCTCATCAATGACATTGTAATGCTTCCTAGCATCATATTGTTGAATTATGAGTGCTGATGCAGTAGTCGAAAACTCAGATGACGCGACAACGTCCCCGACGGGTCCAAGCTCCGGGCATTCTGCCCAATCGTCAAGCCCATCTGTCAGAATTGACTTCCGATCTCGTCCTTTCCCCACCACAAACAACTCATATTGAGATTCAAGTGCACGCAGCTCCATTACCAGCTCCGCCCCGTCAGCCACATGCTTCTCCACATAACCCACCTCCTTGTTTGCAATATGCCTAATTTGACCAAGACACATATTAAATTGGTATAATGAGTGAGGCTATGGTATTATGTATAGCGCGCATTAGTCTGTACTTTGAATCAATATCACCATTTACAAAGTCCAAATAATCGATTGAACAGTTTAACATGATCATCCTATATTCATATGAAAATTTACATTTTTTTTGAATTTTTTTACTATTATTTTGGATAGGTAGCAAATAACTTGATCTAAAGATTGCAGACCATTCAAAAGTAGTGATTTTCTACCCATCTAAAAAAAATAGTAAAAATATTCTAAAAATGTAAAATTATGTCTGCAAATGCATTTCATATGGAGATCATGTTTGACGGTTCAGATCGACCAATGTGCGCTATGTATAGTACCATAGCCTCCACTCTTGGTATAATAGCTATGCTATTTATGATAGCACTAACATACTTTTTGTTTTGCACTTATCTGTTACCATACCAGCAAGTACTGTATATAGTCTCGTAATAAATAACTTACTGTTTGTAGAATTCGGCGAAGAACTCATCGTCCGCCTGCATTTGAAGTTCCTCGTGCGATGTGAATGACTGGTTGAGGTTAAGAGACATTTTCGATCGTACATTGTCCCTAGCCCGTGCTACGACATCTGGCAGGAAACGTACCACCGTAAGTTTGATAGCAGGGTGTTGAGACATATGTGATGCCACTGTGAGCGCCTCACGGTCGTCCCAGCCGCCAATGAACACGACCACAATGTTCTTTCCCACCAAAGAGAGCGATCCTTGGTTTGTATGCCCGAATCCTCGGTCGACCATTATACCAACGGTGCAAGGTGCATGCTGAAGAACCTGTACATATATATAAGGGATGAATGCAGTTGCATGTTTTGATTGATAATTTGTATACAAATGTACAAGAGTGAGGCTATGGTACTATGCATAGCGCATATTGGTCCATACTATGGATCAATATCTCTCTTTCTAAAGTTCAAACAATGGATCCAAACTGTTCACTTGCAGACTCAATTTTACATTTTTTAAATTCTTCAACTATTTTTTTAGATAAGTAAGAAATCGCTACTTTTGAATAGTTCATAAGTTTTAGTTAAAGCGGTTTTTTACCTATTTAGAAAAAATAGTAAAAAAATTCTAAAAAATATAAAATGTGATCAACAAGCACATTGTCATGTGAAGATCACGTTGAACGGTTCAGATAAACTGTTTGAAATTTAAATTGGAGATATTGATCCATAGTACGGACCAATATACGCTATGCATAGTACCATAGCCTCATGCAATGTACAATACAAAAAGTGAAGTAACCTTCTGATTCACTAGTCGGAAGCCGGCATGACCGGCATCCATGGACCCGTCCATTCTCTGACTCTTGTGAAAGGGTATTATTATAAGCAGTGCCATGACATCCTCAGCACAAATGCATATGTCTCTGTCCATGTATTCGAATGATGAGATGGCTAGCAGGCGCCGCACTTTGATCCCATCATTGCTCTCTTGTTGAAATGCCTCAAGTGCCTCCCCAATCTGATTTCTCATATCCATCACCTCTTCGTCTGTCACTTCTACAGCCTCCGAACCCTCTCCTTTTACTAATGTAGCTGCTGCCCGTTCCGTCAGCTCTATCATGTCGATTGCATACAGTGTCAGATTACTTGACTCTTTGGTCCATCGTATAGCTTCGACCAAGGTGAGCGCTATGGGCAAGTTTTGTGGGCCTTGAAGTCCCATCATGATTCGTAGTTCTGTTCCCGACTTATGGAATTGTAGTCCCATTAGTTGTGATCTCGCTTTACGCCTTGCCCAAGCAGCTATTCCATACCCCACCAGAGGTGTGATTGCCGATGTAATCACTATCATGCATAGAAGAGCAAGAAATGTGGTATCATTGATTATCAAGTGATTCTGAAAGCAAAGACAAGAAAAAGAAGGCTTTAGGAATGCAAATTTCTTTTGATATACACTAAGAGATTAAAAAAATTCTACTAGATATAGATAAGCACCCATGCTTCATATGCACAAAATATGTGGTAATAACCCTTGATGCTGAGAAGTTGACCCAAGGCAACAGCATCCAACCATTTCATGCCGTAAAACCGTGCGGTCACAACAGTCCCAAGGATCTTCCCAACAGTGCCGATTGCAATTGAAATCAAAAGCTTTGGCCAGAGCAAAGGCATGTTGATAACAAGATTCACTTTTGGGTTCATGTGTAATTCAGAGTGCCGAATACTGAGGCAAACATTGACAAGGTAGAGAGGTAGGATGACAGAATTGAGAAGGAAATTCAGGTTGTTTATAAGAACTCGTGAGACCCGGCCTTCTCGAGGTAATGCCAATCCGACCATGAACCCAGCCAGGTTTACATCCATGTGAAGACGTTCATCAAGAAAGCATAGAAATAGCACAGCTACCACGAGACTCGTTATGTATATACCCTTTATTGGCCTTCCCTCGGGATTGTGTTCATTAATTTTGTTGAGCACCCACTGAGACACAACCATCAAAGTAATAATCTCTGCAACGATGCCGGCCACATAAAATGGGTGTTTCCTTATAACAAAAGGATGAAAATGTTAGAAAATAGCATAGGATTTTGAAGGGGCTTAAATATGTGCAAAATATATTGCTTTATCATTCAAATAGGCTGGAATAGAGTATTCAGTGCCATTGCTTTCTAGGAACATAAATTATTGTACTGACATAGTTAAGCGAGATAACTTTCTACAATTACAGGTAGACAATAATCAATATAATAGGATCACATTGGAATAGTCTTATGCTTACCATTGTTCTGAATCACTGAGCATGGAATCATCATGAAAAATTAAATTTCCGATGCACATTAAGGATGTCGCGATCATGTCTGAGAAAATTCCTGCACGAACAGCAGCCTGCCCAGCTGCTGTCTTTGAAAGTTTCAGCTCAGTTATCAGGCGGGTCAGCAATGGGGATCCGGTAGCTGCAAGGGCTGTCCCTAATCCCAAATTTGCACGTACCGAGTTCTCAGCAAAGAGACCGACTTTATTGTTTACCAGGGCCTTTTGGCAAATTGCAGTGATATCTAGTGTTGATATCATGCCGGCATAGGCGATGTACCCATCTTTTCCTGGCGGGTCAAAGACAGTGAAAGGGTCCATTTCTAAACCTAATGCGAAGAAGTAGATGCTGAACATGGAGTTGCCAAACCTTCCGAAAAATAGGCCTAAGCGAACCTGGAAGATGTCTCTTATATACTGAACTTTGGCTATTACAATTGCAACCTTCATTGAAAAATTAAAAAAGAAGTTACACCAGTATATTCTTACAGATTTATAATGATGATATACATGGGCCAAGTGTTAATTCAATTGAGAAAGACTTAAGAGATTTAAGTCAGTTTTGTTTCTTTAAAAAAAACAATTAATAAAGACTTGTGTTTTCTTGCCTTCTTGCACAAATTTAGCATGAAAACTAAAACGACAACAGTAATTTACTAAATACTATATATAATTTATCTAAAACTTAATGAAATTTATGCAGAAAATTAAAGTTGATTGATGATTGAAGTAATATCAGGGAAAGTTGTTATGTACTCACAAACATGTCGGATAAGAGACGGGGAATGTAAAGTCGTCGAAGTGCTGTGTGGAGCAACTTTCCGAATAAGATAATGAAAATTATTTGGCTTGCCATGCTTTCATATGAAGTTGATAAAAGAACTCCTGCTCTCATGCATGTTTGTTCAAAAATTATCTGGCCTTGCTGAGTTGTTGACATTGCTCTTGAGAAAGTGTGAAAAACCAACCTTTTTCGTTTATTGTAAGTTTTTGTCAAGGAGATGACAAAAATTTGAGCAAAAGCACCTTTGGCATGGCATTTGGGGCTTTGTTTCTATTTCTTCTTTTCTTACCCTATTGGTTTTTTTTTTTTTTGGGGGGGGGGGGGGGGGGGGGGGGGGGGGGTGTTTAGGGTTGTACCTTCCTCAGATAGCAATATGTGCATATGATGTGTTTTAGTAACTATTCTTCAACTTGGCGTAATAACAGATCATATATAGTACTATATATTTACACTTGAGAAGAATAGAGTATATATCAAAGGGAATTGTTTTCAAGAACAAGTCATAGAGAAATATTAAACTTGTTTTTGTTTTAGTTTGTTCACTAACTTATTTTTTGTTAAATCCTTGACATTGAAACTCGGCCGTAACAACTAACAATTAGCAACTTTGTGGGGATACAAATGAGAGATTTCATTTTGTATAATATCTAAAAAAAGAAAGGTGGACAAATCTCGAGCAGTACTGTTGTGTATATTCTGATCCACCCAAGCTGACCTTAGCTAAATAACTAATTATATCTCCGCGTTAAATAAACTGAAAGATACATATCAGAAATGATGAGAAATGCTATTTCTAATTTGTTGAGAGCAATTAGAATAGAATGTACTCTATATATGTGCAGCAGATAATTTGTAACATATGGCAAACATTACTTCTATTTTTATACTTCCGCTAATATGCTAATAAAATTTTGGAAAACCTAATAACTCAAGATTTTTCGTTAAATAATTTGAATAAACAAATTTTACATCGGAAGTAACATAATCACAAGTTCAAACTTTTGAAAAAGAGTCCTCAAATGATAAGTGATTCATCTAATTCAAAATAGGGATAATGTTGGCATGCTCACTGAAACATCGACATATCTTATTCCCATTTAAAATTAAAGCCTTTCTTGTTCCCCTTTTGCTGATTTAAATGAAAAACTTTGAGTTTAATTTATCATTTGCTTTTATTCTCTGGTCAATGGTGCGATATCTCATCCAATTAACGCCAAACAGTCTAATGAGGGATATGTTGGGGTTTTTTGAAAAGTTGTAAACTGAGTCATTGGACTTGTTCAGTCTTTACAAGTTTATAATCTAGTATATAGATAATTGAGTGAAACATGTAATGTAGTCCTTATGATACTAACACAATACATAATACATAACCAGTGATAGTACAACACGAGCCCAAGTCTGCTAAATTGGATTAACCGTAGCTAACTGATATTATAATAATACAAAGACACTAATTTACAGAGAGCCATTTTGTACAGAGGCAGCAAACCAAATAGTGAGACTTCATCTAACCGGAAGTAATCACTGCATAAAGAGACAAAAAAAAAAACTCAAATATTCTATTTAGAGTAATATAAACTTTCTTCAGAAAAGAATTCAAACTTTGATCAAGTTATGATTATGAATTCCCAGAGATGAGCAGAGATTGCCAGTTTACAAAGGAGTCCAAATTTGAATTTGCTCTCGCACAGGTCAGGTACTGTAATGATATGATACCATAGTACATCTTACGTGATATAACCTCTATGTTATGGACCAAAAGCTAAATTGTGCTTATTTTGGCGGTTACCATTGCTACAACTGTGGCTATACTAGTGCCTCACATCTGACAACCAAAAATCCAGATCTAAAATGGATATTTAATTGCTATGTTACAAAATTTTACTTACCACGGGATAGCAATCTTGTTTAACTATGCTCTGATTTTGTGGGTTTACTCCAACAGAACAGGATATCTTCCCCTGAAAAAATAAAATAAATCATGTTTATCCTCGGGGATCTGAGATAATTTACTGTAATGAAACAATATGATGAACGGTAAACCAAGAGCTACTACCGTGTTGTTATTTTACAAGATGAACTTAACTTTCCCTAAAATGTCAAGGCTCACAAAGAAATAGAAATGTTAAGTGTCAAGCCAAAGAGATTTACTAGAGCAACAAAGCATGAATTAAACAGTGTTGCACAAATGAACAATCACTGGGCCAAAATTCAGAATTGAGCATACAGCGCAATTAACAACTGGCTAAAACTCATTGAGGAAAAATTTCACAACAAAAGACCAAGTTAGGATCAACAGGTTCTTGATTTCTCTTTCTGGTAACCAGTGTGACAGCATGACACGGTCATACTGTTATATACCAACTGAACTTAAATCTTTGACAAGTACAAACATATTGGGTTTATGTTACGCTATTGTGTAATTAAGTGTCAGTTAAGGCTTAATTAGCCTGGATTGTAGAACATAAGTCTGATTTAGGACCAAAAGTGTCTTAATTGCCACACTTCACCATAGCCTCATATCACTATAAATCAATGGAAATGAAATTAAAACAGATAGCTGATGGGGGCGTTACCAAATACAAACAACAAACAGCAAATAGTTTTGAGTTTGCAAGGCATGACAATATACATTAATTGTATGGGGAATTTCACATATGCCCCTCAGAAACTTCGAAATTACGCAGTTCCCCATCTAAAATTCATAATATCATATTTACCATTTTAAATTTCAAAAACTCACAAATTTACCCATTTTATTGCCTTTTCTATTAAAACTCATTTTAAAAAATGTAAGTCTTCTAATTGGTCAGTTTTCGTGGGCAAATGGCTCATTTTTCTAATATGAAGCAAAAACAGATAGCTCACAGGGGCATTATCAAATACAAACAACAAACAGCAAATAGTTTGAGTTTGCTAGGCATAACAAGATATAGTAATTGCACATGAATTTCATCATTTGATATGCTTCAAACATTAAGCACGTTTACCTGAACTGGTACATTCAGAAAGAAGAGATGAACATCTCCCACAATCTGAGTTTTGGTCTCAAACGGTATAATCCCACTCGCAATATCTTCAATCAGGTAAAACACATCATCTATGATCCGAACCGCATCCAAATTCAGATCAGCTTGCACATACGACACGCCTCGTGCTCTCACATGGCCGCCCTCTGAAGTCACGGATCCTAGCCTCCTCCCTCGATACAGCACTGTTGAATTGAGGTAGCTATAGTCGATTGAGAAAAAATCCGGGTTTCGAATCTTCAAATCGAGCCCCATAGAAATGGTTAAGGCAACAGATGGAGAGGTTGTGACGCGGATTCGGGAAAGGTGGAGACGAGCGACAGAGAGGTCGGGATCGGAGGGGTATAGGAAGAAGAGAGAGAGGAGTAGGAGGGTGAGCAAGAAGATGGTTAGGAGGCAGGAAGAGGAAAGTAACGAACGGAATCGGAGGGTGCGGCGGCGGCGGAGGCAGAGGCGCACTGGTAGCAAAATGAAGGTATCGGGAGGAGATGTAGGGATGCCTGTGTAGTACGACTGGAGAGGCGGAGGTGGCACTGAGGAGTAAGGGTTAGTGTTTGGAGGGGAGAGGAGCGGAGAGGCGGTTTCTGGGTAATATCCGGAGGTTTTCGCCATGGCGATTTGGGGAGAGAGAGAGATAGATGTCCGGTCGGCTGTCTTGTTGACTTGGTAGCGCCGCAGAAACGAGTTAACGGGGTAACTTTGGTCATTTTGCACAGGAACCGGAGTCGCTCCGATGGGCATCGGACCATATTCGGCCAGGTATCAATTCATAGCCGTCCAATCTGCACTAAGATGCGCTATAAAAAACTTCAAGATTGATACGATCAAGTTAGCACGAATTTAATTCAGATCGTACTGCTACGAACGAAACAGTTGAAAATTTTTGTCCGATGTCCATTGGACTGCCTCCAATCTAGTACATATGCTCTGGAGTAACTCAAATTTGAGTTTAGATCCGGACAGTTTCAATCAGAATCTGGGCCAATCCTGTACGAGATAGAATGCACGGTGTCCTTTAATATTAGCACCAATGCAGATCTGACGGTCAAGATCTAAACTCAAAATTTGAGTTACTTAAGGTTATCTGACTTAGCCTCCACTCCAGTTTGGCACATATTGTATTTCCTGCTACCGTTCTTAAACAAGTGTACAAAACTCATTGGTTTGGACTGTCTGTATCAGATCAAACGGTCTAGGTCGATCCGACTGGGATACCTCACCTAACCGCCCGGCGCCCATCATCCCGATTTTAATGCCACTAAATATTTGAACCGTCCGATTGTCAATGGACAGTGATCTTCTTTACATCAAATGAATCCCATGCTACTGGAGAGGGAGAACGGAGTAGGTCCGATGACATTTGACTTATTTTTGAGTTCGATCAACTTCAGAACCGTCTGATTCACTTTTACTGTGAGCACGAAAATTAACGGGAGTACGCACAAATATTAAAACGTAACACACTGATCTTAAAGCGGATCAGACGGTCCTAGAGCTCATTGAAACTAAAATAGCTTCAATAGACATCGGACCCTACTCCACAGTCCTGAAGAGTAGGGGTGTTCATCGGTTCGGTTCGGTTGAAACCAAACCGAATTAGGCAAACAAAAGTAATAATTTGGTTTCTAAAATGGAACCAAACCGAACCAAAGTTTTATTTCGGTTTGTTCGGTTCAAACCAAAATATATTAATTTTTTTATTTAAAGCAATTGATTTATAATAAATCGAAGTATATTAAGAAATAAACTGAGATTAAAAAATTAATCGAAATATTTAAAGCAATTGATTAAGAAATAAACCGGGGCGGTCCGGACCAAATTCATAATATATAAAAGTTCGGTTGGTTCGGTTATTTCGGTTTTGAAAATTTTTAAACCGAACCGAATCAAAATTATAATTTGTTTAAAAAAACAAACCGAACCGAACCATTTGATCTAAACTAATTCGGTTCGGTTTAAAACCGACTAAACTGGACCCAATGAACACCCCTACTGAAGAGAACCTGCTCAGCTGCAACCCCCTTAATAGTGGATGCACCGTGAATTGGAGTGAATTCGCATCGCTCTGAGATATCTCAAACTTTTAGTGAATCTGTGCAAAATCTGAACCATTCAAATCATTAATGCACGAATCTCAAAGAACATTATTACTGGTCCCTCCATTTTAAATAGACACCGAAAAGAGATCGGTCCGGCTTTAAATCAACTCAAACTTTGAGATATCTCAGATGATACGGACTCGATTGGAGCAATGTGCTAATAAATGTCAAAGACAAGTTTAGTTAGTGTTTAATTTTAAGCAGGTTTCTAAATAGCTAGCTATAGCTACGCAATAGCTGCGCTATAGTTTTTTCGGACTTCAAAAGCAATAACGCTATTAACCGCTTTTCTTTTATAATGATTCTAAATAGCTAGCTATGGTTGCGCTATAGCTTTTTCGGACCTTAAAAATTATAGCGCTATAATTGCTATTTATAACCTTGATTTTAAGAAGATGTTAAGTTGTTTATTTCAAATTAAAGTGATTTAATTTATTATTATTTAGTTGAAATTTGTTATTTAAGTTATGATTTAATTTATTTTTGGAGTGAGGCTACAGTACTACTATGTATAGCGTATATTGGTCTGTAACATGGATTCATATTTCTATTTAAAATTCAAATAGTCAATCCAAACCGTTCAACATGATCTTCATGTGAAAATGTATTTGGAGACAAACTTTACATTTTTTTAGAATTTTTTAGATAAATAGAAAATCACTAATTTCGGATGATCCAAAATCTTTAGATCAAGTAATTTTATATCTATCTAAAAAAATTTTAAAATAGCAAAAAAAATTTTAAAATATAAAATTTGACCTCCACGTACATTTTTCTCATGTATATCATATTGAGTCGTTAGAACCAACCAATTGTTTGGACTTTAAAATAGAGATATAGATTCAATATGCCCTATATGCATAGTACCGTAGCCTTACTCTTATTTTTGTTTGGTTGAAATTTGTTATTTAAATTATAATTAAATAATGTATTGTATATTGTTGTTTATAAAATGTATTGTTGTATTAGCCAATTCGATTCATGCAGTATATTTTTGTTAAGTATGAGAGAAAAATAAATCAATAGGTAAATTTTTGTCTGTTATCGTAAGTATGTTTGTCATATAAAATTAAGTAAATTTTTATGGTTCATGAAATAAATCAATCTAAATAGGCATGGTATAACTTTATTAGATTTAAGAAAAAATAACTTGACATGCTCTTCCCTAAAAGTATATATATAGGCTTTATTTTAAGATGACATTCTGTTACTTCCTCAAAATTCCAACAGTTACAATTCTGGCAGAACATTAATTAGGATCAGTTAGGTGCAGCAAACAGTAAGTAATTAAACAACTAAAAACCATCACTGAACGAGATTTATTAAAGTAGTTGTTGAATTACAGTATGTTTTTGGTGCAGGAACGCAACTTCTAGGGTCCATAGTAGCACTCATTCCCTCATCTCATCCTCTGATCAGAGTAGGATTGAAATTTGAAGAGCCACTTGAGCTGCTCTTCGTGAAGAGCCTACATACAGATAATATTAATAGTCACTTATATTCCTTAACATTATATATCATCATCTGGAACAAAGGCAACACACATGAAAAACAAGTGCCAGTGAGGGCTTGTACAATACCTAATACCGGACAGCTCTCGTATGCTATCGAACTGACACTTGCCTAGAAACGAACTGAACAGTACAGCATATCGAAAACAAGTACCAGACAGGGTTTAAGTGTACTCCAATAACATGACATCCTTGAAACTCGCCTAAGTACCAACTCAATAGTATCCTCAGCCTCCTATAAAATCAATATACATCAAATCTCACATTACAGTCCTACTGAACGTCAAAAAACGCGAGCGCGCGCACACACACATAATGGGACAGAGAGAACCTGCAAATCATCACGAAGAGCGAGGTATTTGTCTGAAGTTATATATTGTTCTACACGGTCAATTGAATCCGGCCATGACCGGTTCATCTATTTCTTCATCCATATCAACACTCTATATAGGATAAAACAACAAAGTCAGAATTCAGTTGCTTGTTTCTCCTAATGAAATTGGTCGAACCTCTACATTAAGAGAACGTGGGGCGGGGGCAGGGGATTTTGTAAGAGAGAAACCCACTCAGTAATGGGGACCATCAACAACTATTTCAAGACCATCAAACATATTGTAGAACACCAAAGTCAGCTAAGATTTTAGTTGGGTTGAGGCACAATTGCACAATTGGGGGATACATAATGGAGCTTTTCCTACACTCAGTGGCCAAATCAAGGAACCTGGTGCCTCAGGATGCCAGCACCCTTTTGACCGAAATTTTTATTTATAGCATAAAAAAAAAAACAAATCATTTGGGGAAATTTGACAAATACCTGGGCCACATGGGCATTTGGCAGTCTCAAAGACTGGAGGGCGCCAAATGTCTTTGCGGCCCCAACCTAGGGGTCCACCAAATGGTCCAGCGGTCCCGTGGGCCGCACAATGCTCCAGCGGTCTCTACTTTTTTTTAGAAAATGAGTGGTTTTGTTGTATTTAGTTAAAAAGTTTGATTTTAGTTTACCAATTTGTTTTTTTTAGTGTAAAATATAGGAAAATTAAGTATTTTTTTATATCAAATAATAATTTAACATTAAAAATAAAGAAGTCATCAATAGAAAATTATAATACATATGTTCTCACGAGTACAATAAAAATACATCTAATAAACCTATAATAAACAAGGTCCATTGATTGCTTTTAACTCCAATACATGAAAAACATAAATTTAACTCCTAGATAGATTGATTTTCAATTCATTGATTGCTTTTCAACCTGCAAATTTACAAACAAAAATTTCGGTGTTAAATCAAATTGTTTCAATAATTTTTTTGAAAGTTGGAATTGAATAAAATAAATTAATTACCTCGTGCATCTCGAGCAGCTCTGTTTTGTCTTTCTTGTGTATCTCAAATTGTTTCAATGGTAAAATTTGTTTTTTGGTAATTTTGAATTTTGAAATCCGGCATTACTGGCACTGACGCATGCGTATTTTCGCAAGCTTTCCGAAAAGTGGTCATTTGCTGAAATCGGACACTCGAGCATTATTTTATGGCCATTTGAAGTTTCGTCATCGTTTTTCAACTTTTCAGTGAAGATAGTCCCTATTCATATGTAATTTAGCATAATTTACTGTATTTAGCGTAATTTAATGTAATTTAATGTAATTTAGCGCAATGTAACGTAATTTAGTGTTATTCAGCGTAATTTAACATAATTTCAAATAATTTAGCGTATTTTAGTATAAATATGCTAATCATACATCAAAAGAAATAATCTAACAAAAAATCCAGCTAATGTGGGTATATTTATTAATAAAAATGTCGGAAACTAGGGTTTAGAAATTAGGGTTTAGGGTTTAGGTTTCTTTTAAATATCACTAATTTCTATAAATATGTTATGTGAAAATTATAAATCATTTAACGTACGGTAATTTTCTGGATTTTAGGGTTTTAGAAATTGTCCAAAATAATTGTTTAGAGTTTAAGTTTAGCATAATTTAACGTAATTTAGTGTAATTCAATGTAATTTAACATAATTTCAAGTAATTTAGCGTATTTTAGTATAAATATGCTAATTATACATCAAAAGAAGTAATCTAACAAATATTGAAAAAAATCCGAATTTTTAGCATTAGAATTCAGCATCTGGATATTCATTTCTCTCTAAAAAAAAAATACCATACCGCCTCACAGTGGGGCGGTTTGGTATGAACAGTAAAAAAAATAGCAAACCACCCCACACTGGGACGGTTTGCGGCGGTCCGGGTAGTTTTAATAAAAATTTGGAGGGGAGGACAGATTTGCTAATTTGTTTTCTTTTGTATTAATAAAAAAATGGAAAGAACCCCATCCTATTAAATTGTGAGAGAGTAAGAGTAGAGAAGAGAGAGAAAGTATGTCTCTTTTGCTGTGAAAGTGAAGAGATAGATAAAAAGAAGAATAAAAAATATGTGAGGGAGAGAAATTGAGAACAAATAAAATGAGGTATGACTCCGGATTTTCATCTCAGAAATTTGTACTGAAATGGAAATAGTTGAGATTAACCCATTGGAAATTTTAAGGAAAAAAATGAATATGGCCTAAAAAAAATAAGCTTTCAAACTTTTTAGCTATGTCATATAATCGATATTTTTATCTGTCCGATTTTAATTTGTTTCTCCTTAAATTTTTGTCCGACGACTCATGTAATAATATTATCTCTCCTCATCAGCAGCTTTTGTGTCCATATGTTGGGGATTCGTGTCAGTTGTAGGGTTTCAATTTTAAAATCAATCGATCTCTACTCGAATCAAGATTCATGCGTAAAACTAAATTCAAGATATAAATTACTACTAGATTGAAGCAGCAGCACAACAGGTGAGAATCTGCTGCGATCCGGGTACTGTGAACAGTACCCTGAAATCTCTGCTTTTTCAAATCCAGCTGTCGAATTATTTCGAGATGCGTGTACATAAAAACCAGCTGTTTTGAGATGCGTGCACTAAAAAGTTGGACGGCTGTATATGAAAAGCAAGGAATTGCAGGGTTATTGTGCTCAATATTCGAATCGCAGCATATCTCAATTCGCACAACAGAAGTCCTCAAATCTAATAACAAATCTCGTGATCTTCTTTCACCTCGTTTTGATTCTTTTCAAATCTAAATTACCACTTCTTGTTTTGATTCTTTTCTTTTCCATTTTTTTTATAGAATAAAAATATAAAATACTCTGCCGTGTTGGTTGGCATCTGCTATACGGACGTAATGAATAGATAAAAAGTTTCAGCATAATAGATTCGTAATAAATACTGTAATATTTTTACAGAAATGAAAAAATTACTATAACATTATTATGATTCCTTTCATGTCACATTAAAAAAAAATTGTTTACTTAGTTCCATAAAAAAAAAGCAATCACATATTCACATAGCTACAGAGAAGAACCGCGGACTTGGTAATTCGTGGCTCAAGTTCTATCTCTCCGTAAAGAGATCAGCAATGTTTTCTTTTTTTTTATGAAAAGATAAGCAATGCTGATTCTTACTATTATTGTACTTCTAGGCTATGTTTAGATGACACAAGAATAAGAGCTATTCGGAATAGCAATGTGCATCCAAACAATATTTTTGTTATTCGGAATAGCTAGAATAGCTGCTATTCTTTATTATTTGTAAATATTGAAATAGCTACTATTCGAAAGTATGAAAAGAGAAAAAAAATATTTCCTTTTTGAATTTCCGCCAATACAGTTCCAAAATGACAAATTGGACACCGCTTCCGCTATCTCCATATCGTGACAATTCGTTTGAGATCCCACTTATCTATCTTTCCTCTTATAATTAGCATCTTGTTAACACTATTTTTTATTAGTTACAACTATTCACTATTCCACATGTACAATTCAAACAACATTTTTTACTAATCCGAATAGCATCATTTTCACACTAATTTGAAATCACTATTTTTTTTTTTTTTTTTTTATTTACTATTCTCAAATTTTACTATTCTAGCTTATTCCAGCTCGCATCCAAACGTATCCTAGCTACACGTTTAGATAAAAGCTGCCAATTATGAAAGGAAATAGAGGTTTAACAAGTTTGACCTGCATGTGAAATGAAAGGAAATATATTTTCGACCAATTGAATCCTCCTCTTTCATTTATTGAAGGGAACTTTTCTTTTCTTTTTTGAGACAAACCAATCGAACCTTTCTATTCCACTTTTTGACCATGCTGATCGTTTTATGGATCGGATCAAGATTCAATTAATACTCTTTAGTTCAAGTTTTCCCTTAATCAAATAATTAATTTTTGATACCCGTTTCCATGAATTTCATCATGATTTATGAAGCCGTTTGCTAGTTGTAGCATATTGATTACTGTATATAATTTCATGTAATCTCTTTTAATTATCCCGCTATAAATTGAAATAGAGGAGGGTTCAAATGCCTTTATTTTTTGTGTCTCCACCATGCCTTCATTTCTAAAAACTTTAATAAATTAAAATTTAAAACTTAAAAGTCAAAATTAAACCGTTGGATATGATCTACATCATTTTATCTATGCACGTGTAAAAAATTATGACATTTCAATTTTGTTTTGGTTGTCATCAAGAGCTTGTAAAAAATGTACTAATTTGAATAATTTCTAGACGTTGATAAATTGATTCATATAAAAATAAAATCGAAATATAATAATTTTTTATGAGCACATAGAGAAAATAACATAGATAATATCTAACGGTTTTATTTAGACCTTTTAAGTTTTAAATTTTAAGTTATTATAGTTTTTAAAAATAGTGACATGATGAAAGCACAAAAAATAAGGTATTTGAACCCTCCTCATTGATCACATATACTATCATGTAAATTTAAGTACTATTTATTAAATTATGTATTACAAGATCGAGATATATTGACAACTATTTAACTTAATAGTTTTAACAATTATAAAAAGTATTATTTTTGAAATCTGATATTTTATATATGAGTAGAACTAGTGTGTGATGTGCTCACCAAGCCATTTGGTGAGCACACCTCCAAAAACCGTATTTTCAAAGTTCAAATAGTCGATTCGAACCTTCCAACGTGTTCTTCATATTAAAATGTGCTTGGAGACCAAATTTTACATTTTTTGAAAATTTTTTACTATTTTTTCAGAATTTTTGAAAATCATCACTTTTCATTAAATAAAAAAAAAATTCAAAAAACACTGATTTTCAAAAATTCTGAAAAAATAGTAAAAAATTTCCAAAAAATGTAAAATTTGGTCTCCAAGCACATTTTAATATGAAGAACACGTTGGAAGGTTCGAATCGACTATTTAAACTTTAAAAATACGGTTTTTGGAGGTGTGCTCACCAAATGGCTTGGTGAGCACATCACACCCTAGTTCTACTCTTTATATATATTGTCAGTTTTATCGTTAAATTTACAACAATATATATTCAATGATTTTGACAGATTGTTAAATGATATTCAAGTTGTATGAAATTTAATACATAACTAATCTATGAAACTAACAGTATATTCCTAATTTTTTCTTCTATTCCTTAAAAACATTAATTCGATTTTTATAAAATATTATTAAATTGTTAACTTGACCCTAAAGCTAAAACTTGATTAGCAAGAAAGAAAAAAATCCAAAACTTGTGACTAATAAATATTATGGAACCTGACCTAACAGCCTCAAATTCCACTCTCACGTTTAAAATCTTTAATGTAAAAATCCAATTTCAATTTCCAAACCTAAATCTTTCATCAATTTCTTTACCAAAAATTCAACAAAGACGGCCCCTTGTCTCCTCTCCTCAGTCATCACACGCCTAAGAAATTAAATTGGAATTCTCTCTGGTCCCCACTCATTTCTGACTAAAGACTAGAAAAAGGAACCAATCGAAATCTAATTAAAACCAATTTCAAACCCGGATTACAAAAAACGGTTTGAAGGGTTAAAGATATTGACAGAGCTATTTTAGCTTCACGCAGCGCACGATCAATAGAGAATAAACAAAGTATATGACTGGTGCGCTGCATGAAACCAAGATAGCTCTGTAAATATCTGTGCCCTTTTGAAGAAAAAATGATATTCTAAAGTCTAAACAATTGCACGTGTACTTATCTTGACTATAGAAATTAAGGCACAACTAAGAAATATCTAACAAAATCTCCTGTTCTGAAATAAATATACATGATTTTAATATCGTAAAAAAAAATTAATGATATAGTGCATGCAGGAGACAAATGCTGTATTAGTCATAGTCATCCCTTTTTATCTGATATAAAACATACCCTTCTTAATCCATTTTAAATGGACAACTACAACCACCTGCTGAGTTCTAAAACCAACTACAATTAAATTTACTTGCACTTTCACATCTGAACCTTCTCCAGAAACCAAAACTTGCACCACAAAACACCTTTGTTTCTCTCCTTTCCATATATGAGAGCTCTTGTGACATGTCGGAGACAACAACCGGATTCTTCCGCCACCTTCTCATAATCCTCTCCTTTCTCCTCTTCTCTAGTGAACCTCTCCATTCGCTTACCGACAAGGAGGTGCTACTCCAGCTTAAGAGGTTCTACAGCAGCCCCATACATGAAGACTGGTACGCAGATTGGAACGATTCGGACACGTCTTCATGCAATTGGACCGGAATCCAGTGCGACGTGTCGATGCACGTTACTCATGTCGACCTATCATCCTATAACATATCGGGTGAATTCTTCTCAAATTTCTCTCTCATAAAACACCTCACATACCTGGACCTTTCAATGAACAGTATAAATGGAGTGTTACCGAGTGACCTCAACCGATGTACCGGTCTCACTTATCTTAACATTTCACATAATTGGTTAACTGGTACGTTGAACCTTACCGGCTTATCCAACTTGGAAACATTAGATATGTCTTTTAACCGGCTTGAAGGCAACATTTATGCAACATTTCCAGAAATATGCGCAAATCTCATCTTGCTTAATATTTCAAATAATAACTTCACGGGTAGTATAAAGGGGCGGTTCGACGAATGCAATAAGCTTAGTTATGCTGATCTTAGTATAAACAAGTTTACTGGTGAAATATGGCACGGTTTCGATAGACTTAAAGAACTCTATCTATCAGAGAACAATTTGACTGGAGAGATAAAGCAAGATATCTTTCAAGCAAATTGTACATTACAACACTTGGATATCTCAGGAAATGAATTCTATGGCACTTTCCCGAATTCAATTGGGAATTGCTCGAAATTGAAGTTGTTGTCGCTGTTTGGAAATCAATTCTCTGGTCCAATTCCAAGTGGTGTCGGTGCGATATCAGGATTACAAAAGCTATTCTTTGGAAGTAACACATTTGATAGAGATATCCCAAAAGAGTTACTGAATTGCACTCATCTCATTTTGCTTGATTTAAGCAACAATAATTTTGGTGGTGAAATTCAACCAATACTTGGAAATTTTACTTCCTTGATGTTTTTAATATTGCATAGCAATAACTACACCAATGGAATAGAGACTTCAGGTATACTCAAGTTACCGCTAGTAGTGCGACTAGATCTCAGCTTCAATTCCTTCTCTGGCATGCTACCAGTTTCTATTTCCCAAATGCAAAATTTAAGAGCGCTAGTTTTAGCTTACAACAATTTCTCCGGTGCAATCCCACGAGAATTTGGACAGTTAAAGCAACTCCAAGCACTGGATCTGTCCTTTAACCAATTGACAGGAGAGATCCCCTCACAGATTGGTAATCTCACTTCTCTATTATGGCTTATGTTGGCCAATAATCAATTAACTGGCATCATACCTCCCCAAATAGGAAATTGTACCAGTCTGCTATGGTTAAACCTGGCATCGAACAGACTCACTGGTAAAATCCCACACGAAATTTCGACAATGGGATCGAACCCATTTCCTACATTTGAAGCAAATCGAAAAGATCCGTATGCTTTTGGTGGTTCCGGCGAGTGTCTGACAATGAAACGGTGGATTCCTGCTAGCTACCCACCATTTAGTTTTGTATACACAATCATGAACCTCAAGAAGTGCCGTCAAACATGGAACAAAATTTTGAAAGGATATGGTGTCGTCCCTGGTTGCACAAACCGAACCAACCCGGTGCTTACTCTGACAATATCTGGTTATATACAAGTCTCTGATAATCTTCTCTCGGGTGAAGTACCACAAGAGATTGGATCAGTGCGTAACCTAAGTCTTATACTCATGGATCGAAACCAACTATCCGGTAATTTGCCGGCTAGTATTTCGCAGCAACCACTTGTTATGTTAAACGCATCGAGCAACCAATTTTCAGGCCAGATACCAACTGAGATAGGTGACATAATGTGTCTTCAAAGCCTCGACTTGTCCAGTAACAATTTCTCTGGCGAGCTTCCTTCGAGTTTGAACCGACTAAACCAGCTTGAAAATTTCAATGTGTCATACAATAATTTATTGGTTGGTAACATCCCATTAACTGGTGCTATAGCTGATTTCGGTAACATGTCATACATCGGTGATCCATATATTATTTTCCCATCTCCAATCCAAGAATCATCAGCAAGTAGTGGCTCCACACAGCACAAAAGAGTTCAAGCAAGAACAGCGGCATTTTGGATATTCACTGCTTTTATGCTGGCTTTTCTCATTTGTGGATTTGTTACTATGTTCATTTGTTGTCAGGGATCAAGCCCAGTAGATCCATATACAGATTCAGAGACGGCCGATGATTTGCCATTTGATGGGATTAAAAAGAGGTGTACTTTGTCAGCATCCATGTCTTCGTCGTCGTCAAATGGGATTTCATTATCACTTGATTGGGTTAAGGTTTTTCGGTTGGATCGCACGGCATTTACCTACGGAGATATTGTCACTGCAACCGGCAACTTTTCAGAAGATCTAGTGGTCGGACGAGGTGGATATGGAATTGTCTATCGTGGGGTACTTCCGGATGGGCGACATGTGGCCGTTAAGAAGCTGTCAAGGATAAGTGGGGATGTAGAGGGAGAAATGGAGAAGGAATTTCGAGCCGAGATGGAGGTTCTAGCTGGTCGATCCGGCTCGGGTTGGCCTCACCCGAATCTTGTCTCTCTTTATGGGTGGTGCCTATTTGGCTCGACAAAATTGTTAGTATATGAGTACTTGGAAGGGGGTAATTTGGAGGACGTGATAACAGACTGGACCCGATACGGGTTGGACCGACGGCTTGAGACAGCCATTGGTGTAGCACGTGCGTTGGTTTTCTTGCACCACGAATGTGACCCGGCAGTTGTTCACCGAGATGTCAAAGCAAGCAATGTTCTATTGGACCGGGATGGTCGAGCAAAGGTAACAGATTTTGGGTTAGCGAGATTAGTGGGGCCAGGAAAGAGCCATGTCAGCACAATTATAGCAGGAACAGTCGGCTATGTGGCACCAGAGTATTGCCACACATGGAGGGTGACAACAAAAGGAGACGTGTATAGTTTCGGCATGTTACTAATGGAATTGGCTACAGGAAGGAGGGCAGTGGATGGAAATGATGAGTGCTTGATCGACTGGGGACGGAGAATTCGGAAGGAGGGATGGAAAGTGGCGTCGGAGTTGGTGAACACAATAGCAGATAGTGAAATAAAAATATTTGTGGTGCAAAAGTTGCTGACGGTTGCGCTGAGATGCACGGAGGAGGCGCCGCAAGAGAGACCTGACATGAAGGAGGTACACAATATGTTACAAGGCATTTTGGTGCAGAGAGACAGGTACAATGACAGTCAGGATGCCGGTACAAAAAATTCTGGTGATTGTTCTTCTTGCTGTGGTGTATAGTGTAATTATTTTTTTTTTTTTTGTAGAAGCAAGTTTGTTGTTTACACGGTGTACATAATAAAATGGCCAAGAAATGTAGTTTAGTCTAGATTTGAACAGGAATAAAGAGCATAAAAGAAATTATTTTGTTTAGGAGCTTAGGAATTTGAAAGTGTATTTGCTTAGTTTCCTTTCCTTCCATTTTCAGTATACAAGAAATTTTTGAAATGAAAAGGACATGTGGTTGGTTTTTTCTAAGTAAATTACGACTAATTATTTGTCATTTGTTGATTATTTCGTTTGCGGGTCGTTTTCTACGTGCGGGAGGATTCAAAATTCAAAGTGGGATTAAAATCTCCAAAAACGTGTGAAATTGGATAACAGATTGGTCAAGAATCACTCAAGATGGTACACAGCTCCGGTCAATTCAAACCTTACATACATCATATAATGAAATTTTTTGTTGGTAGTAATTAATAGAAAAGAAGAGAAACAAATGGTAAGATTACAGTAATATTTATATTGATAGTAAGATTGGTAGAATGTTTACTAATTTTAACTTTTTTTTTTTAATCTGATGTATAGATGAAGAGAATTCTTATATTTGATTTCTAGTAAAATATGAAAATTTTTTCAAAAAAATAGATGGAACATTTTAATATATCTAAATTTTAAGATATTTTATCTATTTTTATAAAAAAATATATATTTTACTAGAAAAATTAAAAAGAAAAAAAATGATTTAGATCAGTAGATATTATACCGATCTTACTACCAATATTAATATTACTGTAATCTTACTATTTGTCTCTCTTCTTTTCTATTGATTACTACCAATAAAAAATTTCCTCATATAAACCTTCCTTCTGAGTTCTATGCCACGTGGGCCTTGATTACTATATATATATATTTTTTTTATGAATGTTGATTACTATATATGAGACAAAAAAATTAGTCTCATAAATGTCATAGTCATCTGATTAACAAGGTATATTCAATTATTATATTTAATAAATGCGGTTCCATTAATTATTGGACGGTTCCAGATTGAGACGAGATTTATTATTAGTAATTATTTTATTTTTTTAGAGTTAATAGATTTAATATATTAGATATTAATTTTTTTCTAGTTTTGAATAACTAATAATTAGAAAGAAAATATGTCTATCCTCAATTTTCTGTTCATGCTTATACATCAAGCTCTCTATATATTTAGTGACACTATTAGCAATTAAGGCTACTAAGGCTATTGAAAAAAAATATTAGTGATGAGATTATTTTTCCAAAAAAAAAAAAAAATAGTAAGAACGGGACAAGTGGCAAAAAAAAAAAAAATCAATGCAAATGCACTAAAAAAATATTGTTCTATAAATTTATCATGCAATATGGTCAAATTCCTCATGCCACATTTGAACAAAAGAAGCTACATTTGGTCCAAGATAAGCCACTTGGACAAATTGTGCTTAGTTCATTTCATTTATTTTATATTTTCTATTTTCTAATGGCACCAACTGATTTGATATTGATTGCTTATTTTATCCTAAATAGAAGATGTGACCTCTGTTTCTCCCCTGCGTTATTTTCTTCATACAACGAAAATAAAGATGCGTACCGGACTGATACTGTTAGCTGCTGGTACGCCGGGAGGACAGCAAAGAAGCATATTGATACCAGTCCAATTTTTTCAACTTGCTTTGCTTTCACATTTTTCCAATCAGAGCCTACCTCTGGATTTTACTTAGCATTTAATTTGTATTTTTTTAAAAGCTCAATTATCAATTAAATATGGGCATGATCCATATTTTTTCTTAAAAAAACGAAAAGAAATATGTAAAGTATGATTAGAACACAAAAACAGTGGGACATTTTAATCCTACTCTATTTAGGAACGGATTTACAATTTGTTCAGGAGTGGCTTAACCACTCCATGATTTTAAATTTTTTAATAATGTACATTAAAATTTAATTTGGTTTTCATTTTTAAAGTTTTTATATAGTTCAACCTCATCATAAAATATTAGATGTATAGTTGTGGTCTAATGGTTAGAACTATATGTGTTCTTTCCCTCTCCATTTCTTTTTAGGGATCAACTAACAGTCCCCCCCATTCAGTCCCCTAACTGTCCCCCTAACTGTCAAAGTACAACTGTCAGTCCCCCATTCAACATACATTAATTCAGTCCCAAAATGGAAAGTATGAATACCTAATATATGAAGTATTCATATATAATTCATCAAATATTCATACCTAAAATATCAAGTATTAATTCACATACGGACTGGGGACCATTACTTTTCGGGAACAGTAACTGTCAGACTGCATTGGGAACCACAACCAAAAAGTCACGTGGATCACACCACCAGTCCCCCATTCATTGATTAAATTAATTCACATACAAAATGGAAAGTATGAATACCTAAGATATCAAGTATTCATATATAATTCATCAAGTATTCATACCTAAGATATCAAGTATTTACTCTAAAAACTGGACACAATACTACCCATCTTTTACACGTTTTTCAAGGTAGTTTTTTTTTTTCTCCATTCATTCAAACCAATTTTTGGGACGATCTATGAGGAATTTTGCAAATCTAAAAACACGAAAGTTTTCTATTTTTTTTTCTCTTTCAAATAAGATCCATGATGACATACTTTTACACGTTTTTCAAGGTATCAAATGTTCAAATATGAAAAGTATTCATACAAAATGGAAAGTATGAATACCTAAGATATGAAGTATTCATATATAATTCATCAAGTATTCATACTTATAATATCAAGTATTTTAAGAAAAAAACTGGACTCAACTTGTACACGTTTTACACGTTTTTCAAGGTGGTTCAATGATTGAAAAAGTTAGTTATAATGGGGGGGACTGTTAGGGGACTGGAAGGGGGGGACTACATCTTTACTCTTCTTTTTATTCTGTGAAGATCTCCAATTCTCCTTCTACCGGTGGAAATAGTTTGATGGACATCGTATTAAATAAGAGAAGATGCTCGGTCAGAATCATTTAATTTGCATCAAAATTTATGTACACTTAATTTAAACAAATTTTAAAGTTGTCCGTCCGAATATTGATGTGAATTGAACGGTTCCGATCAAACAATTTAGTTTAATGTCTATCAAACCGTCCTCAATTTCCTCCGGTTGTAGGGTTTAAAACACTTTCATGTTTTATTATGCAACCACCAATATACGAAGATTACCGACATTTTTATTGATATCCAAAGTTTAATACAAATTATTATTTATGCCCAGAATCTGATTCAATATCGAAAAATACCCAAGCCGGCCATTTTCTGGCCGGCTTACTCTTTTTTTTTTTTAAGAGACATTATGAAGAGCAAAATAATGAAATCTAACGTTGAAAATTTGAATTTTTTGTTTAAATATTTGTTAGATTACTTCTTTTGATATATAATTAGTATATTTATACTAAAATACGCTAAATTACTTGAAATTATGTTAAATTACACTATATTAAGTTAAATTACACTAAATTATATTATATTACGCTAAAATACGGTAAATTACATATTAATAGAGACGATATCTTCACTGAAAAGGTGAAAAACGACGATAAAACTTCAAACGGTCATAAAACGGCGCTCGAGTGTCCAATTTCAGCAAATGACCACTTTTCTGAAAGCTTGCGAAAATGCGCATGCGTCAGTGACAGCTACGCCATTTTCTGAAATTCAAAATCACCAAAAAACAAAGAGAAGAGCCTCAAAACTTTGGATATTAATAAAAATGTCGGCGAAGATTATCAAGATACAAAAATTCAGAAATTATGTGCCCTTCTTCTAAGAAATTAGCTATTGACTCAATTAAGAAATTAGTTAAACTAGACCTTGTTCGTGGTTTACGAATTCATAAAATTGAGACCGAAGATTTGTGTGATGCATGTGTTAAAGATAAACAATTTAAAAATAGCTTCAAGTCCAAAGATATGGTCTCAACCACTCAACCTTTACAATTAATTCACATGGATTTAGTTGGACCAGTTAGTACACCAAGCTTAACCAAAAAGAAGTATGCATTTTTAATTGTTGATGATTATAGTCAGTACACTTGGGTAATATTTTTGCAAAACAAGAACGAAGCATTTGATAACTTTGTTATATTTTGTAATCGTGTTGAAAATGAAAAGAGATTAAAATTAAATAGAATTAGAATTGATCATGGTAGGGAAATTGAAAATGCACAATTCGATAATTTTTGTTCTCAAAGGGGATACACTCAAGAATATTCGGCTCGTCGAACACCTCAACAAAATGGAGTAGCCGAAAGGAAAAACCGAACATTATTAGAACTTGTCCGAACCATGTTACATGAATATCCCTTACCCTATTATCTTTGGGCTGAAGCCTTTAATACGGCATGTTATATAGTTAACCGAGTAAATAGTAGACCAATTCTAAAGAAAACACCATATGAATTGTAGAAAGGATATAAACCTAATATTTCTTAATTTAGAACATTCGAATCAAAATATTTTGTTCTTGATGATAATTGCGTATCTAAAATACTTCAGTCTTGGTAGCCCAAAAGTCAATCGCAAGATCGGAAAACCTTTCAAATAGGATAAACAAACACCCAACATGCCATGCGGGTAGTGACAGTGCCGCATGCGGGGTAGCTGTGGGACAAACTAGGCCACATGCAGCAGTGACAGTGCCGCATGCGATATAGAGGGACGTCGAAATTTATATTTTGTATAATTAAGAATGATAGAACCTGAACCCTAGAGGCTCTCTATTTACTCTTTAACCTCAACCTTGACTCAATTAGCTCTACCGTATCAAATTTTTAAAAACCCCTAATAACCTAGACTAGTGAAAAGTGTTTAAAATATAATACACTATCATTGTGGATAGAAATTTCAATCATACTATACGATAGGATCATGCGCTTGTGATTTGAACGTAAGTAGAAATTAGAGTTTATAAATATTTAAAAGTTCACTTTGGACTCATCAGGGCATGACCCTTATGTTTTCTTAAAAAAAATTGTCTTTATTGTCTTTTCTTTTAATTGAATATTCTTATGTAGGCCTAAACCATGGAATAAAGGGTTTAGACCTCAGTTAAGCAGTCAAACATGATTTACTTAAGCCGTACTAAGATGGTATGAGCCGATCTTTAGGTTGATCTAAAATGTAAAAGGTTAAGCCACCTATTAAGATGGTTTAACTTTTAGTCCGCATCTATGGCTTAAGCTTACAAATATTAAGTATAATATAATTCAAATATTTACAGATTTTTCTATCAAACTTGTCAAATACATGATTCTCGAATTACAATAAATTTATATGTTTATCTAAATTAAGGAGCTCATCTCTAACTTTAATTTTGTAGAATAGAAGAATTTCATAGATGCATGATCCAAGAATTGTTGAAGAAGAAATGTATATTTGGGTCATCAAAGTTGTTAGAGAAAATGTTATTATTTTTTCCAATTATTATAAATACATAATTTGATTCTCTATAAGATTCAATATATAGATTGTGTTAACGGTTTAATTGTTTCAATTTCAAATCTAATTAAATTGTGCTTTGATACTAAGTATATCTTACAATTTTAGTAATATTTCGCATCAAATATTCTGTTAATTTGTTAATGCATATTCTGTAAATTTTCACCGATCACTACACATATTAAGCTCCAAATAAAACGAATAACAGTAATTAGCGAATAAATTGACAACATATAATTTAATCCAAAAACATAACAAATAGATATATACACTAATTACATCATGTACCTAATTATAAAATATACAAAATTATTATTTCATAACCCATTTATAATTTTTAATCCCCTTTAAATTATTTTAAAAGATATAAATTATTAACTAAATGAAATGATACAATATTGTATGAATCAATTTTGTCAAAAATAACTATATACATAAGATATTGAATAAATTAGTTTTATCATAAATTACTTAAGAAACAAATTATATGAAATATTCTACGAATAACTTTAGCTTGTCATAACTTGAACCACAAACTCTAATCAAACAAGAAATAGTTGAAATTATAACTTAACTTTAGACCTCAACTAAACATGAAAAACTTTAGCCGGCTTAAGTTGGAATAACCAATTTAAATCTCGTTAATTTTAGATCACTACCAAACACCACCATGTGTAATTAGGGAAACATCCCCTTAGGTCTACGATATCTTTTTTTGTTTTATTAATATTTTGCTCCGTTGCTTCTTTTTTATCTCTTAATTTTGTAGATATCCTGTGGCATGAAATTAGATACTCGATCCATTAAAATGGTACTGAGCAACGCGTAGATTTATTTCAAAACTAAGGATAAGTGTTTGTTTGAGGAGAAGCTGGCCTTAGGCTCAGAAATTTTAATACAAATCTTTTTAACTCCATCCAGTGAGGCTCAAGCCTGAAATCCAATGATTATTGGTAGGGGTGTAAACGGATCTAGATTATCCGGTCGGAATCCGCTCCATATTCGGCTACTATCTGTATCCGCTTTAAACGGGGCGGATACTTAACGGATACGGATACGGATATATATTGAACATAGTCAAAATACACGGATACGGAAACGGATAAATTTCTATACCTCTAAACGGAGCAGATATCCGCATATATCCGTATCTGTATCCAAAGCGATTTCTATATATAATGTCTCACTTTTATATCTTTTCACTCATGGGACTAATTTTTAGTAGAGATTCGGACCTTATATCTTTTATATTTTGTAAATCGAACGTGTTATATGCTGAAAAGATTTCATATTTGAATTTTATTAATTGGTATTTGTATCTTAAAATACATATGACTCAATATCCGACAATTATCCGTTCCGTATCCGTATTCGGAGATTATCCGCTCCGTATCCGTATTCGGTTAAGGCGGATATGGTTTTGAGTTTTGATATCCATTTATTATCCGTATCCGTATCCACTCATTGAAAGACGGATACGGATTTGGTATTAGCATTATCCGCTCCTTTTACACCCTTAATTATTGGTCATGTTTGATTGTGGAGTAAAGTTAATGAGAATTAAATTGCTTATTCTGTCTTATTTAGATTTTAACCAAGACTAACTTGAGTCCTATTTTTTTTGGCGTTAAATTTCTCTGACGTGGAGACTACTGTTTTACTTTTGAAAACTGAGAGAGAACACGGAAGAAGAGAGTCATAGGGAAACAGAATTAAAGGATATTATGCAAAAGTTCTGAAGTGGGTAAAAATATAATTTTATTTTTTATTAATATGAATAAGTTTTTTTAATTGATTAATCAAGAAATGGAGATATGCATAAAATAGGTGGGTTTTAGATAGATAAATAGTTAATTTTTAGCTTTTGATGGAAAAATATTTAAACTATACAGTTTGAATTAATTATCCTGGTCTGAAGAAAGAACAACGAACAAAAAATATCCACTGTCGTATTGTTTTCTCTGTTGATGAAAATAATAGGCCAAGGCCCAACAGACTTCGGCCCAATAATTGTTTGCTAGTAAACTCGATCCAATAGCATGGCCTCATACTAAAATCTTTTAAACCGTGTACCGAAAACTACTACAAATATCTCATACGGTCCGGATTCAACACACGAAGAATTTGAATCCAGATTTCAAAAGATGGATATTATTTTTAGGAATTTCGATACAGGTTCAGCAAAAATAGTTTCCGGCTCGTTTGAAATCGGTTCGACAAAAAATTCATAATTAGCTCGCTCAATTCTCACTTAGTTTGTTATTAACAAATTCAAATTTGATTCATAATTAGCTTGGCTCGTTTTATCAACGTGTTGCAAGAAGAAGATGAAGTTACATGCTCCAATGGAGCCATCTTTTGAAAAAATTTACCTGCTCCAATGGAGCCAAAGGCTCTCCCTTGTACACTATACACGGAGTCTACCTTTGGCTTATTATCCTCCCACCCACCTTACTAGGTAGGCAGTAGCCCCTGCCTTCTTTCTAAATGCATAATCTCCATTTCTCTATTTCAAGCGCCGTGTCTCCTATGAGACGATGCACCACCCTCTGATTATTTAAAAATAGTCTTCTATTCCTTTCACGCCACAGTGCCCAAGCCCCTATCGCCCAGACCACATTCCGTAGCATCCTAAGTTATCGCATGTGAACCAAGTTAATCTGAGTCCATGCTGAGAGGATATCCTCGGCGCCGCTTGTCAAAATGCATGATTCAATTTTGTTGTTTTCATAAACTGTATAATTTGATCTTTGGTACCATATTCTCGATGCATATTAGTTTTTTTTTTTTTCACCCAAATATCTACTAACTTCTATGGCTTAAAAATGAAAAAAAAAAAAATTGTCGTGTTTTTATTAAAATTTCTAAAATTTCAATATCCCATAAAAACATCATAATATATTATTTCTCCGTCAAAACTTATCATCTTTTTTTTTCCTATATCATTTTCTTTATTTAACCCATAATTCATCTGTTATGAAATACTGAGTTTATAAAGTTGTTCATTTTTCAAAATGAAGATGTCTATTTTATTTAATTGCAAACAAAAAACAATCAGAAGACTGATACAAGGTAGGGACCCCTTTCCATATCGAATTCGGATCCAGTGAAGTAACTTAATTTTTGAATTTTAAATCAGGACCGTTCGATTAAGATCTGAGATTATTTATCTCGAAGTGGAGTGCACACATTCTGACGACGGATTCGAATTCCGAGACGATCTCAAGCGACATAATTGAATCGGACAGTTTCGATCGAAAACCCAAAAGTTGGGTTACTTTAGAGGATCCGGACCCTTCCATATCCTGTATCAATTATCCCAAAATAAATAAATAAATAAAATAACTTCCCAACTCCAGACCCCTTCCACCCAGTATTCATTGGAAAAATATTTTTAATCAAATTTGTGTATATATATAAAGTTCTTGAAGTATATATCTCTTGTATCGCTTGGTTCCTAATTTTTAAAATTTTCATTGTAGTCCTATTAACATTGCTATTTAAAATGGTAAAAAATAGATAGATATAAGATTTGTTGTGATGTGTTTGCGAAATAACTTATAGGATTGTATTAATTTGGGATGGTGGCTGTACTGTTAAAGGTGATAACGTAGTGAGAGACACATGAAACATATGATCTAAACATGTCAATACTTTTTCCTGCCATTTCATTTTCTTTTCTATCATTTTATTTCTCTTTAATATTTTCGCAGAAGATGTCATCAACATGGAAACGAATCTGCTAAAATTCTCACTGGTGAACAATCTTTTCGAAATCTCTACTTTTCTGAAATCCAACCGTCAAGCTGTTTTTAGATGCGTGCACAGAAAAATCAACTGTTTCGAGATACGTGCATAGAAAAAGTTGGACGGCTGGATTTGAAATTTCAGGAATTTCAAGAACACTATTCACGAATGATGATTTCAGCAGATTTCAATTCCATCAACATTCACATTATCTCTGTTTTTAAAGTCCCCGTCTGTACAGTAAACAGTAAAACCATATAAATATTTGCTCTCCAAACATGTTTTAATATAACAATTGTATATTAAATATATTTTATATAAAAATTACATTAAAACTATTTAGACTTTGAAAACAAATATAAAAATGGAGTAGAACTAGAGTGTTTTAAAACCTGCAAAGTCATTTAATAAGTGTATTTTTAAAATCTATAGAATTTGACTTCAAAAGACAAATTCAAAACCGATCTACTTAACGAGTATGTTTACATTTAAAATTTAAAAACTTCTAAATTTATTTAGTATAAAGTCAAGTGGTAAAAAAAATAAAAATAATAATTTATCAATCTCCTTTGTTAATCGCTTGAATTTACACTAAATTAATTTGATATTTTTAAAATTTTACATGTAAATATGTCACTCATAAAGTAGATTGATTTTACGGTTTAAATTCGCATTTGAAGTTTATCTAATAAATTTTGAAGTTAAGTTCACATGAAATCTGATAATCAGTCTCTAGTCTAATAACAAAGACAACGTTCTCTATATAAGATATCACAGATTTAAAATAAAAAAAAACAAACTTGTATAGATATTAAATAACTTAACCTTCAACTTTTACTTAAAAAAATTCACACGAAAACGGAAAACTTTAAAATCGGAAAACATAAAATATGAGGCATCCAACTAGAAAATTTAACCATACTCTATTTTTAATGGAACTTGCAGTTGCATAATAGGAACAACGTGTTTAAAACCCGAAATTTTTATACATAAGAATATAAGAAAATATTAAAAATAAGAAATATGGCGTGGGAATTTGAAAAATAGGTAGGCAGTAGGGGGCCATGGCGTCCTTGCGGGATGCCATGGCACACTCAAGACCGTCGGAAAACAAACAAAAAAAAAACAGATTTGGGCCACCATGGCACACCACAACCTGCAAAAAAGAAAAAAAAATATTAAACTGGACTGTCAGGCTCAAGCCAACCCAAAAATGAAAAAAGAAAAAAAAAATTCCGAAAACTAGACTTTTGTATTGATCTGCCGCAGGATCAATTAATCGTTAAAACTGTACCAATGTGTAATATTTTTGTATAGAGAAAGTATATTATCTGAAAACTAGACTTTCATACCTTTATTTTGATATAAAGAACACAAAAATCCATGTCAATTTGTATCATGTCAACTTTATTTTTTATCGGACTTTATTATATTAATTGACTTTTTATGTATTATTTGGATTTAGCACCAATATATTCTAATATCATTCATGGATATGGTTGAATAATTATTTTTTTCATTGGTCTATTTTTTTTTATGAAGATATGTCATTTTGAATGAGAATTTTTTTTAACTCTTTTAATATGTCTATGTTTGCAGTGCATGGGCATGATACTAGTATATTTTGTAATGACATTACAAGTTTAGCATGAAAAAAATATTTTGTTCACTATAATAATTAAATGTCTGAATTATATCCGTATTTTCGTATTTTATGTAATATTTATTTTTTAATGAAAAATAATTTATTTAATAATATGTTAATTTTGTTGTAATATTTAAATGAAGTATTTTGAATTATATCTATATCCGAAAAATAAAAATAAGATAAGGATATGATTTTATCATTATTGGATATGTATATGATTCATTTTCACCTATATGTACGGCTCACGCTAAATTGATAAGAAAATTATAAAGGCATGGTTCGCATTGTGAACGAGTTGCTAAGCTCAACTCGTGATTGACTCGGCGAAAATCAAACTCAGCTCAGTTTGTTGTGACATGTGCTAACTTCAAATTTTGTCTTACTCGACTCGTCTCGACTCATTGATTTTGGTACGAGAAAAATAAGAATGGAATTTCGAAGAGAAAGAATATAAATCTGAATGGGGGCGGATTGAACTAAGTTGAATGATGAAAAGGTCAACTAAGCGCATAATCTCTATTTCTTAATTTCAAGCGCTGTGTTTCCCAAGAGACTATGCACCACTCTTTGATTATTTAAAAAAAGTCTTCTATTCCTTTCACGCCACAGTGTCCAAATTTCTGCCGTTCAGATCACGTTCTATAACATCCTAAGTGATCACATTTGAATTAAGTTATTCTGAGTCCATACTGAGAGGATGTCGTTGGCCCCGCTTGTCAGAATGCAAGATCTAATTTTGTTGTTTTCATAAACTGTATAATTTGATCTTTGGTACCATATTCTCGATGCATATTAGTTTTTTTTTTTTCCACCCAAATATCTACTAACTTCTGTGGCTTAAAAATGAAAAAAAATAAAATTGTCGCGTTTTTATTAAAATTTCTAAAATTTTCAATATCCCAGCAAAACATCATAATATATTATTTCTCCGTCAAAACTTATCATCTTTTTTTTTCCTATATCATTTTCTTTTTTAACCCATAATTCATCTGTTATGAAATACTGAGTTTATGTATTTGTCCATTTTTCAAAATGAAGATGTCTATTTTATTTAATTGCAAACAAAAAAAATCAGAAGACTGATACAAGGTAGGGACCCCTTTCCATATCGAATTCGGATCCAGTGAAGTAACTTCATTTTTGGATTTTAAATCGAAACCGTCCGATTCGGATCCGAGATCATCCATCTCGAAGTAAAGCGTACACATTCCGACAACGGATTCGAAACCCAAGACGATCTCGAGCGACATAATCGAATCGGTCGGTCCCGATCAAAAATCCAAAAGTTGAGTTACTTTAAGGGATCCGGACCGTTCCATATCCTGTATCAATTATCCCAAAATAAATAAATAAATAAAATAACTTCCCAACTCCAGACCCCTTCCATCCAGTATTCATTGGAAAAATATTTTTAATCAAATTTGTGTATATATATAATGTTCTTGAAGTATAATCTCTTGTATCGCTTGGTTCCTAATTTTTAAAAATTTCATTGTAGTCCTATTAACATTGCTATTTAAAATGGTAAAAAATAGATAGATTTAAGATTTGTTGTGATGTGTTTGCGAAATAACTTAATATTAATCAGAAACTTCACAAATATATGACATGATAATATTAATCAGAAATTTCATTTTCTTTTCTATCATTTTATTTCTCTTTAATATTTTCGTAGAAGATGTCATCAACATTCACATTATCTCTATTTTTAAAGTCCCTGTCTGTATAGTAAACAGTAAAAACATATAAATATTTGCTCTCCAAACATGTTTTAATATAACAATTGTATATTAAATATATTTTATATAAAAATTACGTTAAAACTATTTAGACTTTGAAAACAAATATAAAAATAGAGTAGAACTAGAGTGTTTTAAAACCTGCAAAGTCTTTTAATAAGTGTATTTTCAAAATCTATCGAACTGACTTCAAATAACGAATTCAAATCGTTAAAACCGATCTACTTAACGAGTATGTTTACATTTAAAATTTAAAACTTCTAAATTAATTTAGTATAAAGTCAAGTGGTAAAAATAAATAAAAATAATAATTTATCAATCTTTCTTTGTTAATCGCTTGAATTTACACTAACTTAATTTGATATTTTTAAAATTTTACATGTAAATATGTCACTCGTAAAGTAGATTGATTTTACGGTTTAGATTCGCATTTGAAGTTTATCTAATAAATTTTGAAGTTAAGCTCACATGAAATCTGAGAACTAGTCTCTAGTCTAGTAACAAAGACAACGCTCTCTATATAAGATGTCACAGATTTAAAATAAAAAAAATAAATTTTTATAGATATTAAATAACTTAACCATCAACTTTTACTTAAAAAAATTCACACGAAACCGGAAAACATAAAATATGAGGCATCCAACTAGAAAATTTAACCATACTCTGTTTTAATGGAACTTGCAGTTGCATAACAGGAACAACGTGTTTAAAATCCGAAATTTTTATACATAAGAAAATAAAATAAAAATATTAAAAATAAGAAATATGGCGTGGGAATTTGAAAAATAGGTAGGCAGTAGGAGGCCATGGCGTCCTTGCGGGACGCCATGGCACACTCAAGACCGTCGGAAAACAAACAAAAAAAACTGATTTGGGCCGCCATGGCACACCACAACCTGCAAAAAAGAAAAAAAAATATTAAACTGGACTGTCAGGCTCAAGCCAACCCAAAAACGAAAAAAAGAAAAAAAAATTCTGGAAACTAGACTTTTGTATTGATCTGCCGCAGGCTCAATTAATCGTTAAAATTGTACCAATGTGTAATATTTTTGTATAGAGAAATTATATTATCTGAAAACTAGACTTTCACACATTTATTTTGATATAAAGAACACAAAAATCCATGAAGCCATTTTCTCTAAATTGAATTTTGAATCTAGTCAAAATTATAGGATTGCTCACTGAAATTTCAGCTTTTCTGATTTCTGACCTCTGTCAGTTAATCGTTAAAACTGTATCAATCTAATATTTTTGTATAGAGAAATTATATTATCTGAAAATTAGACTTTCATATTTAGATATAAAGAACACAAAAATTCATGTAGCCATTTTCTCTAAATTAAAATTTAAATCTGGTCAAAATTATAGGACTGCTCACTGAAATTTCAGCTTTTCAAAACTGTACCAATCTGTAATATTTTTGTATAGAGAAATTATATTATCTGAAAACTAGACTTTCACACCTCTATTTAGATATAAAGAACATAAAAATTCATGTAGTCATTTTCTCTAAATTGAATTTTGAATATGGTCAAAATTATAGGACTGCTCACTAAAATTTCAGCTTTTCTGATTTCTGACATCTGTCAGTTAATCGTTAAAACTGTACCAATCTGTAATATTTTTGTGTAGAGAAAATATATTATCTGATAAATAGACTTTCATCCTTTATTTTGATATAAAGAACACAAAAATTTATGTAGCATATTTTCTAAATTAAATTTTGAATCTGATCAAAATTATTGAACTGCTTACTGAAAATAGTTAATTTGAATCTGAGTTGGATTGAGCCATGGCGGTCCAGTTTTTTTTTTTTTTTTTCTTCTTCGTTTCTGAGTTAGCCTGAGCCATAGTTTGTGGCCGAGTTTAATATATTTTTTTCTTTTTTTTTTTGCAGACTGAGATGTGACATGATCTGATTTTTTTTTTTCTTTCAATGGTCTTGAGTGTGCCACGATGTCCCAGAGAGAACGGCATGACCCACTGCCTTCCCATTTTTTCAAATTTCCACGCGAAATTTCTTTTTTTTATTTTTTATTTTCTTACGTATAAAAATTTCGGGTTTAAAACCTTCGGAGGCTCTCTGCAGTCTTCTCCGATTCCATCAATGGCGACTGAAGCCCCTAACTCCGATCCAACCTACGACCTCATCATCCTTGGAGCATCTGGCTTCACAGGTCAATACGTACTACGCGAAGCCCTAAAATTCCTCTCCACTCCTTCCTCCCCTTCCCCTCTTCGCTCTCTTGCCATAGCTGGTCGCAACCCATCCAAGCTCAAATCCACTCTTCACTGGGCCACTGCTCCCTCTCAACCCCCCTCCATTCCCATCCTCCAAGCGGACACCTCCAGTCCTGACTCCCTTCTAGCCCTTGCACGCCAGGCTCGCTTGCTCATCTCCTGTGTGGGTCCCTATCGTCTCCATGGAAGACCCGTGGCGTCAGCCTGTTGCGAGGCCGGTACAGATTATCTTGACATATCGGGTGAGCCGGAGTTCATTGAGCGAACAGAGGTTGAGTTCCATGAGAAGGCTGCTGATACAGGGGCACTGATAGTGTCGGCTTGTGGGTTTGACTCGATCCCAGCTGAATTTGGGATGATGTTTCACTGTAGAAAATGGGACCCACCGTCAGTGGTAAATACGATCGAAGCATACCTGAGCTTGGAGTCGGATAAAAAAATTGTTGGCAATATTGGTACCTATGAGTCAGCTGTGTTAGGTGTTGCGAATGCGGGTAAGTTGCAAGAATTCAGGAAGTCTCGACCTAGAAGGCCTCAACCCAAGGTATAATTTTTTTTTCTTTTCCGTGCTTTTGTTCGTAAAATAATTCCATACATGGACCAAGTCGTGATCAATTTTGAGAGTTGACTGTTTGATCTTTAGGGAATTTCTTAGATACATTCATGTTACTAGTCAAAGGCGTGGGAGCCTGCATCTGCTAACATATTTCTATCCTTTGTAATCATTATCAAAACAGCCTAGATTACATCTTGAAATATGAGGGGAGGGGGAGAGGAGGGGGGGGTGCTGTTTCAATCGTTCAATTTTGATCATAAGTTTTGACACACAATAATGTCAGAAAGCTGTGATCGTTTTTATGGGCTGGGATGTGGAGACGACCACGAAGTGACGAAGTGATGTTCTTGCATCTCTTTGCACTTATTGAGAGCTTGTCTGGTCTAACATGTTTCAAGAGCTTTAGACTGAAACTATTATTTCGTTGGAGGGCATTCTTGTCATTAAAGCAAACTCTTATTCCGAGATTTCCCATTCTTTGGACAGTTATTAGCCTGGTGATGACAAATCTCGTGGAACTTGTCCTTTTCCCCTTTCTTGCTTTCTCTCAGTTGGTTTTCAATTCTGCTGTCAAGTTCTCCAAATCTTCTCATATCTTTAGTTGTGTATTTTTGCTTTTTTGTTTCCTCCTGATTTTGTCCTTAGTCCTTACTGTTGAACTTTGAATTGGTAATTGCAATCATGCCTACATGCAGTTTCAGCAAAATAATAAAATAAATAAAAATAAAATTTTAAAACAAAGAAGCTTACATTCCTTGCTTTTTGCTTTCTGCTGAATGCTGACGGAGTTGATTTAGCTGCCTTCCCAGTAAAGTAACTCAGTTGCTAAGCTGTCAAATATCAGCTTGTTTGGCCCTCAACTGTGCTCGAAAAAAGCAAAATATTATTCGGTAAAAAGAAGAAACAGAGGCCTAACTGACCTGGATTTGATACATTTAGTATTATTTGAAGTAAAGAATAGATCAATTCTTCTTATATAATTCTCACTATACTTTGATTAATGATTTAATATTTATTTAATACTGGAAAATTAAGATTTGAAAACTGATCAAATTCTCACTGAGAAAACAAACAAACCAGCAATGTTTCTCAACCTTTTTGACCCAGTTGCAGATGTTTATCTTTCATCGACTTAAATAACCACCTCAGGTCCCTACGTATAGTATTAAGAATAGGTATAATAATAACTTTAAAAATCAGAAGAAGTTCAATTTGAAAAGGTATGATCCTTTAATAATCACATCATGCAGAAATCTAGAAGTAGTATTCCTCTACTGAATGCGACTGCGTGATTGTTACTCTGCTCTAAGAATTACCTCAGCCTTCTACTCAAGCTAAACATTCTGAAGAGAAAAAAAAATCACAGAAATTAATTGGGATATGTTTCTAATGTTTACAAGTAACAATATAGCAAATATAAAAATTAACAAACAAATTAGTACAACATAGTACTTAGTGAACATTTACAACTTGTGTGGTGGTTTTGTATTCTCTTTGTTCCCTGTTGGTTCCAACAATATGCTGAACAACTGAAAGTTATATAAATTAGCATGTCTATACACAAACAGTCAAGGCACCAAGGAAAATTGCAATCAAACAAATTAAAAATGACAGATGTACAAAATATCGGCACTAATGAACAATCTCAAAGCCCCTATCAGTGTTCCTTCCCTGTCATCTGAGGACCAAAGTTGTTGGTCTCACATGGTTCATTGCCTCCCTTGGTTTTGCTAAGTTGCTCGGGTTACCACAGTTATTACCTTCCTTGTCTTCTCCTTTCCATTCTAGTTTTCGACCTCTAATGAGAAGGGATAACAAGGTCGAAAGGCGAAAAACTAATTTGCAATGTCTGAGAGACCAAAGGCATGAGCAGGCAAGGGAGGCAATGAAGACGACCCTTCTCTCTCCACCCTACTCTCCTCTCCTATTTACTCTTTTTACTTGGAAAGGTGATGATCAAAACTTTTGAGTGACTTAGTTGTTAGCTCATGTGGTTTTGATTAGAAGAGGTGGGGTGTACACAGGACAATTGCATTAAAAGCTCACACTCTGAGAAGGATGAGGAGATTCTGGAGCAGGAGTTGCAGATTAAAGATGGGATAGACCCAAAGTATCAATGTTTTTTAAATAAGCTGCTTTTATGAGTATGTACACTGTTGTCGTGCATGAGAATGTCTAGTTTTAATGACTTCGAAAATCAGATTGCGATCCGCAATTAATTAAAATTATTTTATCTGTTACAAACATATTTGTGCACCTAACAAGCCCAGTAACATTTTACAGATACTGATGATGAACTGGTTGGTTAGGTAGTGATATGCCGGTATTTGTCAGGTGGTTCAGGACCTATTCTGGTTGGTGCTGAATTTTTCTTTTTCTCAGATTTTTCTTATTTGATTGCTTAATTGAGCCTCTGGCATCAACTTCCAGCTCAAAAAAGGAAAGAAAAAGAGAAAATCAAAGTAGAGCAGTTATAGTCTCCCAGTGGCAGTTTACAGCTTCTCTTGACTCTTCAATTATAGTGTATTTAAACTAATATTGTAAAAGAACTATTTTTCACTTAATGTGCATCCAAGGTAAAGTATTTGTAAAATTAACTATTTTTGTTATTATTTTTGTCAGATTGTGGGTCCGCGACCGCCAAAGGGGCCCTTGATAGAGCACAAAAAGGATTTCGGGCTATGGGTCATAAAGCTCCCCTCAGCCGATGCAACAGTGGTACGCCGTACCCTCATAACCTTAACTGAGCATCCACATGGCCTCGCAGGAGTGGCTGAGAGCCCCGAGTTTACGGAGACTCGCATAACATTCTGGCCATCAATCAAACCTGCCTATTTTGCGGTTAAACTGGGTTCCAAATCTATCTTTGGTTTGTTGGGGACCATAATTACTGGGTTCTTCATTGGTGTTTTTGGTAAATTCGCTTTGGGGAGATCCCTCTTGCTAAAGTTCCCTTCATTTTTCACTGCTGGGTGGTTTCGCAAAAAGGGCCCCACAGAGGAGGAGGTGAGGAGTGCTACTTTTAACATGTGCTTTGTTGGGCACGGGTACAGTGATGAAAAGCTTGCTTCTCAACCTGGTAAGAAACCTGATAAAGAGATAATTACAAGGGTGTCGGGTCCTGAGATCGGGTATGTTACTACCCCTATTACACTTATACAGTGCGCCCTGATTGTGTTAGGGCAGAGAGGCAATTTGCCAAAAGGAGGGGTTTATACTGCGGGTGCAGTTTTTGGGCCAACTGATCTTCAGAAAAGGCTTGAAGAAAATGGAATATCTTTTGACTTTATTTCGACAAGAAATCTCTAATTTGGCTCGTTGTCTGTTTGAACTTGAAATAAATAACCCAACAAAAGAAGCATTGTTGGCCGTTTGCTTTTTAGTGAGAGATTGTTTTCTGTCATTTTTTTTTTTCTTTTTTGGTGTATACAAACATAAGGAGATCAAATGTGTAAGATGATACATGCAGGAGTATTTTACTGTTTTTGTTGTTACTATTTGATTTGTAAGATCTTTCACAAAATATTTGCTCCTAACTCCTAAGCACATAAGGTGTCTGGGAAAGCCATGGGAGCTGGGTATAAGATACAGCCATATATTATTCCTCTCATCTTTTCATGGTTGTAACTTATCTCTTGTACTTTGTGAGTGTGAGTTTAGATCTAGAGAGAGATTCAAAGAGACATTATTGTAGTGAATCAGAAAAGCTTGGATTTCAGCTTGAAAGGTTGTGATTGTTTGGATTTAGCAATTGTATGCTAAATCTTGTATATCCTCCTTTGAATAGTGAAGTTTGTTGGTTCGTGACCTTCTAGTGGAGTGTACATTTTCGGCCGAATCACTTGAAATTAGTATTGTTACTTTTTATGTATTTGTTTTTTGGCTCGAGATAATCCTGGGGTAATGTATTTTTTTTTTGTATTTTTGTATTTTTGGTGGTTATGATGCATGGTTAAATTTATTTCCAATTTTTTAGTTAATATGGTGTATGTGTTTTTTTGTTGTGGTTGATATTGTGATTAATGTACCCAATAAGCGTTCGAAAAATTGTCAAAGTTAATTCTTCTGTAGGTTGAAATTCCTTGACAGAAATATATCTTCCAATTAACAGTATGTATGTAGACACTTGTATTGGGAAGAAGATCGATATGATAATACATATTGAGTTAATGCATCTTGGCCGTCTGATCAGGATCTGAGATAATTCAATCCGAGGTGAAACGCGCAGGGTAGTTTTAATATTCGTGCCAACACAGATCGGATGGTCCGGATTCATTCTCTTTTGACTTAATGCTGAGGATACGAATTCAGAACTTAAAAGGGTTCTTGTTTTGATTTGTAGGCTCTATATTCCTAGCTGTGCAAGGCGCTGCTATAGTGCTATGTATTCCTCTTTTTTTTTCTTTTGCGTCGTTTGTACGCGTTAGTTAGCTTTTTGACTTGTGGTCTTCAGGTTTTAATAAAGAAGAGCGGTCGGCTTCCGTGCTTATCGGTGGACATCAACAAAAATGAGGAGGTTTGAAATAATTTTAGCATACATATTCACAGCGAGCATGCTCCATGTATCGGATTGTACTGAGCACTAAAATGCAAACATGACGTGCGTGAGTTGTTGTGTCGTGCTAAACTAAATTACTTACTTCAAATTAAGATATATTGAATTAATTATGTTTGGTTGTGTTTGGTGGAATAAGTTGATAAAGAGAGAAAACTATAAATTGATGTTATTCTAACTATGAGATTCTTAAGGTACTCCACCTAGAGAGGTGTAGTAACTTTTTGTTTTTTCTGAAGAATCGTGGCAGAAGCTGTCAGATGGTATATTAATCATCTCATCAAGTGAGGTAGAGTAACTTACTCCGAATTAACTCAAATGTTACTCTATTTTAATCATTCAAATTTACTTCTTGTTTGGCTATTTAAAAGTGGAGTAAAGAGTTTATTCCATCACTTACTCTACAACCAAACATGACCTAAGGTGTGTCTTCTGTTTGTTTCTTTTTCAGAACTTGACTCTTAATTTTGACAGTTAGATATGGATTAACTGTTGTGATTTCATACGAGAAAAACAATTTTTCATCGATTTGTGGCTTCGCAAAACAACAACGATGCCAAAACGAAAACCGAGATATGTGCATTGTCCAGTCAATGTTAGCTGCTTAAAAGTCGCACATACTCTTATTCTTTTAGGGCTTGTTCGGGCACGTTACTGCTCGTGGGAAAAAAAAATTCACTCTGATTGAATTTTTTTTTCCCCACGCGCACAGTAAAATTTAGCTCAATTCCTGTGCCCACGCCCATTCTCCTTCTTGCGCCGAACAGGTCCTTAGAGAGTGTCATGTGGAAATCCCCCATTGGCTGATTTTTGAAATGGTTGAGTATAGTTGGATGTCATTTTTATTTTTCATTCATGTCAAGACACGTCGATTACGTGTCAAGCAAGGGTGGACCCACGTGGCACTACGAGTGAGCAACTGCTCTATCTTAGATTTTCAAAAATAATTTTCAGGATAGGGATTTTTTAATTCTAGCCTCATCATGAAAAAATAAATCCCATATCATGTTGAATCACAATTCAATTCTCGATTTTTATTTTTGTTGAGCCATTCTTTTTGCGCAATCCATAGTGCCGAGCAAACCCCCCTCCCCCAAACCCCAGGTGCGACTCGTGTGAGAATCCAAAGCGATTTTATTCATGTGATATTCTCTCTAAGCTCTCACCCAACGCTCTCTGGAATCCATATCCTCGACGGTACCGTAAAAGATTCCCTTTTACACTTAGCTATTTACGGTTTGAGATTAACTCTCAGCCGGTTTAGGATTCGAGCTGACTGAGGGGGCAGTATTATTGGACTTTGAGATTCGTGCCAAGTTAAAAAGAACGGTCCAAATCAAGTAATTGTAAAAGATTCCTGTTACGGTACCGTCGGTGATATGAATTCACGCTCTCCGACTCTGAAAAGTGATAGTATGACTCCATCTGTTGGGCCCGTCACCCGTGGTTACAAGTGGTAAGCAACTAATTAGAATTAACCCTAATTTTTTTTTTTGTGAATTGCTTTGTTAGGATTGTCTTTTAGGATTGAATTTTATAGAACTCCAATATACTTGGAACCCCTAATTTGAACTCAAATTTTAAGTTCGATTATTTTTAATCTAGTATTCGATTAGCTTTTCGAATTCGATTATTTTTTCCCTACCTTGACAGAAATTCTTGATCTGCCTCTAGTGTCACGGGGTGCTTCGCCTTATTCTTATCAAGATGTGTCGTATTTAAACATGTCGTTCTTTGAAATTTTTGTGAGTGCGTATTCTCTGAGATAACTTAACTTTTGCGTGACCAACGTGTACATCGTGGATAGCACATGGGGGCAATATTATTTGTGCTTTCAGATTCGTGCAAAACGTATATGAACGGTTGAGATTTTCCAAAAAAAAAAAAAGAGTTTGAGATATCTCAGAGAAGAGAACGGAGTAGGTCCGATGCCCATCGGACCTACTTTTAGGTTCAACGAGCATGATGACCGTCCGATCTAATTTAATATTTGTGCGCACGAAAATTGAAACATACATGCACAAATTTTAAAGCGTTCCGCACGACTCTTAAAGCAAATCGACGGTGATAAAACCCATCGAACCAGAGTAGGTCCGATGCCCATCGGATCTACTTTTAGGTTCAACGAGCATGATGACCGTCCGATCTAATTTAATATTTGTGCGCGCGAAATTGAAACATACAAGCACGGATTTTAAAACATTCCGCTCGAATCTTAAAGCAAATCGACGGTGATTAAACCCATCGAACCAGAGTAAGTCCGATGCCCATCGGACCTACTCTCAAGTGCTCAGAGAATACGAATTCGGTTTTTGTAGGGACTATCAGCGTTTTCCTTTTTTTTCGTTTTGTAGGGACTATTGGCGTTTTATATCGCAAGAACGGTACGGATGTTGTCCTGAATACTTAGCTTAATGGGATATTAAGTCAGATGCACAGGCACAGCTCCAATAAAATGGAGCAGTAGTTTGTCAGAATGTGATTTTTTCCAATAACTAATTGTCAACAAAGGAATATATATTAAAAGCATCTTGCACTGTTGCACAAAACTTCTCTTTCAAGCTGTACAGATGATGCTTCCACTTGAAGGGAATCTTCAAATAAAGATTTCTACTTGCTTCCAGGCGAAGGAAGAACAAGTACATGAAAATTTGCAAGACGTATGTTAATAATTCTATTTTGTATTGCTGCTTACGGACATAATTTTTTATATATAAAATTATTATAAAATGATATAAGATATTAGATGAACTGCACCTGTGTTTCGATTCCGTAGAAACAATAAAAAAAAAAATAGTCACTTTAGAATATTAGACAAGTTTTATGTGGCGTAGTACGGTGCGATTTATAAAAGCATCTGCATCTATGAAACTATTAGAGTTTCTAATCTGATGTGGCAGTTGCTAAATTAGTTTCAGGGATGTAGATGGATTTCTTATTTAACAACTTTGCTCAATAATTTCTTATTAAGAAATCGTTTATAAACTCTGACGTGGCAAAACGATTGGCCTGTATTCGCTAAAATTAGTTTAATTTACTGCTGATGTGGCTTATCAATTTTAATTTACTGATAATGTGACTTATTAGAAACTCTAAAATTTTGTTTCAGGGATGTGAACATTTAGAAACTCCAGAGTCTAAAATTTTTTAAAAGCAGTTAACAGTTATTTAGAAACTCTAAAAGTTTCAGGATGTATATGCTCTTTAGATAAAAAAAATGATAAATTTTTTACAAGTTTATATTATTTGAAAAAAAATTATGAATTTATATAAGTAAAAAATTCTACTTACGAACGATGATTAAAGAAATGTGAACCGAATTATATGTTTCAAAATTGGAAAAAAAATAAAATAAGAGTTTTTTTTATTGAATTGTTGGAATAAAAGTGAATTTTTATTTATCCTTTTGTTAATGAGGAGGGTTCAAATACACCATAATTTTTGTGCTCCAATATACTCCACATCCTTTATTTCTATTTTCAAAGTCTAAATAGTCGATCCGAACCGTTCAACATGATCTTCATAATAAAATATGTTTGGAAACCAAATTTTATATTTTTTAAAATTTTTTTACTATTTTTTAAATAGATACAATATCACTTTATCGACTGGTCAGATTTTAAAAATAAAAATAAATAATGTGAAGCGTATTGGAGTACAAAAATAATAGTGCATTTGAACCCTCCTCTTCGTTATCAGGACATTATCTCTCCAACAAAGAAAGGTCCTTGATTGCTCCTTATCCAGTATAATATTCGATAGTTTTTCTTTGTTAATCCCTTCAAAGATGTCTAGACTCTAGACTATGTTGGGATTGCATAGTTTGCGCACCCTATGACCATTCGTGGGGTCAATTACTATTTGATCGAAATAACCAGCAATATGGAGGAGGGCTTCTATATTGTACCATATAAATCTTCGAGCAGTATCGTGTGACTATATTAAAATGATCGAGTCTACAGTAATATGCATACTATACAGTGACACGTATTATGGACTCATATGTCTATTTTTAAAGTTCAAATAGTCAATCTGAACCGTTCAACATAATCTACATATAAAATTATACTTGCATACCAAATTTTACATTTTTTAGTTTATTTTTACTATTCTTTAGAGTCCGTTTGGATGAGACAAAAATAGTGTTAATCCGGATTAACGACTATTCTGAACTTCTATTCTACGTTTTGATGTGTTTAGATTAGCAAAAAAGGACTGTTTTTTGTTTGTCTTTTGTGAATTAGCAAGTTATTTTATTAAGCCAATTAAAAGTTAAAATAGCTCAGTATTCTCACTAACTCAAGACTTCATCCAAACGTACCTAATTAGATAGGTAAAAAATAATGCTGGACCATTCAAAAACTGTGGTTTCATTATATAAAAAATAGTAAAAATATTCTAATAATTAAAATTTGTTCTGCAAATATATTTTAATATAGAGATCATGTTTAATGATTCTAGTTGACTGTTTGAACTTTGAAAATAGAGACTGAATCTATAGCACAGTTTGATCCGTAATATGTATATTACCATAACCTTACTCTATTAAAAATTTTGGACAATATGAAAACAATGATTTCTACATATCTAAACAAATAGTAAAAAGAAATTCAAAAATTATGAGATTTGGTCTTCAAATACATTTTAATACAGAGATCATGTTTAAAGATTCGGATCAATTGTTCGAACTTTGAAAATAAAAATATAAATTCATTCATAGTACATATCAAATAATAATATGTATTACCGCAACCTCGCTCTTGGAGGGCCTGTTTGGCTGCTCCCCACAAAATACTATTCACATGGGAAAAATAAAATTCACTCAAACTGATTTTTTTTTTTCCCACGTGAATAGTAAATTTCAGTTCAAAAATTTCCTATTCCTATTTCTATTCCCATTCCCACTGTGTAGCCAAACAGGCCCTAATCAATATACATAATAGTCCAATCGTTGTGTTACATCAGCATAGTTGAATATAATTTCTATGTTTGAATGAAACTCACGCTAATTTATAACAACAACTATTTTATATTTTGAACGGATTAATAAAAAAAAATAAGAATAACTCGCTAACTCAGAATATAGCATGCTAATTCAAATACAAAGTTTAGAAAATAATAACACGCTAATCCAGATTAGTAGCTATTCCAAGCCCAACCAAACATACAAAGTTATAAATTGGGACGCAGCAGGAGTTTGACACACAGATTGTTACACAGACCAACTGCAACAGGAAATTTTTGGGTTTCATATCTAATAACCCTCTTTCTCCCCTCTCACGCGCCGCCTCACCATTCTCTTCTCCTCTCTCTGATTAAAAGGTATAATAATTTATCAATGATTCTCCCTCCAGATATTTCATTATAATTTAATCCATCGATCTTGATTTTGATCTCTAAATCTTACCTTCGTATTAGGGTTTTTGAGCTAGGATTTGAAATCATGTCGGACGAGGAGCACCATTTCGAGTCGAAGGCTGACGCCGGCGCGTCTAAGACCTACCCACAGCAAGCTGGTACCATTCGCAAGAACGGTTACCTCGTTATCAAGGGGAGACCTTGCAAGGTATTTGACTTGATCTGGCTTTCGTAGTTTCTTTTTAATGCGCTCTTTTTCTTAATCTATTGTTTGATCAATCAGTTCTTAACAAGGTTGATCGATCTGACCTGATTATGCTATATTCTTGGTGTAGTTAGTGTGATTTGACATACGCTTTTTATCATTCTCTTTTTGTTTTGTTTTCCATACTCATGTATCTAATCTCATACTCAATAGTCATCTGGCCGACGTATACTTATTTAGTTTCAGCTAATTCAAATCTTTTGTTAGATCTAATTAAATTTGTCAAGGAAAAATCAATTTGGTCTAATGTAACCAGGATAGAATGATATAAACATAAATTTGCAGCAAAGATTTTGTTTATTTTTAAGGTCCTTTTTAAGTTGGTGTTAAATCATTGGGACTTGTGTAGGCAATTGTAGCATTAAATTCAGATTAAAAAGTCTTTCAGTAACAATTATCTTTTGAGAAGTTTGTTTTTTTTTTTTCCAGATGATTTAATGAGCTGCCTATCCTTAATATGTAATCTCAACATAGCGTCTCTAATTGTGCTTAATTAATCATTTTCATCTATTCTTTGGTTATCTGTCTATTTTTTTTTTTCAGGTTATCTAATCATTGATCTTTGTTTGAACTTCCATTAATAGGTTGTTGAGGTGTCGACCTCTAAGACTGGCAAGCATGGCCATGCCAAGTGTCACTTTGTTGCCATTGATATCTTCAATGGGAAGAAGCTTGAGGATATTGTTCCTTCCTCCCATAACTGTGATGTATGTTCATTTTTTCTAAATCGACATATAAATAAGAATTGTTGGAATTTTAGAGGAGTAATGATCCTGATTTGCAGATATAGGACCTGACCAGTACAATGTTTAGACTTGAGTTTTTATTATTCTGAATTTCATTGTATTTGAAGGGAAAAATGCTGTTCTCAGCTGAAGTATTTTGTTTTGTTCTTTTGTTCAGTTCCTTGTACTATATTCTGGTCATTTTTTATTACCGGGATTTCATAATTGTTTCGGTATTAATTTTTTGTTTCTTATTCTTTGAAATGTCCTTATAATTGCTTAACTATTTATTTTCAGGTTCCTCATGTGAACCGTACTGATTTCCAGCTCATTGACATCTCTGAGGATGGATTTGTGAGTTATCATCTACCTTTTCACTATTCTACATATGCATATTAATTTTTCTAACTTCTTTTTGTAATATTATTATAGGTGAGTCTCCTGACTGAAAGTGGTGGCACCAAGGATGATCTGAAACTCCCCACTGATGATGCTCTTCTTGGTCAGGTTTGTTTACCTCCTGTTATTTTACTGTCTTCTTTAATGTAGGAATTTAAATTTTGCCCTTCTGTTTTGTACTATCTACGTTTTAGTAATTTGTGCTATAATTTTGATCATAAATTTTGATTTGAACACAGCTCAAGAATGGATTTGAGGAAGGAAAGGATATGGTTGTGACTGTGATGTCCGCCATGGGAGAGGAGCAGATCTGTGCACTGAAGGATATTGGCCCCAAGTAAATTACCCGTGTGACAGTAAAAGAGAAGCCGTTTGCGAACTTCTTAAAAATTATATGGCATAGATATCATGAGGATGTTGTTTATTAAGGTGTTTTCTCTTTACTTAGCTTGAGCTGTGGCTTTTGCTTTGCGCAAACCTGAAGTGGCCAGTCATTGTGGGGCTTTTATCATATCCATCCATTTAGCATTATCTATTGAATAACGGGGTTCTGTGTTTTTTTTTTTTTTGGGTGTCTGCTTGTCTTGTCGGGTCTAAAACATACTTATTTGGTGCCAACATTAGAGTTGTAAGCAAGTTATCAAGGTGGTGTTTTCATGCTACTTAAAAGAATTGATTAGTGTCATAACTGCATTTTTTTATTTACGCTTGCTTCTGTGTGGTTTGGTTATATCATTGATCATAAATCATAAATGATGTCTCTGATTTTTGTTTCAAGCAACTCCAAAAGTGATGGAGAAACTGCAGCTTCCTCTTTTTGAACATTTATCGGACCCAATTCGCCCAGAGTTGTAGCATATGTATTGCATATGGTTCAATAAAATTGTTGAACAACATCATGGTTCCTAATTTATTAAAAGCTCGTAATCAATTGAGGAACAATTAATATCAAATTTCCAATGTATCATTTAGGCGATGTTTGGATGAAACAAAGAATAGAGCTAACGAATAGTGACTAATATTTGTTGGGTTAATAATATAGTGAGAAAATCTACAACAGAAACAAAATAACAAAATATAGTCTATATTATTAATCTAAACACATTCAAATGGAGAACAGTAGTTCAAAATAGTGCTAATTCGGATTAGTGACTATTCTTTACCTATCCAAATGCACGTTGCACCGTACGGTGTGCAACGGTCAGATTAATGAATTTGTTAAAATTTAAATTCAACCCGACTATAAAACGGATGATAAATTTTTTCAAGTTCACTCACCCGTAAACCCACTCAACCCATCCTATGTTTTTTAGATGCGGATTTTGTGGATTACAAGGGTTAAACAAGTTGTGAATTTGATGAAACTTCCTGTGATGGATTTTTCTTATTTCTATTTATATTGACAAATTAACAAATGAGAAAATACAAACGGGGAGGACAAGGAGGGGTAACATGGGTATTACAAATTTTGATGACTCAATTTCAAGGCTGGAGAGTTATATGGGCAAATAAAAAAGTTTAAAAAAGTTAGAAACATATATTTACTATAATAAAAACTTAAAAACTAGAAGGAAAAATAAAAAAAAAGCTGAAAATAAGCCTATTTTCTATTATTACTACAATTGAAATATATTTTTTGAACAGAAAATTGCCCATAATTAAATTTAGATACCGTAAATAATTGCAATTAATATCTAAAAGCATCTACATCTCAACAACTCAAATGAGTTTCTAAATAATTGTTAATCACTTTTTAGAAATTAAGGTCTCTAAAATTTCTAAACTCTTACGTCCTTGAAATTAATTTTAGAGTTTCTATTAAGCCACGTCAGCAATAAATTAAAAATGAGAAATAATTTGAGTTAATTATTTGGTCAGCGTGGAGTTCATAAACAGTTCTTTAATAAGAAACTTTCCTGCATAGTTTCTAAATAAAAAACTCTCTCACATTCTCAAACTGGATTAGAACTACTACCTCAGATTAGAAACTCTAATAATACCAGTGATGTGGATACTCTAATTACAGTTACGTGTTACATCGGCAAAGCTGAATTTAATTACACAAAACTCAAATACTATTTTTTGCAAATTAATTGAGTAAAACTAGAGTGTTCCTAAGTTCACCAAGTCCCTTTGTGAACTCAACTCTAAAATCTATCGTATTGACTTCAAACGATGAATCCAAACCGTTGAAATCCTTCTACTTACGAGTAATGCGTTTATATGCAAACAATTAAAATTAATTTTGTATAGAAAGTCAAGTAGTCAAAAGTCATAAAAAAAATGAATGCATTAAAATTAATTTATAAACATTCTAATTTTGACTACTTGACTTTATACTAAATTAAATTCAAAACTTTAAAACTTTCACATATAGACGGATCACTCATAAGGTAGAAGAATTTTAACGGTTTGAATTTTTTGTTTGAAACTAATCCGATAAATTTTAGAGTTGAAGTGCACAAATAAGTTTGATAAACGGAGGAACACCCTAGCTCTACACTTGTACTCAAATTAATCATTCAAAAAACTTGAAACCAGGACGCAGCAGGAATGCAGCAGGAATTGCTACACAGATTATACCACATATAAACCGTGACAGGATTATTTGTGGGTCTGATATGTAACCCTCTTTCTCGCTCGCTCTTACTTTCTCTCCTCTCACCCGCCGCCTCCCCTTTGTTCTCTTTCTCCTCTCCCGGAAAAGGTATAATAATATCATCAAAGAAACCAATATTTTAATTTATCATCTATCTATTCCTCCTCCTGATTTTGTTTCATCATTATACTTTAATCGATCGATCTTGGTTTTGATCTCAAAATCGTATCTCTGTATTAGGGTTTTTAAGCTAGGGTTTGCAATCATGTCGGACGAGGAGCACCATTTTGAGTCGAAGGCTGACGCTGGCGCGTCTAAGACTTATCCGCAGCAAGCTGGTACCATTCGCAAGAACGGTTACATCGTTATCAAGGGGAGACCTTGCAAGGTATTTGACTTGATCTGGCTTTCGTAGTTTCTTTTTAATGCGCTCTTTTTCTTAATATATTGTTTGATCAATCAGTTCTTAACAAGGTTGATCGATCTGACCTGATTATGCTATACTCTTGGTGTAGTTAGTGTGATTTGATCTGCTTGGTTCAAAATCTATCTAAAGGTTGGCATATTAGGCACGGAAAAATATCAAAAAAAATTTATCATGTTATCTAATATCAAAGTATTCTGGCTGCAATTGAAACAATTATGACATATACTTATTTAATTGCAGCCAATGCTCTTATCTTATTAGATCCAATTAAATCTGCTGCAGAGAAATTATTTTGGGTCTAGCATAACCCTAAACAGCATGACATGATTTCAAATCCTTCACATGTAATCTCAACAATAGTTTCTGTAGTTTCACTTAATTAATATTTATTCTTTGGTTATTTGTCCATTTTATTAGACTGTATAATTGTCGATCTTTCTTGAACTTCCATTAATAGGTTGTTGAGGTGTCGACCTCTAAGACCGGCAAGCACGGCCATGCCAAGTGCCACTTTGTTGCCATTGATATCTTCAATGGAAAGAAGCTCGAGGATATTGTTCCTTCCTCCCACAACTGTGATGTATGGCCTTTTCTTGATCAACTTTTAAATACAAATATTTTTGTGGCACTTTTAAAAGGAGAGTCCGTCCCGATTTCAGATATAGGAACTGGCAGTACTGATTGTTTCATGAACTAAATAGCTATACTGTAAATATAATATAATATTTCAAAACACCTTTGGAATTTTCTAGTTATATTTGTTGGAAGTTGAACTAACCTTCAGATTTTTGTAATTTGAGATGGCCATAGGTTGATGGGTCAGTAATATTTTAGTATTTTTTTTTTATTCAAGGTTAGACTAGTGGTCAGGATGACCCAATTAGCATCTGATCTGACCATATTCTGAAAGTTTATATTATTAGAAGGAGACAATGCTGTTCTCCGCTGCAGTATTAAGTTTTTTTCACCCTTTTATTCAGTTGCTTGTATAAAGCAGTCTTCTGTATGTATTTTTTTTTCTACTACTGGCCTTTCGGAATTTTTCAGTATTAATGTTTATTTTTTATTCTTTATTCTTTAAAATGTTCTGATAATTGCTTAACTATTTATTTTCAGGTTCCTCATGTGAACCGTACTGAGTTCCAGCTTATTGACATATCTGAGGATGGATTTGTGAGTTATCATCTACCATTTCACTATTATACATATGCATATTAATTTTACACACGTATTAATTTTTCTAACTTATTTTTGCAATATTGTTATAGGTGAGTCTCCTGACTGAAAGTGGTGGCACCAAGGATGATCTGAAACTCCCCACTGATGATGCTCTTCTTGGTCAGGTTTGTGTACCTCCTGTTATTTTACTGTCTTCTTTAATGTAGGAATTTAAATTTTGCCCTTCTGTTTTGTACTATCTACTTTTAGTAATTTGTGCTCTAATTTTGATCATAAATTTTGATTTGAACACAGCTCAAGAATGGATTCGAGGAAGGAAAGGATATGGTTGTGACTGTGATGTCTGCCATGGGAGAGGAGCAGATCTGTGCACTGAAGGATATTGGCCCCAAGTAAATTTACCTGTCTAAGAGTAAGAGAGAAGCCATTTGAAAACTTTAAAAAATTTACCTGGTTTGAGCTTGTGGCTTTTGCTTGGTGCAAACCCTAAGCGGCAGTGATTGCTGGGCTTTATAATATATCTTCCTATTTAATGTTTTTCTTTTGTTTTCTCATCTGGTATCTGGTCTAAAACTTGCGTGTTTGAGGTTGACAATAGAGCTGTAAACAAACTATCTACTTGGTGTTTTTATGTTAAACAATTGATTAGCGTTATGTCTTCCCTTTCGTTTAATTTATGCCGGTTGCTGTGCTGTGATTTGTTGACGTTGCTGCTACAATATTTTAGTTTTCTGAAATTAGAAATGATCGAAGCCAATAATATAAATCTTTTTGTTGTGCTGATGAAATGAGATGGAAATGATGCGAGCACGAGTCTCGAATTCGGCTGATTGAGTGTGTTTAGGAGTGAGGCTATGGTAATATGCATATAACATAGTAGTCTGCGTTATGCACTTGTATTTTTATTTTTAAAATTTAAACAATTTCTGAATTGCTTAACATGATTTTAATGTGAAAATGTATTTGCAGATCAAATTTTACATTTTAAAAATTTTGTTATTAGTTTTTAGATAGAGGTACAAAACCACTTGTTAGTAAATTATGGATTATTCAAAAACTGATTTTTTTTACATATCTAAATTAATAAAAAAAAAATATAAAATTTGCTTTCCGATTACTTTCTTATCACCAACAAATGAAGAAGCCAACGCTGCGTATTGAAGGGGACAACATATTTTGTCCACAAATTTCTTTGATTTTTGAACGGGACAACATATTTTTTAAGGTCTAAACCAACCAAAGCACCCAGCTAAGAACTAAAAAGAAAGTTAGAATTTATTTTTCTTTTATTAATATCCTCAATTTTTTTTTACACATGCCTATTATTTTTCTTTTTCTTTTTTAAAAACGCTCCAAGTGAACCACCGGATTCCTGGCGGTCCACTAGGAGCAGATTTGCCAAGAATTTTGGCGGTGCTGGTCTTTTTATTTTTGGAAAATTTTTAAAATGAAAATATTAAACTAATTTTTTAATAAAATACTAAACCAAATCTCAGCGATTGTTTTTTTTTTTTATGACATACCCTAGATTTGAATACCTAAAACGCTAAATTAAATTTCAACATGAAAACATTAACATGAATAACATTTGAACTACAAAAATAAAACTATAACAAAAAAAATCTAGATATGAGGCTTCATACATTTACATGAACAATGTTTAAAAAGAAGTACGGTAAATGACAAGAAAATAGAAAATTAGAAAGAAAAAAAACTTAATCGAATACTTCAACTCAACTTAATCCGAAAAGTGACCATATGCTAAAATCGGACACTCGAGCGCTGAGATATGCCCGTTTGAAGTTTCTTCGTCAGATATCGCCTTCACCCATATCGGCTCTCTTGCCTTATTCCTCGCCCTAGCCTATTCTATTTAGGAGAGATTGCTAAGAGAAATCATGTACAACTGACATGTGTTTAGAAATGAGAGAACTTACTTACAACAAATAGACATAGATGCATTATAACAGGAAGACACGAATTGATGACATGAAAAATTTGTATTTTTTTACAAACACATATCATACAATAAAACCATATACAATTGTTGGGACATTCATATACACCCGTCTGAAAAAATAATACTCTTAATTTTTTTAATTGAACTACTATAGTGTTTTTGTTTTGTTCTATCATTTAGTTAGGGTTTTATATTGTGAGGTTGATATTAATTATTACAAAAATTAATTGATGAATAATTTTATTTCTTAATTTCAAAAAAAAAGAAAAACTAGAACCACCAGGAATTCTAGTGGTTCATTTTGGAAAAAAAACGCCAGGGTTGTGGCATTTTAAATAAAAAATAAAAAAATTGAAGGCATTTGTGTAATTTTTTTTTTAAATTGAGGATAATAATAAAAAAAATTCGGACTCAAAACTAGGGTTGAAAAGCAAAGAAGAAAGTATTTTTGTGGCTCAAGTTAGTATCAATCTCAGCCCTATGTGAGTTTGTCTTGCAATTCAATCCGATATTAAATATGAGAGTAATACAGTGTTATTAAATCATTTCAGATTTCATAGTTATAAATCAATTATGATAGTAGCCAAACTACTGAAAATTAGTAAACGTTTTGTTTACTGGATCTATTTTTTTTTTTTTTTATGATTTTACGAGATCGATCAAGTGTTCACTTTTTTATTTTTATTTTTTGTTGAAAGCATGTAGACAACATTTCATTAATCAGGACAAAATCAGTTACACATCGTTTCATACCAACATACAATATATGTATCAGTACTTACACTATTATAACTGAAACCCCTTTACAAAAGTAGACAAAAAAAAAAAAAAAAAAAAAAAGCAAAACCAAAGGTTACTACACTCAGATCAGTAGATAGTGAGCCTGCATGATTTTCTGCGCTCATGCTCAGATTGATAGGTTGTAAGCTTGCATAATTTCTTGTCGCTAGCACAAAACAATGTTGTTATAATCAGGGGCGGATCCAGGATTTTCGTCGGGGGGGGGGGGGGGGGAATATCGAATTGGATTTAAATCCATTAATCAATTAGGTACTCGACAAAAAATAATGTTTTAACTTATACTTTCCAATGCTTTGACTTGTAATTTCTGATGCTCTGACTTATAATTCTAATTACCAATCAAAATTCAACAGATTTATTTCAATTTTAACTCTAAATTTAACTCGAATTACAAATTAAACGTTTAGAGGGGGGCAAAAAAAAATTCAGGAGAGGCAAAGTCGGTCGGAACTGATAAATTCCCACTAAAACTCAAAATCTAGGGGGGCGGGCAGCTGCCTCCCCTGGAATACACTGGGTCCACCCTGGTTATAATCAAGACAAAGCAGGAGTATCCAGAAGAGCCTTTGTGCTTAGATGAGATTTGTGCGTGAATTATTTAAAATGAATTACAGAGAAATGAGATAGGAAGAAGGAAGGAGAAGAAGAGAGGGAGGAGAAGGAGGAGGAGGAAAAGGGTCACCGTCAGTGCATCTCATCTAAATATACCATAAACATACTTTATTTAAACTTATTTAAACTATACCTTAACCATAAACATACCTTAACCATAAAGGGTTACCGTCAGCGCATCATCATCATTAACTATAAACATACTTTATTTAAAATTATATATAGTAGATACTACAGTAGAGGTGGGGTGAATTTACAATACCCATCCGAACCCGTTGTATCGAGACGAGGTGAGGTGAAGAGCCACGAGCAGTGACCAGATTGGGTGGAGGAGCCGAGATCAAGTGGTGGATTCTCAAACCCCCTGATCGCCTCACTGTCGCGAACCAAACCCTAAGGCTACTCGAGCAGCACAACCCGAGGTGGGACGACGGAGCAACGAAGCGGAGTGAATAAGCTGCCTAGATCCGAGGTGGAAGCGTTGGCTCGACGGAGGTGAGATGGTGGTGAGTGGTGACTAGATCCAAGACGAAAGCGCCGACAGAATGGAGGCGAAGTGGTGAAGAGCGGCGATCAGATCCAAAGTAGAAGCGCCGGCTCAACAAAGACAAAGTGATGGAAAGAGATGGCGGGAGGAGGGAGCCTCGTCTCCTCAGTAGGTGAGTGTAGGAGTGGGAGAGGGGGCGGTGGGAATCGCTTTCTACGACTCTCAAAGCGGCAGTTTTATTTTTGCTATTTCAATCAGATTTTATCAAATGTTCACTTTTCAGTATCTCATTTGTTTATCTAATTTAATAAAATCTTAAAAGAAATATTTTAACAATGTATTCTCATGAAAATTATAGACTTTAGTTTGCTGTGCCTGGTATATTGCTCTGAGTTTCCCGAAAGTATACTTTTCTAATTTATTCAAGTAATTGTCTAATTAGCTCTCTAAATTATAAGGAGTGGGAGTTCGTCTGATATCCTGTTCAAATTTGATCGGATTTCCACGAGACAGCCTCCGATTCCCAATTACAGTACACGACTTTTGCTTCCGTTCACATATCTAACTAGTTTATCCTCCGAGATTTTGGCCAAATAAGATATAATAACAAGGGGGAATTTCATGTATATCCCTCAAAAGTTTCAATATTACATATTTATCCCTCCAAAATCAGTAATTACATATTTATCCTTCAAAATTGTAGAAACTCACATATTTATCCAATCTAACTCTATAACGTATCAAATACCTCCAAAAATAATTAAATAATATTTTTTAAAACTTTAATATTAATTTGATAATATTAATTAATAATATATTGACCATTATGCCCCTTCGTTTCCGTCTTTTTTAGTCTGCCTGAATTCTCTTCTCTCTAAGACGTCAAACCTCTCGCCTCTCTCTTCAAACGAAGATAGAAAAATTAAAGCAGCGAAGGACGACATAAATTTATGAGAGGGGAGGCGACGAGGGAAGACGGGGAGAAATCTGTGATTCAGCACGTTTGGAGAGATAAGCGGGAAGTTTGGCGCCTTAAAGAGAAGAGAACTCAGGTAAACTAAAGAGACAGAAACGAAGAGCATAATGGTCAACATATTCTTAATTAATATTGTAAAATAAGTTTTAAAGTTTAAAAAAATATTATTTAATTATTTTTGGAGATATTTGATATGTTAATAGAGTTAGATTGGACAAATATGTGAGTTTGTACAATTTTTAAGGATAAATATGTAATTATTGATTTTGGAGGAATAAATACGTAATAGTGAAACTTTTGAGGGATATACATGAAATTCCCCCTAATAACAAATGGTCATATTCCCCTTTCTGTTTACAAGAGAAACATCTGCTTTCGCCTATTCAAGGTCAAACGCGTTAATAAAACAGCATTTTAGCACCCTGCTCTAAATCAAGTAGGAGTTTAGGACTAAACTTATGATCGGATTAGCGGGTTACCGGAGCGCATTCCTTTTGGCACTGTTTACTTTACATTTCTTCTCTCCTTTACCCTTCAAGATCTCTACTCACCTTACGCTTTCCCGACTAAGTGCAGAAAGTAACCGGGAGACCCAAACCCGCACTACAACTCACACTCCGATCCGAATTGCTGCGAATAAAAAAGCTCCGCTAGAGAAGCGAAGGAGAAGCTCAAAAATGGCCTCTCCTCCTCGTTCGCGTCGATCCGACAAGAAAACATGGGGAGAGGAGGGGGCATTAGAGGAGAGAGAAGGGGAGAAAGGGGAGGGGGGAAGGCCGAGGTCGTTCGACGTCAAGACACGAGTCAAGTGCTGGCAGAAGGCTGAGGTCGTGGCAGGTCGACATCCCGAGAGGTGGCGCAAGGATCCAGCTGGCAATGTTGTTTGCAAGCGGTTCTGGAATTGTCATGGTTGCCTCTGCTATGAGTACGACCATATCATCCCTTTTTCTAAAGGTAACTTTTGTTTAATTACTCTGATGACCAGGTCGACTGTACCGAACTGAGGAGATTAAGTTTAAGGTAGTTTCCATGTTCGGTTAATCTTTGAAATTCAGAATCAAGGTATAAAGGTGGATGTAGAAGTCCGTTGTATTTAAAAAAAAAAAAAATTTAGAGAGAGACACAGAATTGGCAATTAGTCTTAGCAGAATATGTGAATTGCTTATGAATGCATACAAGTGATCAGTGATGTCTGGAATGCTAAGAAAATATCTGCAGTACTAACATGAGCATAGCAAATGTCTAGTCCAATGCAAAAATTATCCAGTTTTCGTGGCCATTTCTCATTACAGAATCTGAACTACAGTACCAAAAATAATGCATCATTTTGTTGGTATTGGTTTCAGCCTATTTTATTTGCTTTATTTCATATATTTGTTCTTTTTTCTGTAGGTGGTGAGTCAACAGCCGATAATTGCCAGATTCTTCAAACAAGGGTGAATAGGTTAAAATCTAACAAGGAATGGGTAAATGAAACTGAGCTTCAGGGTTTCTCCTGTGATATAAAGTTCACTGGTAAGCATCTCTGTTAATATTTTAGTATCAGATTTCAGTTTTGATGATGTGACCGCCCTATACTGGTACCTACAAAGTACTTTATGGCACACAAAAAATATTATAATAACAAGTGAGTACAAATGTACAATGTGTGCTAATTGCAATAAAAAAATTAAGGGTGATTAATATCAAGTAATCTAAATTTCACAGCATACTTTCACGGTTTCACCAATCACCATCAATATGAAACTTCTCCAAAAACTGATATTTACATTTTTCTCTTGCAGACAAGGAGCTTGATGTAATTGAGATGGCAGTATACGGGGATGTAATCCGACCTGGTAACCAATGCCGTTGCCGTACTGTTGCTGAGATGCTTGGCCAGGTTAAATTGAAAGACAAATTAGCCCCATGCGAACTTCCCCATAAAGAACCATCTTGACAAAACCTTGTAGGACCCTATTTGCCAGTGCTTTCTAGTAATCCTGCGATGCCTATTGGCTCTGCTGAGTTATTAGTCGGTACTGATTATTGCACAATTCAACAAATGATAATTCAAGACAATATTTTTTAAGCATTCCATTCTTTTGGTTAAATGCACAAACACTATTTTAAGCAATGCTTTATGTAATTATTAAGTTATTGTTTTACAACATTTATAAAATTGTCTTCTCAATGGTAAGGCTATACAGATGGCAGCTGCACGGAGGAGTAGCTTAGAGAAATTAATTTAGCTATAATAATGCAACACGATCAGACATTAGTCCTAATGATAAGTGTAATTCAGTGGGATATTTCTCTTAAATTTCATTTGAAACTACTGAATTAAATGACATGTATAATGTATTGCATGCATCATATCTAGTACTTGGATGGTGAGTATTTACTTCAACTTTATATCCTACATATTCTTGTATGTTGTGAACAGTACATTCTAATTCTAGCATTGATATTGTTCTAGGGTATGTTTGGTTGGATTGAGAATAGACTATTCTTGAGGTTAGTCTATTCGGAATAGTCTATTTGGTGTTTGGTTAAGTTAGAATAAGCTAGAATAGTGAATCTAAACTTTTTGTCTTATTAGAATAGATTATTCCTAAGAGTTTTGAGATTTGGCTATTCTAATTATTCTTATTTTACAACGAAACATACCTAGGTGAATTTTTTACTGAAGTGGGCAATCAAGCTGAACCGGAAAAAAACCCAATTCAATCCATTTGGCAAAACCTAACTCAATATTTGCTCAAAGATCTAAACAAAGCAGCTCGTAGTAAACTTATCAATACCACTCGATATTAGCACTCTCAGAGAGTTTGTTAATTTTTGTAAACTAATGTAGTCATGAACTAGGGTGAGAATCTGCTGCGATCCGGGTACTGTGAACAGTACCCTGCAATCTTTGCTTTTTCAAATTCAGCTGTCGAATTGTTTCGAGATGCGTGCACAGAAAAACTAGCTGTTTTGAGATGTGTGCACTAAAAAGTTGAACGACTGGATTTGAAAAAGCAGGAATTGCAGGGTTACTGTGCTCAATATTCGGATCGCAGCAGATCTCAATCCCATGAACTAACGAGGGGCTCACTGATCTGTTAGCACTGCAGAGAGTTTGTTAATTGTTATAAACTAATGCCACTCGATATTAGCACTGCAGTCACTACATCTGTTACTAAGCTCATCAGTGTATCGTATCACAGCTACTCGCTCTAGAACTTCACTACATGTGTTAATGTCCTCACCTGATGAGTGATAACCACATGTACCGATCCTACTCGAAATGAAGAAAACAATGTAATTGTTAGAAAGTTATTTAAAGTGTATAGATTGATTTAAATTGAACAAGAACAGATTGATTATGAGTGAAAGTTGGTAATTGACCTTTTATCACTGTACACATTTATGATCATATTTTGTACGGATACTATACTATTATGGCTTTTTCATGTGGTTATTTGATATAAGAGGGGGATCAAGTTACAACAAATTTGAGTTACAACAATCATTTTCTACATTTTGAAATTTCAAATCGTCGATCCAAACCGTTCAACATGATTTTCACAATAAAATGTGCTTCCAGATCAAATTTTACATTTTTTTTGAATTTTTTTACTATTTATTAAGATGGGTACAAAATTCAATGGTCTGAATTTGACTAGTTTTTGTAAAATACTTAATAAATAGTAAACAAATTCAAAAAAATATAAAATTTGATCTGGAAGCACATTTTATTGTGAAGATCATGTTGAACTGTTTGGATCGTCGATTTGGAATTTAAAAATGTAAAAAATAATTGTTGTAACTCAAATTTGTTGTAACTTAATCCCTCCTCTTGATATAATTGACCTTTTAATTGCCTGGTGTATATACGAAAAGTCGTATATACACGGCGGGACTTCGCTACATCGGAATACGGGGTGTGATACTTTTGGAACATTTCAAATCATTCAAACCCTTGCTAAATTATCTTTCTGAGAATATTGCTATTCCATAGACTTCATTTTAGTTCTTGAGATTTACTTGGTCACAGGAAGCGACTAATTGTACCAGTGACTTGTATCCAGTTTTTACTCAAATCAACTGTCATTTGACTAGTGCGAATGCTGTAAAACTCAATATTCCATATTGTATACCTCAATAGCAAATCATATATAATAGGTAATTCAAAATTCTAACAACCAACGACTCTTGAAAGTGGTCCCGAGTTAGTTGTTAACCATTTGCAACTTGCACAACTTGTCAAATTGTCTATACTTTCACTGGACCACTTGTTGTACTTTCATGGGACCACTTTTCAAACTTGTAGTTCTTTCGAAATAATACATGAAATAATGCAAAATTAATTGTTTTTTTTTTCAAATTATTTTTTTAAAATTAAAATTTTGAAATTTCTTTTGAATTTTTTTTCAATTTTTTTTTTCAATTATTAATATTTATATATGCATCTATATCATATAAAATAACACTATGGATACTGTAAAACAAATCTATGTATACTGTAAAACATAAGATGATATTGCAAAGTGAAATGAAACATCAATACTGTAAAAGTAACAGATGCAAACTATAAAACATGAATAATGTAAAACTAACAGATGCAAACAATAAAACTAACATATACAAACTATAAAACATAAAGACTATAAAATACACTGTTCAACAAACATAACTATTCACAAACATAAATTGTCACCGGTCAGAAACACATTGTTCAACAAAACACAACTGTTCAAAAATACTAGCATATAATGGCATATCTTTTGACACAAACAATAATATTCAACACACAAATATCTGTTCAACAAAAGCATACTATTCAACACACAAATATTACAATAGATAGAATGGCATATCTTTTGTTCATAACTATACTTTTGATCAACAAAAGCATAAATGTCTTCCAACAAACATAACATTCCTTACAAATTAAACAAACATACTGTTCACCAAACATAATGTTTTAACCAACATATTGTTCACCAAACACATATTACATCATTCACATATAGAAAAATACATAAACATATTATTTCATCACTAGAATAAAAAAGTTGTTACTTAAGAACCCTTTGATGCACATTATAAGGATGAGTCAAAAGCCTCATCATTAGAACAAAACATTCCTTTGATATATCAACAGATGCTTAATAGGTGTCTCATATTGCAGCAGCTGCAATACTAACTCAACAATATGCATGAATCAATCCCGATATGTGAAATAAAGAAAAAAAAATATTGCATAGATCCTATAAACTATTGTATATATCTTGTAAAACTGTTCTTGTAAATATTGTATAGATATTGTAAACCTATTAAATAGATCATATTAGTAGGCACTCATCAAACTGCACTTCCTCAATAGAAATCTTCATTTTGCTGCAAAATACATAGAACAACCTTTAAATATTAAGATTAATTATAAGTTTTGCATATAAGATGAACATTGTAAAACCACAAGATGCATACTGTAAAACCACAAGATAAATACTGTAAAACAACAAGGTTAATACTACAAAACAACAAGATGAACCATCGCCCCATCAAAACATTACAAAACCAGACCAGATTGACAGCTAACCTGTTAGATCAGATCAGACTCGAAGTGTTACCAGATCAGATCAGGATCCGCCAGAAGCAACGAATCTGTAACCCTAACCGATCCAGACTGTAAACATAATAAATTGACACTTTTAAAACCTAAACAGATCAAGTGAAACAAATAAAAATGCTCCAAAATTTTGTCATTTCAGGAAGAAACTGATCAAATCCATACTGTAACACTACTATATAGATACTGTAAAACCAACTAATTGACACTGTAAACCCTGACAGATCAAGTGAAAAAAAATCAAATGACGATAACATTGAGCCATTTCAATAAGAAATTTTAAAATTACTACACTAAATCCTTTCAATGCACTATAAATTAGTACTAAAAAGAAAAATAAGAAGGGAAACCTTGTGAATTTTGCCTCCTAGTGTCATCAGACAACTCGACACTTGTTTGACTAAGAACTTTGGGTGAAACACCTTTCGCCAGGAAGTGGATGTAAACCTCTTCATTGAATCTTGTAAACCGTAATATGAAATACTGTAAACCTGTTGCACATCGTCTCCTCCTATCTCCAGATCATTTCCTCCTAGCTCCTCCAGATCATCTCTCTCATCTCTCTCTCCCGAATCGCATCTCTCAGATCGTCTCCTCCTATGTACTCCAGATCGCCCCTCTGTCAACTCTCCTCCAGATTGCCACAAGATGAATCTTGTAAAACTACAAGATGCATATTGTAAAACTACAAGATGAATACTGTAAAACAACAAGATTAATACTCCAGATCGCCTCTCTTTCATCTCTCTCCTCCAGATCGCCTCTCTCATATCGTCTCCTCCAATCTCCTCCAGATCGCCTCTCTCTCATCTCTCTTCTCCAGATTGCCACAAGATGAATACTGTAAAATCACAAGATGTATATTGTAAAACCACAAGATGAATACTGTAAAACAACCCGGTTTATACTCCTGATCGCCTCTCTCTTATCTCTCTTCTCCAAATCTCCTCTCTCTCATCTCTCTCCTCCAGATTGCTCCTTCAGACCGTCTCTCTCAGATCGTCTATTCCTATCTCCATGGTCAGAGCAGTGACTGGGGCCGGGATCGGACGATGAAAGGAACCAACGGCAGGGATCGGAAGGCGAAGAAGGAGGGAAAAGTGGCACGGTAGAGGAGGGGGAGTCTATGTATGGAGGTGGAGGAGGATCGGAGCATCGTCGCCATGGATTCTTAATCGATTGACAGATTGAGACTGTGGAGAGAGAGAGAGAGATGTGGTTTTCGTTAAAGGAAGAGATATTGGAATTTTATTTTCAAAATGGAGAGAAATCAGATAGAAAAGTTTATAAAGGAAATGAAGTGTACGATTAAGAATTCGTTACAAACTAAATTAGAAGATTTAACAGATAAGATGGGTACAAAAAAAATACAAAAGGTTAGATATAGAAATCTTTTCTCTTAATCTATATAGGTCTACCAAGAGATTTGCACAAATCGATTGTTGCTCATTGACAATAGATTCTCAAGTTATAACACTTTCTTTTCGAGAAATAGATTAGCGCACCAAGTGGCTGTGGGCCCTTGAAAACGTAGTCGTAGAAGCCTAGCCAATCAGCCGCTTGACAGTTGACATTGTTAGTTCGAACTCTGTTAATAAGTTTGCGTGTTCTTTGTTCTTTCTATCTTTTATTTTACTTGATTCTGTGGGTGAACCTGGTTTGTGCATTAAAATTTATTTCTCTTGTTATTTTTTATTCTACCTCAGATTGCAAATAAAGTTAAAAAAAGTTTAAATTTCGGTCAAACAGTTAATATTAAATAATATTGCAAAACTAATGATAGATTTTCACTCCTTTTGTGTTTAGTGGAGAGCAAGAACAAACAGTTCCCAACAATCAGCAATTAAATTTTGAATTGGTTATTAATTAAGTGCTTAATTTGATTGCTATGTAGAGTACCAAAATTTTTATTATAATTGCTTATATATACTTCCCTCGTTTCGTTTAGCTATATAACTGTGTAATATAGTATAGAATAACATTGTTTAACGAGGATGGTTCAAATGCCTCCACCATACCTCTGTTTTTAAAACTTTAATAACTCAAAATTTAAAACTTAAAAGTCAAAATAAAACAATTGGATATAATCTACGTCATTTTATCTATGCACGTGTAAAAAATTATGACATTTCAATTTTGTTTTGGTTGTCATCAAGAACTTGTAAAAAATGTACTAATATGGATAATTTCTAGGTTGATTTTTCAACTTATTAATTCACATAAAAACAAAATCGAAATGTGATAATTTTTTATGAGCACATAGATAAAATGATGTAGATCACATCCCACAGTTTTATTTTGACTTTTAAGTTTTAAATTTTGAGTTATTAAAGTTTTTAAAAATAGAGGTATAGTGGAGGCACAAAAAATGGAGGCATTTGAACCCTCATCTTGTTTAATTAGTTTAAATATTGTATCTTTGCAAATTGCATGGATATTTGATGTGTATTTATAAGTCTGTGTTTTGTTTCCGACAATGGTAATCTACTAATAATGATGAGTTTTATTCGATATTTGATATATATGTTTTCGTTGAGTGGTTTATAGTTCATCATAGCAGTGTTGGTAGAACACCTTTGAGATTTTTTTTCTTTTTTTCTTTTAAGTAAAGAAAGAGCTCAAAGCTTTCTCTTTTTTTTTCTTATGTAAAATGGTTTCATGATAAAATATTGATTCCGTAAATACTTTTTTTCTTATACTGTCACAAAAATTTAAGGTTTTAACTCGCGGAATAAACTGGCAATTCACCTGTTAACTTCAAATAAAAAAAGAAAAAGAAACTCTCAGAATAAAATGCTGGTCCTGCTAGCTGTACCATATGAGATTAGGGAGAGAAATTTTTAAAATATACTTTCTTTGCCATTATTTTTTTCTAAATTACAAAAATGTGTTGTTTATAATAATTATACAATTATATCTTTATCTTAAAATTTTCGTCTCATTCTATTTTTGCACCTCGTACCTGCTTCCCGATTGATTGTATATTTGTAGAGAACATAGTATGTCCGATGCCCATCGGATCTACTTTTAGGTTCAACGAGCATGATGACCATCCGATCTAATTTAAGATTTATGCGTACGAAAATTGAAACAGATATGTACAAAGTTTAAAGCGTTTTGCACGAATCTTAAAACAAAACGACGGTGATTAAATCCATCGAACCAAAGTAGGGCATCGGACCTACTCTCAAGTGATATTTGTATCACTCCTTTTAGTAGGCAAAGCTGGTTGATTTCACTGTTTAAGTTAAATGTACAAATATATAAGGCGTCGGCTGTTGTATTGAAAGCATATATGGGCCTAGAAAATAGCCCAAATTAACTTTGTAATCTAAAAGGTACATCTTTATTGAGGAGGGTTCAAATGTCTTCATTTTTTGTGCCTCCACCATACCTTCATTTTAAAAACTTTAATAACTCCAAATTTAAAACTTAAAAGTCAAAATAAAACCGTTGGATATGATCTACATCATTTTATCTATGTGCTCATAAAAAATTATCACATTTTGATTTTGTTTTTATGTGAATCAATAAGTTAAAAAATTAACGTCTAGAAATTATTCACATTAGTACATTTTTTACAAGCTCCTGATGACAACCAAAACAAAATTGAAATGTCATAATTTTTTACACGTGTATAGATAAAATGATGTAGATCATTCCAACGGTTTTATTTTGATTTTTTAGTTTTAAATTTTGAGTTATTAAAGTTTTTAAAAATGAAGGTATGGTGGAGACATGAAAAATGAAGGCATTTGAACCCTCCTCATCTTTATTACAGAGATAAAGATAGTTTTAAAATGAAATTTTTTGTTAAATTTATAGTATAGTATAGTATAAAGAAATTTCAATTTTACACTAATATCACGCTAGGCAATTTCTGGATTTCGTCGGAGATGGCAGGAATTTCTTGGAAAGAAGCAAAGGAGGTGGTCGGACAGAGATAAGAACAGCTGGTAACATGCGTACAGATACTAAATTTAGAAATCGTAATTAAAATATGTACACCGATCACTAATGTGGACAAAATAATAATAATAAGAAGAGATACTGAGCTGAGCTACATGCATGCATGTATTAATTTGCTGTCTCCATCAGACACAAATAATTGAAAAACGGAGGTGATATCTATTTCACCTAAAATAGTTCGTGTCGACAAAAACTGCATCAATCAACCGAAGGCTTCTTTCTATTCTCTCTCAAAGAAAGAAAAAAAAGGAACGAAAGAAAGAAAGAAAAAAACACAAAAACAGGACGGGGTGGGGGCGGTTCGATAGACATTGGACCAATTTATGTTTGATATCTGTTCATAATCAAGATTGGGTGCACCTGATCCATATTAATTTTGACCGAAATTTTTATTTATAACATTCTTAAAAAAAAAAAATCAAATAACCATTGTTTGGTGGGATTTCTGTTTTCACCACGGCCGCATTGGCATTCTGCGGACCCATTTCAGCGGGACCGCAGAATGCCGATGCAAAGGCATTGTGCGGACCCAGGGTGCTTTTTTTTTGTTTTGGTGTTATAAAAGGCACCACATGCATCATACAAAGTTTTTAATTTTTTAATACTATGAATAGAGCTTTGACCCCTTTTATGAATCCATGAGATTTTTTAATACTATGTTTATGAGCTTTGCATCTGTATCGAGGCACCCCACTTATGAGATATCTCAAAGTTTTGAAAAAAAAAATAGGTCCGCAGAATGATTCTACGGACCCATTTAAGAGTCTGCATCGGCATTCTGCGGCCCCGCTGAAATAGGTCCACAGAATGCCGGTGCGGCCGTGGTGAAAATCTAAATTCCAGATAACGATGATTATTTGGTTTATTTTTTTTTAAGTATGTAATAAATAAAAATTTCGGTAATTTTGAAGTTGTTATTGTGAATCTTTAAATGAATTAGACGATATCTCTGACCTGATATCAGACTAAATTTGATCTGATACCTATCGAACCGCCTCTGATTTCAAACAGGAAAGCCTCTGTTCTATCCTAGGTATACGTTTAGCAGATCACTTTTTCATATATTATTGAAGACTTCTCATATAATTAACAAGTTAAAAAAAATATGTAGAATGATATATAGTTCAATTTTAAAATTCTTTTGCAGCTTACTATTCTATGTTGTTGCTAATTCCTCTGAATAGCTAGTTTTTTGTTTAGTTGTTTGTATTAGAGGCTGTGTACCTCATATTTTGTAAGGACAAGTGGTTTCTCAATGAAACAGGTGGTCACCCCACTATTTAAATATATATATATATATATATATATAGAGAGAGAGAGAGAGAGAGAGAGATGGGCTATTGTACTTCGCGAAGTAAAACTCCCGTTTACTTCACGCTCATATTTTCATTTTGAAAATTCAAACAACCGATCCGAACCGTTCAACATGTTCTAAATATTGAAATGTGCTTGGAGACTAAATTTTACATTTTTTGGAATTTTTTTACTATTTATTAAGCCACTTTGAAAATCGCTGATCCACTGTGAACAGTAAAAAACAGTAAAATTTTCTGGACCACCGGATTAGCGATTTTCAAAGTGGCTTAATAAATAGTAAAAAAATTCCAAAAAATGTAAAATTTAGTCTCCAAGCACATTTCAATATTTAGAACATGTTGAACGGTTCGGATCGATTGTTTGGATTTTCAAAATGACAAAATATAGCCCGAAGTAAATGGTGGTTTTACTTCGCGAAGTACAATAGCCCATCTCTCTCTCTCTCTCTCTCTCTATATATATATATATATATATATAGTCTGGCTAAATTGCTTCCGGAAGCACTTCGACCGAAGTGTTTACGGAGCAAATTTAGCTGTTTGATGTTCGAAACATCGAACTAAGTAGCTCAATAAATTAGTTATATAATAAACATGTATAATACCAATTTTTACTATTTTTAAAATTTTTTATAATTTTTGAAAGATGAACTTTTTTACCTAAAAATAAAAGTATTTTTAGGCCAAAAGAGACCATATTTCAAAAATCATAAAAAATAGTTAAAAAAATTCCAAAAAGAGTAAAAATCGGTATTATACATGTTTATTATATAAGTAATTTATTGAGCTACTTAGATTGACATTTCGAATATCAAATACTAAAATTTGACCCTGTAAGTACTTCGATTGAAGTGCTTCCGGAAGCAATTTAGCCAGACTCATATATATATTTCAATTTTTTTGAAGTTTTCTTTGGATTATATCCGCAAAGTTTAGTAGATTGAAGGTTGTTTTTCTTTTTTTTCCAAAAGAGAAAAGATTAGGCTCTATTAAATCAAACCAGGTTTGGTAGGCTTTGAACGCCTTTTATTTTTTAAGTAACAATAAGATATACCCACAAAAAGTTGATCATATGTTTGTTTTTTGGGAAAACAAATTCAATCCACCTAATTAATTTCCGTACCATCTTTTTTAACTAGAAAATTTTTTCTTTGTTAGTATTTGAGAAGTGGCTTCACTTTTATCAGAATTAAGATACACTAGTAAATAATTGAGAGTATAATTTGTCAAAGATATACGAACAAAGCTAGGGTGTGATTTGCTTACCAAGAGAGGTTGGTGAGCACAACTCCAAAAGTCTTTCGAATTAGCTCCAAAAATCTATCAGATTAATAAACATTATATAAAAGTTGATAAGTTAGACCTCCACTTTTTTTATAAAAAAAAATCTTATACACAAACAAACAAGATATTACTATATAAAAACAAACAAAAAAGTAATACATACTCTCTAATTATATAAAAAATCTAGTTGCTTACCTCATTTGAACCAAAGCTAATTTTTTTTGAGAGAACAATAAGAGTCAGACCTCGTTTATATAATCGCAATTGATTACATTGTTGAGTTTCTGAGTAGAATCCTGTTAAAGAAACATGAAAAGAAAGAAATAATTCTCATTGTTCAAGAACTGATTGAATCAGCTTAGCTTAACAATATTGATATAAATATAATTCTATGAGTAGAACTAGGGTGCTCCTAAGCTCACCAAGCCCTTCCGTGAGCGCGACTCTAAAACCTATCAAATTGACTTCAAACGACATTTTCAAACTGTTAGATGTTCAATCTATATTAAAATGTGCTTGGAGACCAAATTTTACATTTTTTGGAATTTTTTTACTATTTATTAAGATGGTTTGAAAATCGCTGTTTTATTAAAATTCTGCACCATTGAAAACAGCGATTTTCAAACCATCTTAATAAATAGTAAAAAAATTCCAAAAAAATGTAAAATTTGGTCTCCAAGCACATTTTAATATAGATTGAACATCTAACGGTTTGGAAATGTCGTTTGAAGTCAATTTGATAGGTTTTAGAGTCGCGCTCACGAAGGGCTTGGTGAGCTTAGGAGCACCCTAGTTCTACTCATAATTCTATCTATATTATAGAGGATTTTCCCACTTTATGAATTTCGAACTCATATAAATATAATTAATAAATGAAATAAGATTTGCGAGTACAACAATTATAATTTGGAGTTGGCTACGGTGCTACGCGTAGCATAGAGGGCCTCCGTGCTACGGCTCAATATTTGAGTTTTCAAAATCCTAACGGTCGATCCGAACCATTCAACATGATCTCCATATAAATATGTACTTGCAAACCAAATTTTACATTTTTTAGAATCTTTTTACTATTTTTTTAGATAGGTAGAAAATCACTTGATCTGAATGGTACAGAATTTTCAGATCAAGTGATTTTCTACCTATCTAAAAAAATAGTAAAAAATTCTAAAAAATGTATAATTTGGTTTGCAAGTACATATTCATATGGATATTATGTTGAATGGTTCGGATCGACTGTTAGAATTTTGAAAACTCAAATATTGAGCCGTAGCACGGAGGCCCTCTATGCTACGCGTAGCATATTAGCCAGATTCATTATAATTTAGTCATACTAACTTGTGTTTGGTACAGAGTAAGAAATGATTCTTTCTATTTTTTTACTTTATTCATCCACTAAACATAATCCTGACGTACACGTATACTTGCTGATCTAATAATTTTATGATAATGCAGCACAAACATCCTACGCCAAGTAAAATTTATTTAAATGCTGTTGCAAGTTAAAGAAAAAAAAAATTGAATTTGTTTCGATCAACCAAATTAGAATTAGGAAAAAAGACATAGCTTTCGGTTGACATAACTATTTAAAAAAATATATATAATGATCTAGCATTTAAAATTCAATATTCATAAATACTTCTTTGTTCGGCAATCTTAAATCTTTAACCTTTACAGAGAATGACATATTTACCACTCGAATAAAGACTGCAACTTAAAAGGAGAAAAACATTACCTTGCAAAATCAAATTATTAAAGTATTTGACGAGAGAAAATTGGCATTTTAGTCTCTCTTCTTCTTCTTCCTCTCCCAAGGTATAAGGAAGTCATATCACCCAAGGTACCTCAATTTTTTAGTTTGAATCCGGTCTGTTTGTTTATACTATAAATTTTAAAGAGATCTCGTGTATTACAAGTTTGGGGTGAATTATCAGTATTCTGATTGAACAGTTCGAATTAGAATTCAAACAGGTACATTACTTTACAGGATCCGAACTAGGGCTGTAAATGAGCTGAGTTTGAGCGAGTTACTCTCAACTCGAACTCAGCTCATTAAATAAATGAGCGAGTCAACTCGAGTTAGGATGGTAATAACGAGTTGTAGAGCTAACTCGAACTCAGCTCGTTACCAACTCGAGTTGGCTCACAACTCGTTTAACCAGTTAATTATATACTACTAGTAAAAGAATTTATCAGTATCTAGCAATTTTTCATACAACAATAGCACATATGCATCAACAATTTTTCATACAGCAACTTAGTACATAAGCACCAGCAATTTTTCATACAGCAGCTTAACAAAAACAATTTCTGGAATTTATTGTGACCAATGCTATGTAACTCGAGTTATAAATGAGCGAGTTGGGGTAAGCTCAAATTCAGCTCATTTATTAAACGAGTCAGCCAACTCGAGTTATAAATGAGCGAGTTAAAGCGAGTTGTAAATGAACAAGTTATGAGTGAGTTACGAGTTTGAACAATTTTGTCCGGTCCTAATCCGAACTCCTCAATAAGACGGCGGCTGCCAGCTGCGTTAAGGGAGCTAGAGCATCAAGGTGGTGCTCCAATTGAGTAAGTTCTTTTTATTTTGTTTCAGCAAAATATAAAAAAAATTGAAATAAGTTGTTTCAGCAACAACGATGATAAAGTAAATGAAACCTCTACTTTATTAGAATTTCTTAACAATAAACTCTTTTCATTTGATAGTTTGTTTCAAAAGTTTAAACAGTTTTATCGCGTCATAGCGAAACGGCTAAAAAAACAGTGCTATGCTCATATTGCGTCGCTATAGCACTGATAACGCCATAGTTTTTCTAGTCCGAAGTTTTGATAAACAATACTCCGAATCAATTCTTCTGAACTATAATATAATAATCAATTGATACTTTATGTAGTTGGGTGCATTTAGAGGTGTCAACGGGTACGATACGGTTTGGACTGAATTATTTTCATACTCACATCCATTAATAATTGATATTATTTATATTTTACTCTTACTCCATTAAAATTATCGTATAACGAAATAATAATAGGTAAATATAATTGTTAGTTTATTATTTTTTTACAAATACATTATCAAATTACTGTTCATTTTTACAATTGAGGAAAAGATAACAAGAACAAAAAGAAAGGAAAAATATATGATATGAGAAACTTTAAAGTTAAAACAAATCTGATTTATTCGTCTGTTTGCTTGTTCTCCATTTCCTTTTTTATTTCTTGCCAGTCTCCTCTGATATTTTATTTGATATGTAATTGAATATAATGTTACCTTTTAATAATTACTCTATAGGTAATGGATACAAAATAATATTTATCTCATTTAACTAGCAAAAAACAAAAATTCTTATCTATACTCATATCCAATGTGCTAAGGAACTTTTTTTTTCACGCATACTCACTTTATCGAATTCGATATAAATCGGATAAATAGTTAAAAATGTGCTATTCACATCCCTAGCTCATAGGTACATTCAAATATTTTTATTTATATTATTAATTATTAGTTGGATGGGTATCAATTGTCAACGCATTAACTTGATAAGTTTGACAACCATAAAAAATAATTTATAATTTTGAAACATGACACTTCAAACATGATCAAAACTTTATCAGTACCATACACTTAAAAAAAATAAAATTCGATATATAAGTTCTACCGTTTACTTAAAATAAGTTGAAATCTATTAAAAAAAGTTAATATTTAGTCAACCTTTGATTGAATATATATACAATTTATAATAACATTCAAATTATATAAACACAATTGATCTATATTTTTTAATTTAGTTCAATATTATTAAGTTATTTTTATTAAGTTAAATTGTGAGGTGTCGTCAATGATTCTTACCCTCGGATCGGTTTCAAACGACGAATCCGAACAATTGAAATCACTCGTATACATGTAAAAAATTTATACTTTCGAATTAATTTAGAATGAAGTCAAGCAGTCAAAATTAGAAGGTTAATAAATTAATTTTAATGCATTCATTTTTTGATGTTTTTTGACCACTTGACTCTATGCAAAATTAATTTTAAAATTTAAAATTTTTGTATGTAGACGCATCACTCGTAAGGTAGACGGGTTTCAACAGTTCGGATTCGTCATTTGAAGCCGATCCGATGAGTTTTGGACTTGAGTTCACCAAGGGCTTGGTGAACTCGAGAGCACCCTAGTTCTACCCTGTTTTATATCTCCTCTTTTGCGTCAATTTCATTAAGAACACAAGAAAAAGTTTATGGGTAAATTTAGGATAAATTTAAAGACAAACGAATTAAGAATATTAAAAATATACAGAAAACATATTCGAATCAGAGGAGAATGTGGCATACAATACAAGTAATTTTTAAACTGCCCGATGTTAACTATTTTGATTATAATTGATTCATTTATATAAGTCACTACTACAAAAACAACAGAGTAAAGAGTAGGTCAATGAGCTTTGGATCTATTTTTAGGTTTGATGGACACCAGAGTTGTACAATTCACTTTAAAATTCGTGCGCACAAATATTAGTGCAGAGTTGCATGAATCTTAGGATATGTTTGGTTAGATTGAGAATATGTTATTATTGAGGTTATTATTGGACGAGGTTCTTAAGTGGACTTTGCCTACTTCTAAATTTGATTTTGCCTACCCATGGTCCATGTATTTTCCCAGTCCGCTAACAAACAATTCTGAAGTCACAGCAAAACCAGGCCCAGACGATTAATCAGCGGCTGATGTCATCTTATAGCTACGACAGTGAAAATCTTAGGTCACGTGCTAGTGCCCCACAAGAAGTTCAAAAAGCTTGTAAAAGTCTCCAACAGACATATAAAAATAATAGATTACTAAACAATTCTGTAACAAAATGTTTACCTTGTAAAAGCTTGAAAAATATATTTTTCTTGTTAATTATGAAGTAAGGATCTTTTGTTGCAGTCTAGTTTCAAGTGATCTATGTGTCAAATGGATCACAAAAATAAGATGCATAATATGTACAAAGAATTAAAATAAAGTTGAGGTATTAGTGTTTGTGGTACCATAATGCAATAGCGAGCAAGGAATTTGAATTAGCACAAGGATATCATAATTTGGCAATCAATAATATTTTCCAAATTGAGAAAAAATAATTCAAAATTTGAAAATATATTTTATGTTTGGCTCATAAATAGTGTAAATCCAAATCATGAAAGTTGAGAATAATTTCATAGGTAATCCGTCAAAAGTGGCAGAATAGAGTACATTTTAGCCACATTTGGGCAATACAAGTACAAATAAGAATCTGTAATTTACAATATGTACCAATTTGTTATTTATAATTTAGAAAGTGTTTTGATTTCGAACCCGTTTAGAACCTGAACCCGATTTCTGCCTACCCCTGACTCAAATCCTGGCTTCGCCACTGAGTTAGTGAATCCAAACTTTTTGTCTTATTAGAATAGGCTATTCCTAAGATTTTTAGATTTGGTTATTCTAATAAGACAAACAATAGTTATTCTTAATTTGGCTATCCTAACTATTTTTATTTTGCAACCAAACATACCCTTAAAGTGCATCGGACAACTCTAGTGCCTATCAGACCAAAAGTAGGTCCAAAAACCATCGACCCTACAATTTTTTGCAAAACAATAAATCACCAACGTCTAATTACTACTGGTTCTAATTATATGTAACAATAAGTGTATGTTATGTGTGGTAAATGGATAAATAAGTAGAATTCAACACTAACGGTTCACTAATATAATGAACCGTTCATGTCTTTTAGTATCGAGGCCATCCCATACGGTTGGAGAACCGTTGATAATGACAATTGAACCGTTTCTGATGTGTTGTTATGTAGTAATGAAATGAAATAAGCAAGATTTTAAGTGAGTTAGAAAATAAACAATTATACTTTGTAAGATTCACTCTCTCATAATTAAAATTTGTTTTGTATTAATTTTTTTTTTTTGAGTAAAGTTGGGAGTCAAACCATTCAATTGTTTTTAATATTCACTACAGATCTTTTATCTGAATTTCAAACGTGTTATCTCTTACACAGATAACATTACATTTGCTGTTAAACAAAAGACTGGTTCTTAGCTTTTAATAAGCTGGTATCCACGTTAGTTCGTTAAGGGTCTTCTAAAAACCGATTTATTGAGTTATTGTGTTATCTTAGATGTATGGTTATTGTATTACATATTGTATCTATTTATTACTTAATTTAGGGCATTTAGAAGAAGTTAATTATTTATTTTCTTGCTTTGTTGTATTTAGAAGTAGTTGGTCGTTATATTTAGGTGTATTAGTAATACGCTGTATAGTGGTGTACTGGGGTCTTGGTGTAATGAAGCAATCAATAAATCAATAGTGTTAATACACCTTAATATATAAGATTAATTATTTGAGGATCTTCACTCCAGTATTCTCAAAATCTCCGCATTCATTTAGAGAAATTATGTATTATGGTTTCCATTAATTATATGGTCCCACTAATTATTATTCTAAAATTCCTGCAACACTCTTCTTCTATAGTCTCCACTAATTATATGATCGCCCCCTTTCCCAGTCTCCGCACTCGCCCCCACATCAACTTTCATAGATATAAATACTTGGAAGATAAGATATTTTAATACTTAAAAAATAAGATATTAATATTTTGATGCATAACTTGTTATGATCATCTCTTTTCCAATTCCCCAATCGTCCCCGCGTCATTTTTCATCTAATGAAGTAGTGGGGACCCCGTATCACCGCATCAACCTTCCCTAATCGTCCCCGTGTCAACCTTCCTCTAATAAAAATAGTTGACTACATAGGTATAAATACTTCAGTGCATAGGTATAAATATATGCAGTACTTGATATTAATACTTGAGATTTGGTTGGAGAGACAATTATTTACGAAAAAGTTGTTCACCTCATAGGTATAAATATTTCTCAATATAGGTATTAATACTTTAGAAAAAAAAATTCAATGCTGAAATTTTTGCGGCCCTCTCAGATAATTATGATAGTTATAGTGCGGGTACAATGCAGGTACTGTAGCATGAGTACTGTTATCAGCTTCCAATATATAAATATTTTATATAAGTAGTATAACTAATTTGGAATTTAGAAGTATGTGTTAAGTAAATTAATGTTAATTATTTTTGAATTTTCAATCACCAGCATTCGTTTTTTATCACATTTTTCGTCAATAAAAAACACCAATTCTATCTGATACGTCCTATCCCGGGAGAGTAGGCCGTATGGGGGGAAGGTTAATGACTTGGACTCGTCCCGCCTCGGGTCGACGGGCCGAGACTAAGAAGAGTAGGAAGGTTTGAAGGTATTAGTGCTCTATCCTCTGTAATACCTTGCTTAGTGAGAAAAATGCGACCCGTATTTTAAGGAACTGTTTCCTTAAATAGGTCGCTCCTAACTGTATAATACGCATTGTCAGAACAGTTAAGGGAGTTCGCATAAAAGCGGTGATGCCCGCATAAACGGCGGTAATGGGAAGCCGAGGTTGGACTGGACCTTATCAAATGAGGCCCATCTCGACTTCGCCAAGCCTGATTGCTTAGGGCTAATTGGACGAGGCCCGGTTTGGTCCTCGTAGGGCCGTTCGGTAGCTGGATCGCGAGCCTTGTTTTATTTGGTCTCGGGTTGGCCCCAGAAAGGGGTTCATGTCCCGAGTCGCTTTTTGGGCAGTCACGTGCGACCTGGCTGGGCTTTGTCGATTGGGCTTATTGCCGGGCTACAAGCCTTATTGCTTTTGGTCTCGGGCTGGCCCCGGGAAAGAGTCCGAGTCCTGAGTTACTTTTGGGCCACGACCGGCCTATGAAGGCCTCTATTTTGTTCCACCTCAGATTGACCCTTGGCAGGATCCAAATCCCAAATCACTGGTGGACTGAAATTTAATTTAATAAGAGTCATTAGCACATGGACCTATCACTATCCAAAACCATTACAAATTCATCGTCTCATCTCGTGCTCTTTCTGAAAAACTCTCACTCACCTAAAACTGTAAAATTACCTTTCCAAATCACCAATTCTCATCGAACACAAAATAACTTGGATCAGATCATACAATTTAATTATTTTCGCACAACATTTTAGCAAGGTTTTTAGAATACAGATTTACAGTTATCAAATGTGTAAATTAAAAACAGTATTTTGTATTAATTTAAAAAATGGTAATAGACAAAAAGTCCCCTCTTAACTATTCTCGTACTCCGATCCATGGACCAGATGGCAACGAAACGGTCCCCACAATCAGTTAGTTATGAAGTCTAACATCACGAAAAAGACCGTGTCTATTTAGAACCTACCCTGTGTTAGTTTCCTCGCTTCTTATTTCCACGTGGTCTCAGCTGGTCTTGACCGGTACATATTCTAAACTAAGAAAACAACATTTTACATCAAAGCCCCTGAAATAATCAGAAAAAACAAATGCTATATATAGCAAGAGTGTCCCCTTTGTCTCCCTTCCCTCTCCCTCTCTTCCTCAAATGTATTTCTATCCTCCACCGTCTCTTTTGATTTAGAGGTGGGGGTCTCAGAGAGGCGACTTGACCCCATTTTTATTTCTCTCACCGTTTTCAGAAATTAATGAACTTTCCAAGTACTTGACCGCAAAAGATATCAGCTCGTGTCGTCTCGACAGAGCACATTTCGTAAACGCGGCAAACTGTTGGTTTTATCTGAGGTAAGGAAATTTTCAGACACACCCTCTAAAATGTTACAATTTTACTTTCGATTTTGGGGATTGAAATGCCATGGATTTCTTCCATTCTTGTGCTTCTCTGCTGAAATGCGGGAGTTGCTGCTTTGGCGATCATTTGAGACGTGCCCTTCCAATGGTATAAATTACTTTTTAGCCCTTGAAAAAATGCAATAAGATGAGTAGATACCTTAAGTGAGGTGAGAATATTCGTTTAGGCACCTTTAAAAATGATTTCTGACAAATGGGTGGCAGCAATGCTGGGGATGTTGCATTCAATTGAAAAGAGCACTAATGGATGAAGGTACTGGTACTGTTCTCAGGTTCGTGTGAATGACATTGCACTTAAGTTTCAAAATAAAATAAAAAAAAGATTGAAATTGCACTTTCCAAAAGAGTACCGGTTAAGATTTGAAGTGAGCAATCCTCTTTCTGTTGGTTTCTGGGCTCAAGATTTTGTTTGAAGGGCTTTTTTTGTACCAAATAATTAAGAATGTAAGAACACTATTTAGTTTATTCTTATAATTGCTCCAGCTGATTTTGGATTTTATAAGTGAGCGATACCTCCCCCCCCCCCCCCCCCCCCCCCCCCCCCACACACTCTCTCTCTCTCTCTCTCTCTGACACACACAGTGGAAGTAAGTACTAAGCTAGATCGTCAAATAGAGTTATGTAAGTGAACAAGTAGGTGTGCTAGATAATATTATAATTTAACACCATGTACAGCATGCAACATTTGCTGAATTTTATAAAAGCTACGCGCTTTCCTTGCAGTGTCTCCATTCCATGAGGATTGACTATTGACTATCCTCTATTTATTGATACCACCCACCTATTATAAAGTTGGAAGCATATTTTAAATAATTTTTTTTTAGTTAGGCAACACTCAAATAATGCCATGGTACCAACAGACCAAGCTACCAAAGTGATGCTTTCAATCATAAGGTCAGACATATATATCTCATAAGTTGAGAGAAAGTAATTCGTGTTTTAGCTTCAGATTCTCATATATCTACTTTTTGCTCCTCTTCTTTGTGAAATTACTCAGTCTGATTGTATATTTTCACAGCGTCCTTTATTTCGTATGGCATATTTTTTTTGTTTTCTAATTGATGGTTTTGTCAGCTTACACAAAGCAGGTGTATCAGTGTATCTTTTTGTTTATCTGAATTCCCCGTTTACTTCCCAGGTGCTTTGTCAATACACTCTTCATTTAGAAAAAGGAGCTAGCTTTTGAAAATGGGTTCATGTGTGTCGAAAGCCAACTCAAGGCCGAAGGAGGGGAAACTCCCTCTCCCTTACCGGCCCAGAAAGCTGCGTCGTAGAAAGGTCTCAACTCATGCACAAGAAGCATCTGCTGATTTTTCAGTGAGTGGGTTTGTACACGTGGAGACAGCCGAAACTGCTCACAAAAAGAATGATAAATCTAAAAGGATGTTTCACCGAACCCAGGTTCAGTGGCACCATAGCCAGGTTGATTCCAATGGTGAGTTATAGTTATATTTATCAATTGCAATCTTCTTTTCCTTTTATAAAGTTGCTTAATTTGCGACAACCACCTGAGCTATAGATGGGGACTGGTCTAAGATAATTTTATTTCCTTTTAAAGTTGAAGAGGTCGGAGGCCTCCAAGCTCTTACTGAGTTATTTATATTTAAGTGGTGTTTCTGTCTTAGCCTAATTTTTTTGGTGGGGGGGGCACATCATTTTTCCTGTTTTATATTTGTTCATTTGAGGGAGAACCACTGTTCTGAGTAGTGAGAGGAGAAAGTTGGGATTTGGATTGAGCAGTTTGCAAAATGGCCTCTGGAGAAGCTAAAATTTTGAAAAAAAAAGACCTTTGTAGCTAAAAATTCTTAAGTTTATTTGGTTGTTATACTTTTTTAAAAGCTTTTGCTTGTCAAAAAGTTACTTTAAAAAAATATTGACAACTAATAACAAAAAAATTATAGAAGTAGGCCGTGGCAAACGGGACATCGAACTTATTTAATTTAGGAGCCTAGGATGATTTAAATTCTGAGGGAGAAACTCTATTTCTAGTAACACTTATATGTACTTACTTTCAATAGTCTATACAATGAAAGTAATAATTACCAGATTATTATATTAAATTGTAATCCCTTCACACTCATTCATATCCATGTTGCTAATATATATCTGTAGGTGTATGCCAAGAAGATGCCTGGTTTGACTCCGTCAGCATTCTCGAGTCAGATTCTGATGATGAATTCCGTAGTGTTCATGGAGGTAATTTTTTAAACTTTTTAATATTTATTAAGCTTGAATATTGTATGTCATCCCAGGATGTTAGATGCTTCTTATGGAGAAGAAAAGAATTTGATTACATCTAAAGATAGAATTATGTATTTTATAAGGTAGACAAATAAATGCGATAATAATCACAACATTTAGTATTCACTCCCAAATAAAATATGATAAGATAAAAGTAAACATGCAGTAAAATTTGTTTGGGCGTAATTTGCGGATCTTTTCATCTTATCTTCCAGATTTCAATACAACACAAGTCTCTCAAAACGAGACAGCCTCACGTGTGGTAGATACAATGTGCCACGCCATTGATGATGCACGCTCAAGCGGGACCATGGCACTCGCAGTTGAACAATATTTAAAAGGAGATGGGGGCAAAAACGAAAAAGAAAGAACTCCTGACGAACCTAGACTGAGTAATGCGATAACTGACGTTGCCTCTAAAACAAAGAAGTTCCTAACAAATTCATGTGCCGGGAGCTTTAAAGGGTTGAAAGAGAAAGCTGACGGGGAGGAGAAGCATAGCATGAATAAAGCACCTTCATTTGTAAAAAAATTGTTACCGTCAGTGAGCTTTAATGACAAGGCGGCTGGTACAGGCTCTCCTTGTTCAAAGAGAAAATCAGCGGTGATCAGGCTGTCCTATAAGAGGAAGTCTTATGACGGAGAAGAAGCCACTGAGTTTAGTATGGTTTACTACCTTTTTTCTCTGTTGTTAAAATACTAAATTCACTTTGCGGCATTCAATTGACAAAATACTAGCGACCTTTATCTAATTACCCTCTAAACAAGTAAAACTGAATTTAACTTGATTTTCTTAGATTTTATATTTTTTCTTGCCAAGGCATTTCGAAAGTGGTGATTTGAACAAGGAAAATGAAGACTCGATTCTTAAGCACCAATCTTTTAATTTTATGGTATAAAGTTGGGACAGTTTTGATAAACTTTGTGTTGCTTAAATTGCACAGGTGCTTCAAAGAGGTTCTTGTACCGCCCAAAAGGAGGACTGTTGATACCAGCCTCCAGTGGAGAGAAACCAACAGCTGGATGCTGGTCTTATGTTGAACCTTCTACTTTTAAGCTACGGAGTGAAAGCTTTTTCAGGTACAAAGCCCCAATTGCGCCAATAGTCAATAGACCAATATTCTTTCCTTTCTATTCAAATTTAGGTTAATTTTGTTTGTTTATTGATTTTCCTTTTTATTTTGGAGGGGCTGTTGATTGGTATTTCTAATCAAGCCTCCAGCACGCGAGTGACGCAATATGAAATACTGGGGTTGAAATCCTCAGATCGAAATATGTTGGGAAAATTACGGTTAAATTACTGAACCTTAGGCACTTTTTAGGAAAATCAGAAAACAATAACAAGAGAACAAATTTGAATACAGAGACAAGAAGAAGACGCCAGCAGCGAACTATGCGCCTTACTATCCAATTGGGGTCGATTTGTTTTTATGTCCCCGTAAAGTAAACCACATAGCACAGCACATCGACCTGCCGCATGTTAAGCCTCATGACAAGCTACCATCTCTCCTGGTTGTAAATATTCAGGTAAACATGCACTAAATTATAATATTTTCTTTAGACAATGCAGTTAATTAATACATTACATGAACCGCGGGCTTAGTGCAGTGGCACGAGCCCTCATCTCTCTATAGAGAGGCACAGGTTCAATTCTCAAGAATAGCATCTAAAAGATGCTGGGGTGTATGGGGCCCTTTAATAAAAAATAATTAATACATTACATAATTTTATGAATGCAATTTCAGCTGCCTACATACCCAGCTGCAATGTTTCTTGGCGACAGTGATGGGGAAGGCATGAGTCTTGTTTTGTACTTCAAAATTTCCGACTGTTATGACAAGGAGGTTTCTCCTCATTTCCAAGATTCTTTGAAGGTAACACATATACCTGATTGCATCTTTTAGATGGTAGCTTGTCATAACAGGTTCAATTAGTCCATCTTAGTAAATAACACATATACCTGATTGCAAATAATACTGAGCATATTCTCATACACTTAACCAATTGCTTATATAATGGAAAAATTGTATGAAAATCTGCAACATATCACCGATCCCTCTATTACTTGATATTAGTTCGGTTGAGCTCATTCCAATGGGAAAAAAAAATGGGAGCTCATTAACACTACGGTTAAAACTACTTTATTACGTTTTCCATTATACTAGTCTATCAAAAGGAAAAGATTACTCACTGCAACAGGAAAATATCTAGGGTTTTGCATGCAGATAAGGTAATAAAATATGGTAAATTGTCGACTTCCATTGCATGTCGGAGGACTTAATGAAATATGGTAAACTGCTTGCAGAGATTCATTGAGAATGAAACTGAGAAGGTGAAGAACTTTACGAAGGAGTCAGTCGTCCCGTACCGAGAGAGGCTCAAGATTTTAGCTGGGCTGGTGAACCCAGAAGACCTCCACTTGGGCGGCACCGAGAGGAAGCTCATTCAGGCTTACAACGACAAGCCTGTGCTCTCTCGCCCTCAGCACAGCTTCTATAAGGTAAGAAGAGCAATATTCTCTCCCCCCAAGACTACCAGGGCGGAACTAGAAAATTTAGATTGGGGGGGGACTGAAATGTAAAATGTATAATGTTGTAAATACATAATATGTGGTCACTGGGGTTTGAACCCCAAGTCACCACAATCACAAAATGATACTCTAACCACTAGGCTAGGCACATTATACACATTATGTATAATGTTGTAAATACATAACGGGTGGCACACATTTAACATTTTATGAGGGGGTTGAAGTATATATAAAGTATAAACTTAAAAAAAACGAAATTTCAATTAAATTTCTATACACAAGATTAATTTTTTTTAAATCATGGGGGTAGCTAAGCACCCTCTACAATGCCTTAAGATCCGCTCCTGCATGCGAGTGTCCTATTGTTGGCTCAAGGGCATTTAAAATTGTTGAGTGTGGACTTTTTTTTTTTTTGCGAAGTCAAAACTAAATAATAAATAAAATCATGCTAGACCAGAGCTGACTACCAGGCCGTAAGAAATGATGGCGTAAAACTAAATGCTAATCTATTGGCTTTTGGATTAGCTTTAATGTGTGAGGCCGGTTTGATGTTTTACTGATGCATAACATCAATGTGACCTGGTACCTGTAAGTTAGTGTTGGCAAGAGTAACTGATTTGTGAATTAGGTTAGGTTTAAGCATTTTTTGCTTTGGGTTGGGTCAGTAAATCAGCCAGGCTTTCACCCGTACAGCGGTGCAGGCCAGAATTACCATATGAGGCACAAAAGAATGAGAGCTAGACTAATTGTACTCAGTTTTCGTCATGTTTCCTTGCAGGGATCAAACTACTTTGAGGTAGATTTGGATGTGCACCGCTTCAGCTATATCTCAAGGAAGGGACTCGAGTCTTTCCGCGAGCGAATGAAGCATGGAGTTCTTGATTTGGGTCTAACAATTCAGGTCTGTTTTGTACCTTCTATTCATAATTAAGCCTTCTCTAATTTGAAAATCTCATAGCTCGTGAAATTTTGCAGCTGTGTTAATTTAACAACTTGTTTGCAACATATGTACATGAATTGTGCATAGCACCATAGCCTTCACCATTGAATTTACATTTTACCGTATCTCCCATACATAGCTTCGGTTTTTTAAAATAGAAAAAAGGTCATTAGGTGCATTATTGGAATGGAAAAAAATGAGAGATGATGTTTCCATAAAAGTTGAAGGAGGTGGCACTATATGAGGGTTCAAATGCCTCTATTTTTGTGCCTCTGTTATGCATCTATTTTTAGAACTAAAATAACTTCAAATTTAAAACTTAAATATCAAATAACCGTTAGATATGATCAATATCATTTTTATGCACACATAAAAGATCATGGCATTTCAATATTCTTTTATCAGTATCAAGAGCTTGCAAAAATACACCGATTCATATACAACCAAAATCGAAAAGTGATAATTTTTTATGTGCATGTTAAGAAATAATATAGATCACATATAAATATAGATAATTTTTATGTGCTTGCAAAAAATGGAGGCATGATGGAGGTACAAAAATTGGTGGCATTTGAACCCTCCTCGGCACGATATACCACTTTCGTGAAAAATTAAAAAAAGAAGGAACGATGCTGATGGACTGATGGAGGCTTTCTATTCCAATTAACAATTTTTAATCCTATTGGAACTGGGTTTTTCAGGCTCAGAAGCAGGAGGAGCTGCCAGAGCAGGTACTGTGTTGTGTGAGGCTGAACAAAATCGATTTAGTAAATCACGGCCAGATTCCAACCATCGTCACTCTTGAGGATGATTAGTTGCTTTTATTGATTTTGTTGACTAATACAAAATAAGCACAAAATTCCTCAAAAAATAAATTGTTATTACTTTGAAGAGAAATCGTATGTTTTTGTTGTTTGAAGGGACAAGGAGAATAGTTGCTGTACCATAATATCATATGGAAAAAAAAAAAAAAAAAGCCTGTTATGGACCCTCAGACAGATCCTTCTTAACTTCTTATTTATGCACTGAGCAAAGATGACTCGAGTACAATGTAACATATCATGTATATCGGAATATAATGAAAAATTCATGTTTAACTACTGGTTGTTGGGTAATTAGTACATTCGTTCATGAAAAAATCATCAAATTTTGTCCTGAATAGAGTTGTAATTTTTTTCACTTGAAAAAGGATGAATCATGTAAAATTTGAGGAGCTGTACAAATTTTTAAGAAAAAAAAGAGGATGAATCTTGATTGTTTTACTAAACATAGTTTTGTTTTAAAAATTGGAAAAAGCTAGCTATGGATACCAATTCGCAGTGGTACAAGTTAATATCAATCATGTAGTGGGAATTATCTGTTGTTATATCAGGCCTTTGAACTGTATCTGTATGTTAGGTACAGAACAGCGGCCTAACTTAGCTCTACTTTGATTTTGCGGTGTATTTATTATCATCCAGTTCAATAAGTCAAAAGACATAAAATTATAAGGCCCAGACTCTGCAACTACCTCTTTGAAAATACCAGCTGTTTGAGAGAGAAGTTTCATAATGATTCATATATGAGGTAGTTTGATCAACCAGCTAAACAACTGATTAATGTTGGTCCAAACTAAAAGGAGTATAAAAAAGTTATCCCAACAAACTCGAAACGACATTTATGAACTACGAAGTGATTAGCCAGAAAAAACAATGCAACCATGAACCATCCAGGCATTTGTGAAATGTTATCATCATTCCTTCAACTTGCTTTAAACAGCCAAGCAGAAGCTAGCTGCAAAGTATTATTTCACATATCGTATGAACTACACAAAATCCTGACAATATTACTAATAGAAAAAGAAAAAAAAAAAGGAAAATACTTGAAACCTATACAAAATATTCACAAGAGATCAGTAAACCCTAATTCCAGATGGACATAAATCCTAAATTTCTCTCACACACGCAAAAAACCAACAAACAACAAACAAAGCCATATAAGTGCTATTGAGTTATGCTTCGCTTGTAAATGAGAGAGGAAACCGAGGCGGTTCATTAGTTTCTCAACCGGTAGTGCTTTTTGTCATAATGTAAATCAAGTTCTTGGTGTTAGTCGAGCAATTTAGAAATCCACATAAATTTACTGCAGCTAAGAATCAACAAGCATTGCAGCTTACTTATCCTCATTCGATGCTTGCTTTTTCCCTGCTTATAAATTAAAAGATTATCAAATGAAAATATTCATCCATTAGTTAAAAGGATAAACTCATGTCTTTTTTACATCTTATACTACTGATTTTTTTAATTACCTCTTTTGAACCACGATTTTCTGAAAGCCTGTCTGATATGGCGTTCATGCTTTTTAAGAAGATCATCAATCAAGTGGGGCTGTAATGACAATGGCCCTGAGAATTCCATTCTCTCACTTGGCCCCTGCTCCATTTCCTTCATTTCAAGTTTCGATTAAATATCAGTTATATTCTTAACTGGCAAAAAATGCATATGAACAAAGGATGGCACTACCAGACAACTACAAATCAGGATTAGTTATGTGGGAGAGTGAAACAAATAATTATAGCAACAGTAACAGTGCATATCAGTATTGGTACTACGAAATCCCTAGACAATACATAAAATACATACCACAGTGCTACTCCTAGCTGAGGTGTCTTCTTGGAAGTAAGCATCAAACGAGTCACATGATTCAGGTCGATCTAATTGTGACCATTTTTTCAGAAAACCCCGCTTCAGCCCATCATTGCACTGTTCTTTTAAATCATTCGGATTTTTATCTTTCCTCTTGTTATAATCTTCATTTCTGATAAGTTCATCCCTAGAAATAGGCCTCCTCTCTGCTCTAGGCTTCTTGGCCCAAGCAAAGTTGTTAGAAGAAGCAACAATCAATGGGCCTGAGAAGGCCCCATCCTGTTGGTCATTTTCTGAATCAAACATGTGGTGCGCTCCACCAAATCTGCGAAGACTTTGAATATGTTCGGGAACTAATTCTGGCAAAGGTTTTAAATCCACATGCAGCCGTGTGTTTTGGCCATTCAATTTGCGCCTTGTCTCTTGCCTAGGCTTGCTTCTCAATTCCTGAAAAGAAAAATGTATAAGATCTACAAGGTTTAATCGCTTTTGGTAATTTAGAACTGGTATAAATCAACTGCTAAGCACTAGAGGATGTACCTCATGGGGGCGATCTTGTACTTTGGCATCTGTTGCCTCAAGAGCAGCCCTGTTCTGTCTTGATTGTCTTTTAGAAGAATCCTGAAATCGTTGGCTGACAACACCACTCTTGCGCCTACAGAAAATATGACATGGTCAAGACTGAGAAAATGAATTCCAATGACATGTACAAATAGGTGTAGTACTCTTGGATCTATCTCCTTTATTTGTACCTGCTTGAATCCTCGCGAATCTTAGCATCCAACTCTTTGTTTGGTGTGTATTTCGGTAGGCTCGATGGTTCACATGCATATGGCTCAGTCTTGAAGTACTGCCAATACAAACAATAATATAATTCTCTTGTCACAATAGATATAAAAAGAAGAATTAATGGGTGAACTTCTCAGAGAGAAGCTAACCTCAGAACTGAGGGCACTCGACGTGGTGCCTCGTTTGTAAGGCTCGACAGAGAGAAGAGTCTCTAACAAGCCGAAGGCATTGCCGGGTACTTTGTTAAGCGTCTCCTGAAGGGAACTCCTATATGGATGGTGAGGCTTAAAAATCGTGGCGTGCGGTAATTTTGACTTTTTCCAGTACTCCTCTGGCGGGGAGCCACACAGCTTGAATATTTTATGCAATTGCTCAATCTGCAATTTTTTGAATTTCAATTTAACAAAAAAGGTGTTTATTATTTAATTGCCACCACACTGATAAATTTGTCTATGGGCACTTGAGATTTGCATCCTGAGCTGGTACCGCTACTTGTCAGGTCAGGGAAAAATAACAGTGCTGATCAATTCAGGAATCAAACAAAAATTGTTACCAGACAGAAATAATAGAAATTAATACTGTTGTTATTAGTGCTATAATTGTTACTAGCATCATCGCCATCATAGTTTAAATATTAGCAATACTGCTGTTGCTGTTTTTTTGCAGCTGAGTTGGGGCATAGTTGATGCACTACATTGAAGTCACTGCCGAAATAAGGACCAGTAGGTATGGTAATGATACGAAACATTCCATATTGCATTCACTTGTGAATTATCACTGGTACAATACCTCTGTTCTTCCTGTCAAGATAGGCTTCCCATGAAAAATCTCAGCAAAAACGCACCCGACACTCCACAAATCGACCGATACATCATAGGTGGTCGAGCCCAATAGGAGCTCAGGGGGACGGTACCAGAGAGTTACAACCCGGCTAGTTAGCTGGGGTTTGTCTTTGGGGTCATAGAAATTTGCAAGCCCAAAGTCAGCCATTTTGAGAACACCTTCATTGTTCACCAAAAGATTCGCACCTTTTATGTCCCGGTGGATTATGCCGCGAGAGTGGCAGTGCTCTAAAGCTGAGAGAAGCTGGTGCATGTAGCATTTTACCTGAAATTAGATGAATAAAAGAAAAATAATATATTATATTGTGGTGATAAAAAAGGGGACTGACTTTCTGTAACAAGTAAAGTACTAACAACTTTGCCAAATTCAGCTAATAAAAATCAATTTAGCAGTTGTGGAACTTTAGAACACTACTATTAAAAGTTACAACCTATAAATAAGATATGAGAAAATCTCAAGTTGGTCGGAGTTTAGGAAGATGCATGCAATTGTGAAATTGGTTCTTGATATCCCTATATTGAGCAAGCAGGTCAAAGAAACCGCTAAAGAGATGTCACACAACATATACTCAAACAAAATAGCTTCAAGAGCCTTGCTCACTGTTTGCTTAGAAAGCTATGGCGAAAATGGATTATAACTAAGCTCATTTTATTCAATTGATTCATGCAACCCTCAATATGCTTCAATTTAGGAAGAACTAGATTAAATGGATAGTTAATAGAACAGCTGGATATTGATCTGGGGCGTAATTGTGTCTCAACAATAGCTGCAAACATGTGGAACTCCACACATCTACAACCCATGGATCCCCATTAAATCAAACTGAGAAAAACTTTGAACCTGAGATTCGGTGAATTTGATATCAGGATCAGATGACAAGCCAGCAAGATCATGTTCCATGTACTCAAAAACAAGATATAAGCTGCATGAAAGCCTTGATGCAATTAACCCCTCCAGTTTCATTATATTTGGGTGGTTCAACCTTCTTAGAATCTGAATTTCTCGCGCCATGAATCGAACGCTTTCTGGCTCAAAATTATCGAACCGCACCTTTTTTAAAGCAACAATTTTTCCTGACTCAAGATCACGGGCCCTGAATACACTGCTGTATGTACCTTGACCCACCTGGTACAAATAAGGTACAAAATATTAATGCTCAAAGAAAAAGCAATATAAACATTTTTTTTTCTTTTGTTTTGGTAAAATTCTATTAAATTAGAAAGGATACAAAATTGCTGTCGCTGGTGCGCCCACATTGTAAGGTACTGGCTCCAGTTGGTACAACTCTGTTATTTTAGAATTTTGATTGAACATAAAAGAGAATAATGGGAACAAGGTTCCAATTAGAAACCAAAAAGAACAGCAATAAAAGAGGAGTGAAATAACAAGAAGATGATCATTACTGTTGATAATTTAGTATGCTTTTGGTACAAGCTATATTATACAGTACCAGTCTCATAATTTAAGATTCAAAAGCTAATCCATGGTAATTTTCTCTTCTTTCGTATTCTTTTCTTCTTCAGTTTTTGTGTGGCATTCATGGCAAAATTGAGACGGCCTCCATACAAAGACACAAATACAAACATCAAAAAGTGAAAAAGAGACGGCGCTTGAAATACCTTCTCCAGTTTCTCATAATTGTCAGCTTTTAGTGGGACCCACCCCTGAATGGCCTCTCCGGCAACAACACTGAGCCACGGGGGCCATCCGGCAGCCACCTGTTCTCCTTCCAAGTACTTGTGCAGATTTATAAGCCGGAAGCTTCTAGAACTCATCGAGCTCCCGATAACCGTACCATCGGTACCGGTAGCAGTCTCCACTGATTTCCTCATGTTGCTCTCGGATTCGTTCTTATCTGATTTGTCAATTACATTCTCTATGGTCTCATTGGAGGTGAAGCTTGTTGCCTCTGTCACATGGTCCTCTTTCGCCATGCTGGTTGTTTCGCTAGTTGGAGTAATGCATTTAGATTTCCAGATTTGGCCATGCTTCCTATGATGCTCGTGCTTTGAAACAAAGCAACCCATCGCTGGAAGGAGAAGGAAAGAGAGGAATTTGGGGATTTTCTTTCTTTTCTCCAGATTTAACAAATGGGATTAACCAAGTGATCTCTTCTCGGATCAAGAACGATGGGGAAACATATCAATTTCTTTCTCTCTAAAGGCTCCGAGCAAGACAACAAACGATCTCTCACCCATTGCTCTTTACAAAATGCATCAATCGAAACCCAAAAAGAACCTAGATCGATCGACGACTCTTATGTTAGATTGAGTATCGTAGATTGACAAAAAAAAAAAAAAAAAGGCCAATTTGCCCCTTCGCTCTACAAAATAGCAACCAACCAAAACCCAGTCAATAAAAACTTGAAAAGAAACATGGAACTCCGTCAAAGAAATCTTTTTAAACAAAATCCCTTGAGAGAGTAGACAAATCAGATATAGAGAGAGAGAAACCAGGTTGGATCTTTGAAAGAGTGGCGCTTGGCTTGGCAACTGGGTCGTATAGTTATGGACCAGTTACCTAGAGATATATTGAAGAGAGAGAGGGTTTTATTTTAATGGAGGAACTTAGGAAGGTCGTGGCAGAATCAACGCGGGAAGAAGTGGGGTCTCCTCTTTGGTTGCTTTCTCTCTTTTTCTCTTTCGCCTTTTGATTTTTTATTATTCTCCGGGTTTGATTTTCTCACTGGCAGTGTGAAAGCGACCTGGACTTGGGTGAAAAATGTAGCCGTTGTGTAGTGAGGTGCTGCCCCCAGGGCCCAGGCCCAGGTAGGTGAGAAAATAATACTACCACTGGGTTGAGACGAATAATATCATGACACACATATCGGTAAGTAAAACCCTACTAATTCATAGGGTAGGAGTTGAACAACTCGGATATTATTCAAATGTAATATAAATATAAGTTAGATATTAGAATAAAGAGTAGAACTAGGGTGCTCCTAAGCTCACCAAGTCCTTCGTCAGCGCGACTCTAAAACCTATCAAATTGACTTCAAACGACATTTTCAAACCGTTAGATGTTCAATCTATATTAAAATGTGCTTGGAGACCAAATTTTACATTTTTTAGAATTTTTTTACTATTTATTAAGATGGTTTGAAAATCGCTGTTTTCCAATGGTGCAGAATTTTAATAAAAACAGCGATTTTCAAACCATCTTAATAAATAGTAAAAAAATTCCAAAAAATATAAAATTTGGTCTCCAAGCACATTTTAATATAGATTGAACATCTAACGGTTTGAAAATATCGTTTGAAGTCAATTTGATAGGTTTTAGAGTCGCGCTCACGGAAGGGCTTGGTGAGCTTAGGAGCACCCTAGTTCTACTCTAGAATAAAACTTATTCAAATCTCAAACATTATATCGCAATTATTATGAAGTATTTTTTTATAGCATTAACTGTTAGTTTTATTTTATTAAGTGGCCTATGTTACTATTATGCATCAATTCATTTAAAGAAATTAACGAAAATGCATTTGAATTTTTGATGGAAAAATTCGGATTGCTATTAATAAATGTATTAGTCCCAAAAGTTGCCTCAGATAATATAAAAAGACCTCTTCTCTATTTGAATTTTTTTTATTCCAAAAACATTTTTCTGGAAACGTCTCTCTCTTCACTGATTTTGAGGGATATTATTTCTGAAAAAGTTTCATCCATTAAGAAAGAGAGAAGTAAAGAAAACGCTGAAGGTCTCCATCATCAGATCTGAGGAAAACCATTGAAGTTAGTACTAACGCTTCCGCCTAAAGATGCCTTCAATTCAGAACTGTAAGATTTAAATTTCTTTGCTATTTTATTTTGGATTTACGGATTCTGGATTACGTATTTTAATTGTAAAAACACGTTATGTTTTATTATGTCTATCATTGACATTTATAAACAAATATAAATATTTCAAATGAGCCAACATTCTGATCATGTATTTGATCGTAATGGGGAACAATATGACTATTTTGTATATCCGCAAATATATGTCAAATCCGAATTTATTGTTGAAATTCAGAACCATATATGTATTTATATTCTCAAATATATATCAGATTATCCATATCCGTAAATATTTGCACATGAGATTATATTTATATCCATTTTCATCCCTGCGGTACAGATTTATTTTACAAAATATATTTCAGAAAAAATATATTTTTCATCCTTGCAGGACCTTTCTTTTTTTTATCATGGATGATGGATCATCATAAAAAATATATATATTTTTTGTATACCCATTTAGTCTATAATATTCAATCTGCGCTAAATAGTATCAATTTCAAGTTTTTTCTTCTCCTCATCTCATTACTTTAAATAATTTAATTTACATTTTCTTATAAATTAATAGCTCAACTTTAGTGTGCAATTTTTTTAACACATTTAAAAGAATTGTACTAAGGTGTTTTTACAAATTTGTAAAATACTACTAAGCGCTTCGCATACAAATAAATCAATAAAAAAATCTTTGCAATGAGAATAAAGAGACAATTTGTGTGTGTTGTCGCCTTAGAGATGTTTTCTCGAAATTTTTATATATCCAAAATTAATAAATAATTTACAAATCTACACCTTGGTGCGCTAGATTTCGAAATTTGTTCAAATCTAAGATTAAATTTCCGGTTTCATACAAACTTTTTGCAAAAAAATATTTTGATTTTAGACAGTCCGAAATCGAAGATTAAATTCCCGGTTATAAGAACCGGAGATTAAATCTCTGATTCTAAGATTTTTTTTTTTTAATTAAACAGAATAGAGGCATTTGAAATGTGGCTAACGGCCTAGATGTAATTATTGTTTGATCAAACGGTTGAAAATGTGGCTTGACTATGTTTTTGGTGCCTGGGTGGGACCCTCCCGCATCTTTTAAAGCCAATGTGGCTTGACTATTGGGACACGTGTTATGATCTTGAAGGAAACAGTTCGGCTGAGGTTGAATGTTGACATTGTGGCGCGATTTAATAAAACAAGTGGCGCGATTTAATTATAATTTTCTGTTTATAAAAAAATATTAAAACTGGAAATTTATTTTTCGGTTTTGGAATTTCAAAATCAAAACTGAAAATTTATTTTCCGGTTCTAAAATTATAAATCAAAACCGCAATTGCGGTTTCGGAATTCCAAAACCGGAAACTAATTTACGGTAATTCGGCTTAAAACCGGAAAATAAATCTGCGGTTTGGACAGTTTTCGAAATCTTGTCAAATAAGATGCAGATTTTGAAATTTAATATTATTTTTGGATATTAATAAAGATTCGGGATTTTTTCTTTTTTGCAACATTATGATTTCGAAATCAGCGTTTTACAAAATAATTTCTTTTCAAGATGATAGTCTGAAAAATATTATCAACTACCTTCCAATTAAATTTTCTCTTATCTTTATCTAGAAAACGAATAATTAGTATGAACTACTATTGACATTAAGTAAAATTACACAAATAATCCTTAACTTATCACTCCTTTATCATTTTGGTACATAGAATTTAAAAAAAAAATAATATTGATCCTTAAAGTGCCATTCATTTATCATTTTGATTCTTAAAGTTTCAAAAGGATCAGTTTTTGTTATTAAATTCTTTTAAATTGTCCATAAAGTATTATTTTAATCCACAAAATATCAGTCATTTTATCAACAATAAGATGAATATCTTTATAATAATTATTATGGTTAGAATACATGTAAATATAGTTTAATTTAATTTATAATGGAAATAACACTAATGCTAATATCAATTAAATTGATATTCGATATCATTAATATTTATACTTGTTTCCACCTTCATAGTATTTGATTTCTACATATGTACTAGTTTTAATACTAAAAATGACGCTATAGATGAAAGTTTTAATACTAAAATAATAAATGATTGGTATTTTTTGGACCAAAATGATATTTTTGAAATTTTAAGAATCGAATTAACAAGCGAGTAATACTTTCGGGATCATTTCTTATAATTTACTCTTTGACATTTATAGAAGTTCAATAGGTAAAATAGCAATTAAGCCTCCATGTGAATAAAAAAAATTGACTATAAAAAATACATTAATTCCAAATTTCCAACCGATTAAAAATTTGCAAATTGACGCTTTAATTATTTATTCATTGACGCTGGAGTGCCTTTGGGGTTTGGTACACAACTTTGGACTTTTGTGTTTGTTTTTAGAATTAAATTTGGGGAAAGGAAGGACTAAGTCAAAATGAGTCAGACTGTCAGAGAGTTTGACATTTTGCCTTGGTCTTGTTCCGGTAGGGAGATCTAGCAGACATTGTAGGAATCCTTGGATCTGATTTTTAGGTCTTAATTGGATTGTATACTTCATTTGTAGACATGGAGTGGTCCCACAGGACTGTGTTTAGGCATTGTTTGGCTGTTGTATTAGGACCTGTTAGGCTGCCACTGTTTCTGTGGGAAAAAAAAAATTATTCAGAGTAAATTTTTTTTTCCCATGCGCACAGTGTTTCGGCCATTTAAATTGGACTCGAACCCAAGTCCATTCCGTTTCCGTCTGGCAGCCGAACATGCCCTTATATTGATTAATTTGGCAAGTTTCTGTTAATGAAATATTTGGGTCTGTTCGGCTGAAAAAAATAAATTTGATTGTTTTATTTGAGCCTAACAAGAATGAAATTAAGTGAAATGATAAAAATAAAAAGATAGAATTGAAATTGAGTTAAACTTCTTTACATAATATTTTTTTTTTAAAGCTTGGTAGTAGCTACATACATAATAGTTTTTCCTGTGCTTTTTCATGGGTCAATTATCCAGAACTCACATCACCTCAGGTGACCTGACTCAAGCAAATTACGATCGGACAGCCCATTTAACATGGCATGAATCTCAAAACATACCCCCTACAGACTCAATAGGCATCGGATTGAGTTTGGCTCAGATAGAATTAATCTGGACCGACCATTGCAATTTGCTTGAGTCACGTACCTGGGAGGATATCTGTCCAATTATCTATCACTCTACAAGTGGTGGAAGAAAAAAAAAAAGACTTTTCTATCAATACTTCTCCATTTTTTTTTCCTATTTCACTTTTCCTCCCTCAATCAAACATTGCCGGAATAGTACGGAATAGAAGTATTATGGTCGATACTTTTCCACCTTCTAACCTGCATGTATCAGGTTGGCTGATACGTATCGTGCAATGCGTGCACAAACTACGAGCTGTAGAAGTCGTGTCCCGGGCAGACCCAGTAAGGCCCCGGAGTAGACAACTGCCTATCTCTTAATAAGGACAAAACTAGAAAATTTACATAGAGGACCGAAACATATAAGCTAAAAATTTATAATTGTTAGTAAGTGAGATTTGAACTCACGTTTCCGACAAGCACAATGAACAACTTTAACCGCTAGGCTACAAGTAAATATTTTATATTTTATAAGAGAGGTTGAAGTATATAAAAACTCGAAGAAGAATAAAATTCAATTAAAATTTAATATACATAATTAAAATTTCAGAATCATAAAGTGACTAAACAACCTTTGAAATACAATAAAATTCGGCCATGTCCTGAATTTTGAAAAATAATTCTTCCCAACTCATTTTCTTCCCGGTCTAATTCATTTTCTTTCATTATCCAAAGAATTTGAAAATAATAAAAAAGAAACTTATCCTTAGTTTGAAAATTTTAGAATAAAGTAAAGACTTACTCCATCTCTAATCCACTCGCCAAACGAAGTATAAAAAATTTAAAAGAAAAAAAAAGATAAGACAAATGGCTGAGACTTTTGCCTGCCAATTGTTTCTACAAAGTTGACTGTAGCTTAAATTGGATTAAGCTATTCTCCATTTTTCTAGTTGACTATGGCGAGATTATAAAAAATAATAGTCTTTATTCCATAAAAGGGGAAAAAAAAAAGTAAAAGAAAAATTGGGATCATTTCAAAAGGACCAACCATTCACGACTTCACTAACTAAATACTATATTTATTAAAATGAAAAATGAGGTGGTAGAATTTAAAATTAACAAGGTCAAAAGTTAAGCCTGTTTTACAGAAGACTTCATATCATTTGTGTATACTGCAAAACTTGAGAATTTATTGATTTTCCACGATATTAACAACCCATCCTAAATATTTAAATCTAAAATCTAAACAATTTGAAGTTTTAATCGGTTTAAATATAACGACTATTAGAAATTACTAGATAATATTCATACCCGGGAAAACGGATTGGATACAGAGCGGATAGTGGTAAAACCATATCTGATACGTCCTACCTCGGGAGAGTAGGCCGTATGCGATGAAAGTAACCGAGTTGGGGTCGTCCTGTCTCGGGATGGCAAGCCGAGATTGGTGAAGTCGAATCCCGAAGTGGGAATGGTTATGGTTATGAGATATTCAGACTCTAGCCTATATGATATCTCATTTTTTTGTAGGCAAAAGTTCGATCCTTGTTCAATGGGGCGTCTTGCTTTAAATAGGTCGTCCCCTAACCGTTATTCCGTATTGTCAGAGCGGTTAGGGGAGATCGCATAGGAGCAGTTATACCCGCATAGAGGAGGTTATGCCCGCATAGAGGCGGTGATTGTAAGTCGGTCCGGGCTAGACTCATGTTGGACGAGCCCGAGTTGGGCCTTATTGGGCTTAGTTGTTGATGGATCCCGTGCTCTTCATATTGATCTCGGGTTGGCCCTTGAAGGGGGTCCGAATCCCGGTCTATTCATGGCCCGTGAGGGATCCGTGAGGGCCCTTGGAACATGGCCCTATCATTAGCCCCCGAAGCCGAAATGCGTCAATTTGATGCTTTCGGGTTGATTGCTAAAGTAAAAGAGACAATTTTTCCTCGGGTAATTCGACCAGCCCCAGAGTGATGTTGCATCTTGGTGTTAGACAGGTTAGATAGCCTTTGGGTACAATCTCGCGACGTTATTTGTACTAGTCATTTATTGCAAATTTTTCGCAAGGTCGAGGCTACTCAGTGCGTGATCAAATGGAATCAACGTCGTTTTGTAGACAAGCCTTGCTTTGTCTATCTTATGATCGGATAATATTCGACGTTATTAGTTAGACATCCTTGGCAGCTCTCTCTGAATCGAGGCAAGCGGGGCTGAAAAAATATTTGGAGAACGTCATCCCGGACCAAGAAAAGGCTACAGGGGTAGTTTGGAAAACTAATTTCCCATTTGGTTATCCGGACAGTCTGGGCATACAACTTCCGGGTTACACTGCTATGCAAAGTTGTTGACAAGAGGCCACCTCTCCACTCTAGATATTCTCGAGAAGTTTATAGGGCTATTGCCTTGCCGTTTCAAGATATAGTCATCGGGCTGCCCTAAACACGGTCATGTCGCATGCACACGATATAGGCATGTTTGTTGGCCATCACAAAGATGTCTATGACAAACTAGAATGCGACATGGGGTTTGTAGAGACGAATTCGGACATGATAAAAAAGTCAGTCTTTGAAAGAAATTATTACCGTGACACGACGGTAGAGACGTCTCGTGCCCTGGAGTTAGCCGAGAAGGAGGTGACCTAGTTGAAAAAAGAGGCAAGGCACCTCGATCTACGGAGCTTGAAGCTCGCTCTGAGGAGCATGAAGCTCGCTCTAAGGAGCATGAAGCTCGCTATAAGGAGCTCAATGCTCGCTCCAAGGAATTAGAAGGGGCGATAGAGGAAAACCTTCAGCTTAAGGAGGAACTATAACATGCCGCTCCTGGGAAAGTTATTAAGCGATTCCTGGTGAGTAATGCATTCACCCGCACTGCGCCTTTGGCTTGTTTGGACACGATGAAATACATGGTTTACCGTGAATTAAAAAAGATGGGAGAGATATTCCCTTTTACTCCTGAATAAGTTGGGTTCATCGAGATTCCTCTGGAGGACGCGGAGGTGAAATTTCTGTCGGGATATAAGTGGGATGAAAAGGAAGATAAACTGCTGACCCCGGAAGGGACCGCATTTTGTAGGTCCTTCAAGCTGGAGAGTCATCCTCCTTCAGGGGTTGTACATCCATGGAAAGAGAGGTTGCCTTGGCTGACTGGCGTCAATGCCCCTAAGGATGATGACCTCGATGAAAACCCCGAATAGGAGAATCTCGATAATGAGGAAACCCCTGAGGACGCGGAGAATCCTGAAGATGTCGAGACGGGAGCTCCACCAGAAGATCCTTAGTTGCTCAGCACTCACTTGGTTACTCAGCATCCACTTGATGTTTTCTCTAGAAAATGCCCGATGTTGGGCTCTATACAGAATCTGATCACTCATCTCTCATAGCGGAAGGTAGAGAGAAAGGTGATGGTGGGGTCTAGGTACGCCTCACAATTACAGAGATCGTATAAGAACACCCTAATCCCAATGGCATCAGTGAGCTCGTGGAACTGGTCGACAATGCTAATACATCCCATGGTGTTCGGGCAGATGACCCGAAACTTGCCAAGCCCTCGCTCCTTGATCATAGCGATGTACTCGAGGCGAGGCTCCTCAAAGTCCGAGGTCTCGTTACTCCCTTTCTCCCCGCCAGATGTAGGGGAGGAGATATCCATGTCCTCTCCTTCGGGCAGCTCTACATCAAGTCTCAAGTGGTGGGGACCATGCTAATCCTTTTGGCACGCAACACACATGCTGCACGGCGCATGAACAGTTTGATCGGAACCTTTCAATAAATATTTGTCCGAATTTTAAAAATAGATCTCAATTTTTTATGATTCAGCTGAAACTTTATTCAATAATTTTTTGTATATGTTACATGAATACTTCATATATAGTATGTACATGTATTCCATACGTATCGGATACTGTATCGAAATATGTAAATGTATCAAACCCAATACAATATCCATACTCATATTCATGTAACATAGGTTTACTAGTTTTATATAAAGAGTAAGGCTTAAGTGCTATGAATTAGGTCTGCCACGGGTTGGAGATTCCTCTCCACTCTTTGCAGGATAAGGCAGAAATCCAAAATCAATTTACCGGAACTAGATTTTGGGCATCTGCCCTACCTTAAAAAACAATGTTGTCTTACCCTGTGAGTCTAAAATTTATAACAGTCCAAAGCCAAAAAAAAAAAAAAGACAAATTAATTAGAGTTTAGAGGCAAGCCAGCCCAAGTCCAACAGAAAGAAAACGCAATTTGCTCCCTGACTCCAATTCGCTCTCTTAGTTCCTCTCCATACCTAACATTCTATATTACCAACCACAAATTCAATCTAAGAATCAATTAGGATTTGAAGTTCTAAATCCAATCTAAAATTTTAAATCCTAATTTACAATTTCATAAGACCAAACAATATTAAAAAAATGATAAGTCTAAATTACCACAAAGAGAAAGAAAGAGAGAGGCAAGGTCGCAAGGTGACAGAGAGCTACTTCCACTTGGTTTTCTTTTCGAATCAGAGAGCAGAGAGTAGTGTTTTCGTTTTTCTTATCGAGTTAGAGAGGAGAGAGTCAAAGACTTTTTTTTTTTCAAGTCAAAGAGTGAAGAGGAATTAAGAGAGCGAATTGGGGTCAAGGAGCAAATTGCGTTTTCTTTCTGTTAGACTTGGCCGGCTTGCCTCTAAACTCTAATTAATTTGTTTTTTTTTTTACTTTGGACTGATATAAATTTTAGACTCACAGGGTAGGACAACATTGTTTTTAAAGGTAGGACAGATGTCTAAAATCTAGTTCTGGTAAATTGATTTTGAATTTCTGCCACGGGTTGGAGATATCCTGTGCCGGGATGTAGTTGCTCTTGTGTCTGTTTGTGAAGATGCATGAGTTGTGCTCCTTCCATATCGTCCAAAGTAGGAGCCATCCAAGCAGTGGTCTTCCTTTGATTGAGGGGATCCGAATCTACTTCTATACTGAAAAGAATAACAACACCCTGCTGTCCATTCTTCTCTCTATCTCTCTCTTCAAAAGAGGAAGAGGAGAGACATGGGATAGCAGCGCATAGCAACAAATTTCGTTCTTGATTGAGGATATGGTACCAAATATTGTGAAGGTTGTTGAACGAAAGTAGCAGCGTGACAAATGTTCTTCATTGAAGGTCGTGTTGGGTTACAAATTCAGAAAATTCTCATAATTAAGAAATTAATTAAATTAAATTAAATTAAAATAGCATTATCTGGATCTAAATATCATTATCTTTAAACGTATTTCATCTTTATTATGCAAGATATATAGATTCGTCGCCAAATAATCCGGAACTTGTTTCTTATGAGTCGATTATAGAAACGACTGATGATAATTTCATAATATTCAATGTTTTAATTATTAATTTAATCGGATTGAAGCTAAAAAAGATAGGAGGAAAAACAACTCATTTTATGTGAAAATCAAATTAAGGAACCGATTTTTTCTTCTTCTTTTTTTTGGATGGATAATTAGGAAGAGAGGAACATTCGCTACGATGCTATGAGAGTATGGAATAAGAATACTTTTTTTAATTAAATTAAAAGATACTCGTGTCTCTTAAAAGAAATGAATTAAATGAATGAGGTAAATTAAAAAAAAGCAGATAGCGTTGAAGGCAAAGCCCCTTTTCATTTTCATTACTTTTTTTATGATTTAATGATAGATCTAAACTAATTTGTAAATTTTCAAATGTAAGTTCAGTCCTCAAATTTACAATTTTTCATTATTAAATTTTTTTGTTTAGTCCTCAAATTTACAAATAGTACAAATAATGAACAAATAGTCCTCAATTTTAAAAAAAAAAAATCAATTTTAAGTTTCAAAGGTTGTATACCGAGAATTTGTCTTTGGTCTAGTGGCAAGGCAATACCTTTCATGTGGGAGGTTGGACGTTCGAAATCCGGATGAAAAAATCACTTGTGAATATTAAACCGTTAAGTTGCTTAACCTTTAACTTTTCCTTAAAAAAAGGTTGCATACTCGGACGCAATTCTTGAATGGAGTTTCACAAGTGGAGCCAATTTGGGTCCGATGCCCATCGGACTCAAAATAATTTTGATGGGTTCGATGACCATCCGATTTGCTTTACAATCTGCGCCCTACTTTCGCATCTGCTTTAAAATTTATGCGTACGAATCTTAAAGTGGATCGGACGGTCCCGAAATCCATCGGACCCAAATTTGAGTCCGATGGGCATCAGACCCAAGCTGTTCTCTTCACAAGTTTGTTGATTGCAAAGGACACATGTAAAATTTGTTGGTCATCTAATAGAAGATAAAATGTGAGTTGTATAGTTGACTAATTATTTCTAAAGATAATTTATTAATTGAGTTAGTAGTGAAATTTCAAATTAAATTTTAAAATTCAAACTAAAATAATGTATGGGCCTCTAAGATACTTATTCATATATCAGACACATGACACATCATTCAGATAATTATTTTTATTTATTTCATATGAGTATATGATACACAAAAGAAACGAAGATACGCATGGTTAATATTCAATCATTTTAATCCCTAATTCTATATGGTTCTAGAGGGAACCGACTTCCAAAACAATGAGCCGCAGATTTCTGCTCAATTATGGGGTTTTGAATTGTTTGATAATTTTTTTATGTTATTTCACATTTTATAAAGAACATTAAAATGTATGTTGATCGAATATACATATACGTGCAAACAAAGGCAGATCTAAGGCATAGTCAAAGGTGACTAAGCCACCTCTATGATTTTAAAATTTTAATTATACACATAGAAATTTAATTGAATTTTTTTTTTTACTTTTTATATAGTCTAGCCACTTTAAATAAATGACATATGTTTAATTGTAGTCTAGTGGTTAAAGCTTCATTTATAATTAAGAGGTCTTGAGTTCAAATTCCACTAACTACAATTGTAGATTTTCAGCCACCCTATCAAAAAATTTTAGTTCCGCTCGTGCATCCGAAAGTGTTAACCGAGAGAACGGAGTAGGTCTAATGGGCACGGACCTACTTTTAGGTTCAACGAACATGATGACCGTCCGATCTAATTTAATGTGCACACGAAAATTGAAACATACATGCACGAAGTTTAAAGTGTTTTGCACGAATCTTAAAGCAAATCGACGGTAATTAAACTCACCGGACCTACTCTCAAGTGGTTAACCGAATGCACATATTCTGATGTCGGATCTTTTAAGTAATTAAAAAGAAAACATTTCAACGCATATGTTTAAAACTTTGAAGCATATTCTCGACAAAGCTTCTGATGTATGCATTTATCTAATTATATTTCAAAATCTGTTTTTTTTTTTATTTGATGAATTCGAATTAAATATTAAAAGAATTCTTGTCGTATCAACTACTTTGTTGAAGATATCAAATCTAATCAATATCAGATCTTATCTGATTAGGATCCCTGTCCCTGGCATATTTCAGAGTTACAAATATAACCCTGTAAATTAAAAAATTCCAGCTGATGTAAATCAGATTTTAATGAAGCTCTATATAGTAAATGTGAGAAAATATGAAGGTCCAGTCTCCAATTTTATTCTTCTACTCTCTCTTTATCATCTATTACAATTAACTATGTCATAATTAATACAAAAGTTAATAAAGAAAAAAATTATTGTATTAAAGTTATCTCCTAGTTATACACCACGGGTAATAACTCTGTTAGGCAGAAATTAATTAGAATAAAAAATAAAAAGACATTCAATAAGGAGCAAAAGTTGATTAAATTCTTATTCTCAACACTCAAAGAATTTATGCAAATGCAATCATTCGCGGATCCAGGCGAGGCTATGTTTGGTCATCTGAAAATAGTGTTATTCTTAGAATAGCAGTGCTATTCTAAATCAAGGACAACCAAACAATCTCACTTGTTATTCGGAACAAGCAGAACCGTGTTGTTCCGCTATTCCAACAAAAAATCGGAATAGCGATTGGACCCCTCTTCCCTCCAAACTCTATTCCAAATTTGCATTTCAAATAACTTTTTTTACTATTCCGAATAGCTTTGAGTTAGCACTATTCTCTTACCATCAAAGCTAGTGCTATTTTTATTTACTATTCTCAAATAGTAACTATTATGACTATTCTAAAATGCATCTATATCCAAAATTTGAAAAAAAAACAAAACAAAAAGGTACATACAAAGTTGTTCTAATCTAATCGAACAATTAGCCACCTAATTGCAACTTTTAATTCGCATTTATTACACAGTGATCTCTTATTGAATATTCTTACATCATATGTTTAGTTGCAGCTTTATGTACGAGTTATCTACATCCACTTGAGAGTAGGTCCGATGCCCGGTTCGATGGGTTTAATCACCGTTGATTTGCTTTAAGATTTCGTTCGGAACGCTTTAAAATTTGTGCGTGTTTGTTTTAATGTTTGTGAGTACAAATTTTAAATTAGATCGGACGGTCATCGTGCTCGTTGAACCTAAAAGTAGGTCCGATGGGCATTGGACCTACTCCGTTCTCATCTACATCAGAATGTACAGCGACTTCATATATCACCGTCATAAATTTCAATTTTAGCGATTCACCCTTTAGGTTATCACTAATCATATTTGCTTATTAATAGATTCATGGCATGAAACATACAATTACAGGAAAAGAGAAGGACAAAATCTATGTCTATGTTATATTCACTCGCAATTTGTTTTGGATCTTTGTTCTATAAAAAAACAGCATATATATGGTATAACAAGATAAATTGATAAATTTGATGTATCATTTTCTAGTGAACGTGTTTATCTTGATTTTTCTTCCCACAAATTTTAAAATTTCAAATTTCGCCAAATAATTTCAAAAAATGTAATTTATTAACTTTTTTTTTTTAGGGAAAGCCCTTAGATAATTTAATTTATTAACTATGTCAAATTGTCAATAGTTGATTAATCTACAGTGAGATGCCTGCGATTGATAGGTTAATTTATAGGTTGCACCTTTCATGATGCCAAGCACAAAGTCACATCGGTCTTCAAAAATGCACGCATCAAGTACCACGCACACATCTCCACCAATAATGATATTTAAAATACTTGATACCTACGACTCCACCCCTAGCATGTGCGAATTCATCAACTAAGGTAACTCAAATTTTGAGTTTAGATCCGCACCGTCAGATCTGCTTTAGCACGGATATTAAAGAGGCCTCCGCATTTCATTTTCCATAAAATTGGTTCAGATTTTGATCGTGTGCTATATGTCATCGAAAGTTAGGGGTGAAAATGGGTTGGATATTATCCGATTGAATTCGGATCCGTATTTGAAAATTAAATATGGATATTCGATATTCTAATATTCGTGCAGATAGTGGTACGGATATAGTTTTGAATTTTAATTATCCGTATTTATCATATAGTTTAATATATGTTATGAAAATACAAAATAGATTACAGGTAGCTGAAAATGTAACATAAGTTAGATGTAATAATGTAGGCTCGATTTTGTAAACACATTTATCAATATAATCATGGTATGATTAGTCACTATCAAGTTTTCAAAAGAAAAAATACAAAATAGTTATGTAGATATTCGATATCCAATCTGTATCCGTATGTATTCGTTTAATATCCGATTCGTATCCGTATTCGAAATAAAAACAGACAAATATATGGTTTTACCACTATCCGATCCATATCTGATATGTTTTCACCCTATCGGAAGTCCATATTTGAAAACCAATTCGTAAGGCCGCGACACGATCACATGTAAACACAATACAGATGTGCATAAATGTGACAAGTACTCGTTTAAATACAGCACAAACACGTCTAATATTTTTATTTTATTTTTGTTTATTTAGATTTTTTAAGTAAAGATTGGAGATCAAGTAATTTAACTTATTTAATATCTGCAAAAGATTTTTCTATTTGAATTTCAAATTTACAACTTTCCGCACAGAGACCAGAGGAAATTGCCTTTGCCACTGAATTAAAGTCCAATTCTCTTATTTTTCTATGTTGGTTACAAAGGAATATTGAAATTGTTTATAAGGTCGTTTTCACAAAAAAAAAAAATTGAAAAATCTTCTCAATTGGCAGAGCCATATAGAAAAGACCGTACTAAAATCTTCGTATTTATCATAAAAAATTAAATAAATTAGTTAATTTATTCTTACCAGTATCTTTTTACACATAAAAACTAAAATAAGTCTCTCCACCACCAATATCCAACTACTATTATCTTTTTAAGAAAATGAAGGATTAAGCCCCTCTTTTTTGAATACCGATATTCAAACTTGTGATATCTCACAAAAAATATTATTTTAGTCTCTCATTATTTATTATCAATTGTATATTTTTTTTCAAAGATAAGAAATTAAACAAACAGAGCATGTTAAGCTTGTATTATTTAATTAGTTTTTGGAACGGGTCTTACACGACTTTGATAAAATTATTAATCATAAATTACATAAGTGACACATATCCGCTTAAAAACTGAGGTATTTCTATAAAATTTGTTCTGTCATCATCTCACAATAAATAATTAAATATATTGTTGGAGTAAAATTCTTATTCTGAATTAATATATCAGTAACATCCTTAGTTTATTGCAACAATAGAAGGCCTTAATTGCAAATAGGAGAAATACATAGACATGATTTTTTTAATTTACGAAATATTTCTGTAGGCAAAGGCTCACATAATTTAGTGTAATTTACCGTATTTTAACGTAATTTAATGTAATTTAGTGTAATTTAGTATAATTTCAAGTAATTTAGCGTATTTTAGTATAAATATGCTAATTATACATTAAAAGAAGTAATCTAACTAACAAATATTTAAAAAAAAAAAAATCAAATTTTTAGTGTTAGATTTCAGCATCATGCTCTTCATAGTGTCTCTAATATATATATATATATTTGAGGACCGGCCATTTAATGGCCGGTCGAGAAAAAAATAGAGGACCGACTATTAAATGGCCAGTTTGGGCATTTTTATTAAAACCCATCCAAGCTGGATATATTTATAATTTCTATTTAACTTTGGATATTAATAAAATGTCGGGGCACAACTTCAACATTTAATTTAATAAATAAAATTTTCAAAAATTACTGGGACTTGATTCGCGGTGAAGATTTTGACACAACAGTTTTAATTCATGCAGTCAGGGGCGGATCTAGAATTTCTGTCAGAGTAGGGCACTAATCAGATTCAAATAAATAATTGAGTTCAAACTCATTAACTTATTGGGTACACAATTACAACTCAATCTCTATAACTATTATAATTATAAAATCGATTGACACGACATTGAAATATTTTTAGTAAGCTAATTAAAAATTCGTTTGGCACAATTCAAAGTGAGACTGTTCTTAGCCAATTAATAAATTTAAGTCAAAGTTTAGATAAAAATTTAACCGAAATACAAGTGTTGAATAATAAAAGGCACAAAAAGTTCGGCCAACTCATTTCTTAGAATTGTAATAATAGGTCCACCATCAGATCTTTCTTGTTCTCTTATTATCTTTCATTCTATTTACGAAATAGAGTATCGCATATTCGAAAAAAACGAAATACAAAGAATCGACCAAAACTCAGAAGGAATTGGTTCAAGAATCGAACTAACACGAACCAGGGGTAGGCACTTTATCGGATCAAGGGTAGGCACATTAAACAATTAATACTGGATCAAAATAAAAAATTCAAATCCAAAAGTAGACACTTGCCTACTCCAATTTGTATATAAATCCGTCAATGCATGCAGTGCACAATGAATAGAGTCAAAACAACACCACATATAACTGGTGCGTTGCCAGAACCAAAAACTGCTCTGTCAAAATATTTGCCTCTTGATTCGGTCCCAGTATTTTTTTTATCTTTTTAAGTCAAAACACGTTACAAGTTTTAAAAACTACTGAAGTTCAACTATAATTCGATTCTTGAAAGAGGAGGGATCAAGTTACAATAAATTTGAGTTACAACAAAGTTACAACAATTATTTTTTTTATTTTCAAAGTCCAAATCGTCGATTCAAATAGTTCAACATGATCTCCACAATAAAATATGCTTGTAGATCAAATTTTACATTTTTTTTAAATTTTTACTATTTATTAAATATTTTACAAAAATTAGTCATATTCATACCATTGAATTTTGTACCCATCTTAATAAATAGTAAAAAAATTCAAAAAAATATAAAATTTGATCTGCAAGTCCATTTTATTTAGATAATCATGTTGAATGGTTTGGATCGACGATTTGGACTTTGAAAATAAATAAAATGGTTCTTGTAACTCAAATTTGTTGTAACTTGATCCCTCCCTCTTCTTAAAAATACGTAAATAGAATCAAACAAATAGTTCGGTTTCATAGGGTCTTGCCCGATAATTTAACTTGTTATTTCTCTCACGGCAGTCTCAAAAAGCTCACATGACAGTTTGACACATGTACCGTGACCCACATGGCCACATGCTCTTGTACTTTTCCAATTTTTATTGCAGAAAGATTGACCTACTAAAACATTCTCTCCACATATTTTTTCTTCTCCTCTTATTTAATTTCTTAGCACACCAAGATAACTAGATAAGCGAATTCATATTTCATAGTCATAGACATCTTTCTGGAAATTATTCATTGCACGGAAAGATTTGACTTTCTAAAACATTCTCTCCAATATAAAATTTCTCCTCTATTTAATTCTCAGCAAATTAATATAATAGGAATGTCTGGGAATCTTATCAAGAAAAATGTGCACAATAAACCTTTGATTTATTTGAATTTCAGACATACCCCTCTTATCAAGAAAAGTCAAATTTTTTTTATTTTTTTGAACTATAAATAGTAGGCTTGTTATTCCCAAGAAAAGGGAAAAGAAGATAATTTATTAACAAAATTTTACTTTGGTTTTGAATAATAAATTTTACAACGATAAAACAAATCAAACAAAATAATGAATTCAAACCGTTGAAACAAAATCTCCTTCATGAGTGATACATTTATGTGTCAAGTTTATAAAATTTCGGATTAATTTAATATAAAATCAAGCGGTAAAAAAAATAAGGCTTATAAGTTAATTTTAAAGCATTCATTTTTCATCATTTTTTTACCACTTGACTTTATACTAAATTGATTCAAAAATTTATGAATTTGACATGTAAACACAACTTGTAAAGTAAATCGGTTTCAATAATTTATATTCATGATCTGAAATTAATTCGATAAGTTTCAGAATTAAACTTCATGAGCTTCAGGACATTAGTTCTGAGTCCGAATCTACTGCGATTTCGAGAGGAATCGCAGGATTCTAAAATTCCGAGATCAACGGTTCGAACTTTTCCGTGTGCGGATCTCAGAAACGTTCTCGGAAAATAAATTTTCATGCACGCATCTTGAGAAAGACCAACAGTTGAGATCGGATCGCAGGGTCCTGTGATTCCCCGAGAATCACAGCAGATTTATTTTCCTTAGTTCTACTCATAAATTATGGAGAAAAGCGAGGGAAAAGGAGGCGGCATGATGCAATTTTAAAAGCCCATAGTCCTCAATTAATCATAGCCACCAACTTCACCTCACGAGAATCATGCCTTTTGTTATAAATGATATATACTGTATTGGGCCCATTTTTGCTCTGCCTTGCACGCTTTTAATATATAGTACCAGTAGATTTATCCTGCCTAAATTTCTCAAAATATTTTAATTAACAAAACCATGGAGGAATAGGGATAGGGTTGCATATCTGTTCTTCTATGTTTTTCCATTTCCATTTACTTCATTAATTTTTCTTTCAAACTGAAAAGTCTTCCTTGAAAAACTGCACAACTACTACGAAAATTAGATGAGAATTTGGATATAGAATCCAGAACCCTCAATGTAATTTACTTCTAAAAGGAAAATAAACAAGGAGAGCGCATCAATCTTATTCCTTTCCTCAGAATTATCACTGCAATATATTTCAAAGAATTTTGACAATAAGGTTTGCTGTTGCCCCATATACAAAGGTTGCTTTGTTTTTTCAGCGAAGTCCCACCACATAAGATCTTTGAGGAGAGAGAAGAATAAACCAATAAAAATATTATTCGTTTCATTTTAATATCTTTAAAGGATGCTATTGATATAGTTTGTTTCGTTTCATATAATTTAGATTCGTTTTTTAATTTTAATTAATTAAACCCATAAATATAGTATTCATTAAATTGAGACTGTTGTTTATTTATATATAATATTATAAGATATTAACTCTCTATTTCTATAAAATATATAACACAAAATAATTATAATATTAAATCAAAACAGTGCAAGACTTGCACCTAATTAGCCTTTTAAATTAGAATATAATCAATATATGCAGAAGTCAAGTTTTAGTGTTGTGTTTTACTATAATCTACAAAGATAACACAGTATGAAGAAAGCCCAATTCAAAACAAACAAAGAAGAAAAAAATATATATGAAGCCCGTGCACTGAATTTCTGAGCCCAATTTGAATCTGCCTGAAGTGAAGTTTGCCTTTTCAAATCAACTCTTTGAACGTGTGAATGTGTGGTACAAATAATTGCAAATTTCCATTATTCTGAGAGAAAATAAGGGCGAGGCCCCTATTTTATTAATAAATCATTTACAATTGTTTCAGAACAAATCATCACCATCCTATGATACATATAGATCTACAACAAATACATAACAAAATACAACGCATTTCGCCCCTCCTACCTTCATTGGACCTTACATTTCAAATTACAAAACCACTGAAAAATGCTACCTTTTTAAGTGACCTTGTGCTCTTGCTTCAATTGTAAGACTGCAACCTGGCCCCGGTTTTGCGTAATGCTGTTTGCTGAGACATGGCTACTGTTTCGCCCTATTGGTAAATCATGGTTGTGTTTTCCTTCATATGTTGTTATGACAGATTTTGGATCTTGTGCAGATCGCTCTATGTGCTTCTTCACGTTGCACCCTGTGTATGTACACTTGTAGTAGCTCCTGTTGAACAAAGAGAGTATTCAGCTCAAAATTAACTAAAAATCAATCTCAAAATATTGTGAAATCCTTTGAAAGGCTTGCAGCTTAATCACATAACCGGGCTTAATTCAGAGTCCAAAATTAGAGAACTTCTAGAACTAGGGATAGCACAGTCAAATGCAAAATGGCAATGTTTACAGTGGATCACAGAGCTGTTCAACACCTTCACTTTCCCATTTTAGTCGATTGAAGTTTTACAGTTACTAGTTTGGTCTCCAATTTGTATCAATTGGTCCATGACCTCACATTGACATGTTATCACTTCCATTTTGGTCTAGTAAATTTCACCATTCCTAGTTTTCTAACTCACTATTCAGTCCTACTTCTGGACTATTCCCAATTTAGTCTACAACAAACTTTTAGAAATTTCCAATTATAAGCAAATCTTCCACACAATAAACACTTTAGTTTCTGAACTTTCAAAATAGGAATTTCATACCTGCTTCCAATACCAAATTCATTTTTTGAGAGTTCTGTTGCAAAATTTTAATAAGCAAAATAAAAAATTGAGAGATGCAATCTATTACCTAGTGGTATAGATTTGTTAACACATATATAGCATAGCATGTACTTAAAAAGTACCTGGGGTGAGGGTTCCCTTTGACGACTTTTTGGCCATACTTACGCCACCTGTATCCATCATCCAATAAATCAACCTCACTTGTTGTTTGCACTATTATTCTCGGTTCCGCTAATGCCCTTTGTGAACCAGCACTTGCCTCTATAATTCTTTTCCAAGACAGGAAAAAGATAAAAGAAAAAGAATAAGGGAAAATTGTACTTTATCTTCAGTTGATATCTTTCTGATAGACTTCTAGAGAAAATTCTTTTTTGTATTAAAGTCACATGATAAGTGGCCCCAAAGCATAGACAAGTAAAAAAGGTACACCCAGTCAATGCTTATTGTTGGTGACAAATTTCTGTTACACAAACACGAAATTTATAACCATGAACTAACACGTCCAAATTTTAAGGTATGTAAAGGCAAAAGGAGAACCAAAAGATAAGAAATATCCAGAGTTACCTTTTTTTTGAATCCTCATGTTCTCCTTCCTCCTCGCTATCACTAGACCCTGACATCTGTTCAGTCGATTCTCTCTCCCTCTTCAAACCATCACTACAGTGGGTTGAACTATCGATATTCGGGTTCTGGTTTGGGTTTGACCCATTAGGCCCACTGCCTCCCTCATTTGATGCACTGACATCCTTACCCCGCTTATTTGTAGGTGGCGGGTGGTTATGTTGCCCTTTGTATATTATCTCCGATATCTGACCATCAGCTGACCTCTCGATCTTCTTCTTAACGGGACAGCTGGAACTAGTGCATTTATAGTAGCTCCTGGGGTAGTCACTCCCCTTGACCACCTTCTGACCGTACTTGCGCCAGTTGTACCCATCATCAGCCGGTTTGTCAGTTGGCATGGGAGGTTGCGGCACTGGTTCATGGTTTTGTTTGTTAGTATTTGTACCATGAACCTCATCTACAGGAGGGTTGTTTGAAGAGGGTGGGTGGGTTTCGGAGGATAACATGTTGAAATTGGATTGAACAGCTTGAGCTGTGACTTGAGCCAGAGCTTGCTGATGTGAAATTCCAAAATTACCCTGCTAAAAAAGAGAGCCAGCTGTTTTAGCTTGCATTATTGGGTACCTTATTTACTTGTAAAAAAAAACTTCTCTTTTGGAGGGAAGTTGAAATTGTTATGGTATAAATTCAGTTAATAAAAATAAGTGCGAGTCCTCTATTATCTAATTCAGAATTTGTCATTTATAGTAAGAAAAGTAAGTCAGGCATGCCCTTAACAGTGATTTATACATTGTTTTCTAAATGCTCAAATTGAAGCCACCTTCTGAGATAATCAAATGAAATTTAATATTAGAGTCGGAGCAGTCAAATTGAAGCCAGAAAGGAGACCAATTGTTCTGGCAGCTGGCTCCACACCACTTAAAATGGGCCATGTTGAAATCAAAACCTCAGCCTGGTCTTTGTAAAAGAAGAGAATCTTCTCCCATCCATCCTTGTTAATTTTGCAAAATGAATTATTTTGTTTTGGAAAAGGGAAAATTATAGGACAATTGAAACACCAACAGTTTAAAAGAGAGTATATGAAATGATGAAAGCGTATAAACAGGGGTCCAATTACTTTTTATGTTGTGGTATCTGATACTAGTTGCTTTAATGTACTACAGAGAAAAAAAAAGGTCCCTGACTGTTTCTTTACCAATTTAGAACATCAATACTTCCCTTTTATAGTAAACGAAATCAAACAAGAAAAGTGACTGTGGACTGTGGTAGCTAAAAACGACAAGCCACTGTCTCAACAGAGATAAGCTAAAATCCCCAAAATCTGAATCAAAGATTACAATTATAAGACAGTAAATCGATGAAAATTAAGACACCGCAACGAAATCTCATACCATCACAGGAGAGAATAACCCAGTCGGACTAACCCCAGGCGGTATCGTAAACACCTCTTCTCGTACGGGTACGGGCACGGCCAAGTTCTCTACCCTCCTTACTTTCTCCTCTTTCTTCCCCTCCGCCTCCTTCTTCTCCTCCTTCGATCCAGTTTCCTGTATATGAGCTGGAGCGGACGCCGGAGAGTTCATAGCTCCGACAAGAAGCTGGGTAAAGGACCTGAACTCGGAATCGGGGGTTTCGTCGGGGAAGAGAGTGGATGCGAGTGTGAGCGGCCCGGGGCTTGCCATGTGGAAGAGAGAGTCAACTGAGGAGCGAGAGGGAACAGTCAGCGTCGGGCGAGGAGGTGGCGCAGGCCGCCGCCGCTCAGCGGCGCTGGAAGGGGCGGAGGTGGTGGCGGTTGGGGGCCCGTTAGATGTCATTTATTGGCCTTTTCGTTTTTATGATTTTTATTTTTTTGGTTTTTGTTTGTGATGTATAATGCCACTTCGTCACAAGTCACAGTGCAGCCCTGTTGGCTAGTTTTAGATGACACAGATCCTCTCCAATCTTGGTTGTAAAATGGAAAATTCATTCGTACAACTATTATCCGTCCATCTAAGATTGGACGATCATTTTTACGCCTAACCAAAATGTTGATTAAAACTGACCGATTTTAAGGCAGTGTCTCACACAGTGACACATGATCTGAACTGTCTGATTTAAAAATAGACGGTCCAAATTGTCTAACATGCTTCACCAAAATTGTCCGTGCAAACAGAGAATCGAAACCGGTATTAGTTCGGATGCTTCCTGTTAGGGCAGTTAGGCTGTTTCACAGATGGAAAAAAATTAAGATAAACTATAAAGTAAAAAAAGAAAAAGGAGATTGAGACGCCAGTGTTCCTCGTAGAGAAAAGCAGAGAATAAAATTGCGCTGTTCTCCTTGTACACTAGAACTCTGCAAGTCCGGAAGGAATGGAGCAATGAGTTCCACTGGTTTGTCCCAAATTGGAAAAGATCTTTTGTCTAGAAACAAAAACGAATGTTTGCGGCAGTCGCTATGCTTCTTCAAAAGGGGAAGATTACTAGATAAGTGATCGTGCTCTTGCGGGACTAAATGAATACCATACCGGTTTCAATAAATTGAGATGATATCAGCCAACCTCAGATAAACAAATCTAGAGCCATCCATTTACAATCATACGGTAAAGAGAGAGGGTGTTACTGTTCATTCTACAGTAACATTATACACCGATTAAGGTATTTATAATACAAAAACTGTCCGACTAATAATTAAAGAGAGAAAAATAAAATCCAACAGATAAAAATATTGATCATGTGACATAACTAAAAAATTTGAAGGCTTATCTTTTTTAACTAGTTATCAATTTCAGAGTTTGGTCGGAATGGACTCTACTTCTAACAAACCAGAATGAGAATTTTCTTTCTCGTCGATTTGATGATCGGAACACAGAAAGGAATGAGAAACGAGATGATTCGACGGGATTTCTAGAGCCTCAAATTCCTTTGAGAAATCGCAGGCTAGAGGATGAGATTAAGCTAGAATCTACTTTGTCTCTCCTGAAATTTTTTTTGTCCCCCTTTAAACGTTTAATTTATAATTCGAGTTAAATTAAGGATTAAAATTGAAATAAATCTGTTGAATTTTTATTTGTAATTATAATTATAAGTCAGAGCATAAAAAATTACAAGTCAAAGCATTGAAAAATATAAGTTAAAGCATTATTTTTTGTCGAGTATCCAATTAGTTAATGAATTTAAACCCAATTAGATATTTAAACCCGATTCGATATTTTTTGTCCCTCCTGATGAAAATCCTGAATCCGTCCCTGCCTGCCAAATAATTCTCACCACGCAACCAAAGCCGGAGCCTTCTCGCTTTAATATTTTATTAAATTTTCCATTCAAAACCTCCTCTCTTTGCTTAGTCAGGATGAGATAAGAGGGGGTAATTTTGACATCTTCATAAAAACTTGAGACAGGGAATTAGAGAAGTTGCTATACAACTAAATTTCTAATTAATATTGAGGATTTACAAAAATTACACTGTTTAATTTCCTGTTTCATTCTGATTATTTCAAGAGTCAGATTTATTCAAACAAAAGTTGGTACTGACATCGATATACTGGTACTGGTATGCAATACAAAAAAACCATGGACCGTATGATCTCGAAAGGTACACTAAAATAAATAAAAAACATCAATAATTTTTAATGTTTTATATTCCAATCATCAATAATGGAGAAATTGAAAATGACGAGAATTTACAGTAGCATACTCACTAAATAAGGTGAAGCTTATAACTTTTTTCAATATATTTTCAAATCAATTCTTCTTTTAAATTTGACCATTCCGATTACCAAAATTCAATTCCAAATTATATCTTTTCAACTCTATTCAATTGAAATGAATTGAACTCTCGTTATACTTCCATTCCTATCAGGTCGTCACTCCAATTCTTGATTTTTAGTACCTTTGGCTGAGTATATTATGTACTTGCATTGAGTATATTTTTAGAATAAATTTATGCTTGCCGTGAGTATATTTTCAATGTTTTAAATAGCGTTTATAGCGTCATAGCGGGAAGGCTACAGAAAAAGCTATAGCGAATAGCGTAGCTATAGCAGAAGCTATTCCAAATAGCGTTTTTTTTTTACAAAAATTATAATATATATTTGTACTATATATTAACATTATCTAAAGTTTCATAGAACAATAAATAACATCAAATTAATTAAGAAATTATAATATTCATATTGAACTAGTACAAAAGTTCATGGTTCAAAATATCCATAATAATATCATAAACTATCGATCTTTTTCTATACAAAATATCTTAAGCATCATGATTCATTCTATTTTTTTTTTCTATACAAAATAAATTTTATGAATCTTTATTTAAGCCCATATAAATTGTCTAAAAAAGCCCAATATGCATAGCGCGCAAATAGCGCGCTACACGCTATGCGCTATAGCGGACCGCTATTACCGCTATAGCGGCCGTAGCGCAATTAGCGTATTTTCATGCCATAGCTTAGCGTTTAGGGTCCAAAAACGCTATAGCGCGCTATTTAGAACACTGATATTTTTAGATAAATTTAAGTAAATTTACTAAAGATGTTTTTACGTACTTGCTGTGTATATCTTTCTTTAAATAAATTTAAGTACTTGCAGTGAGTATGTTTTTAGAATGATATGTAAAGATCATGTTTTATGATACGCAATCATTACAAAGTCAAATTGAAATTAATATACTCAGTATCTTTCTGAATGCTCCATAAGATTTAATGAACTGCTTCGCTCGTTGAGTTAGAAAACAGGAGAAGAAAAGACAAGAAAAAGGGGAATAGGGCTGCTGTGTTTTAGTTATCCAAACTTATACACATGTTTTGGATAATGAAGCTTTTCTGTTGGAAGTTTTACATTCAAACTTATTGTTGGAAAGGTTTCGACATAGCCTATCAGAAGAGGCAGCAAGTGAACTGGCAAGTTTGGAGGAGCAAATTGCAGTATGTGATATACAACTATCCCATACGCAAGATGGAATAACGTGGAAATGGAACTCAACAGGGATCTTTACTGTCAAATCAGCTTACCAATCATTCATGAATAGGCCAAGGATAAAAGATACAATCAGCAGGATTTGGAAATTGAAAGCGCCTCCAAGGTTCAAGGTTTTCGCATGGTTGATTTCGAACAATAAAATCTTGACAGTGGACAATCTAAACAGGCGTGGATGATGTCTTACAAACAGATGCATAATGTGCAAGATGCAATAAGAATCGGTTAAGCCCCTGTTTAATGAATGCATACAGGCCAAGATATTGTACAGATTGATAGAGCTCAGAATGAGAGTTAAATTACCAGGAGGATTCTCTAATGCAAGCATAAACACTGTAGCAAGTCTAAAGAAATTCAAATTTAGCAGAAAAGAGAGATCCATCTTGCTGATCACTCAGTTCATTATATGGAGAGAACGCTGCACTAGAACCTTTAGAGAAGAACAATGCAACTTGCTTCAACTCGCCGAACAAGTCGAAGCACAATGAAAATACAGTACGTTAGCAGGCGCATAAGAAGGGAAGACGATCACCGCAACAAATTCTGCTAATCTACGCTTTCTGTTTTCTGATTTCTATTTTGTCTCTTTTTCTTTTTAATTTATTTCTATGTTAATTTCTTTTTTTATGCTCAAAAATATTGAGCAGCATTGTTTTTTCTAAATTTGTTACAAAATTTTTGTAACCGCAAAATGATTAATGAAGTAGGGACTTGACCCTTTTTTCTTTGTAAAAAAAAAGACAGAAAAATGAAAAGCTTCCAACTAATTAATCAAAGAAATAGTAGAATCCCCGTGTATAGTGGGAAAAATGGAACGGCGGAGCCGGCTCCGTCACAGAACTGCACGGTTACGGCACAGAACGGCACAACACGCATGTCAGTTACATGCCGTGACTCACGTGTCCCGTGCCATGACCATTTGCGTGGTGTGTTCATCTTTTGAAACTTTGGCACGGTACGGCACGGCACGTGAAGATTTAGTCACGGCACGGCACGACAAGTAGTCACGCGAGTCATATGTAATTAGGACCATTAGATATTGATTTAATGGTGAATCTTGAATAAACTAATCTAAATTATGATTAAATGGTCACGCGAGTCACGCATGATCACGGCACGTTTAGACACGGTGTGACTCACGTGGCGTGACCATTCGCATGCCGTGACCACCCCTTGATATTTTGGTCACGGCACGGCACGTTCTTTCCACTCTATCCCCAACTTTCATTTCAAACCCTAAATCTTATCATGACACTCAAACCTGAACTTCGAAAAGGAGGAAGTGAAACCGTACGCAATGCACACAATGCTCGCGTATCCCTCGCTAACAATTTTTGGATGGGTGAAGCCCGCTTGAAGAGACACTTATCTCGTTTAGGGTTTCCATCCAAAGATGTTGAAGAATATGCTACCACAGATGATCCGACTATTAGAAACATTCTTTATGATAACTTCGGTGATATCGACCCTCCACCTGAATGGTTATTGTGCCACGCATGTCAGGTCAAGGGAGACATTGAGGAAATGTTCTTCTGTCATCTATGTGGCGTAATGTTGCACCCCAAATGTATCGACAAGAATGCTGATCTGGTAAACGATTATTGTTTCTAAACGTGGGAGTGTGTTGCGTGCTGCCTTCGAAGACGATGGGAGAAATTTTCACTACTCCTAAGCCATAGTGTTTGCTATATGAGAATATGTAGTGTGTATTTTATGTTATTGTAGTATTTTCTGTTTAGATTTTACGTTGTAGTTATTTTTATTTACCGTACTAATATTATTTAGCCCAATTATATTTTTATTTTCAGAAAATATTTTAAACTAGTCTAACATTGTTTTAAATTATCTGAATTATATTTGCATCCCCATCCGTATCCGTTCGATATCCGATCCGTATCCATATATGTTTAACATTCGAACCGTATCTGTATCCGAGACTATCCATATTTGTATATGTATCTAAAAATTTATAACGAATTAGGATACAGTTTGATCACTATCCGATTTATATCCGACTGTTTGTACCCCTAATCATAATCTAATACTAAAACAATATTTAAATTTAACCATACAAATCTAAACCATAAATTACAGAGAAATCTAAGATTACCTTCTCGAGAAATCCAGAAAGTCCAATTCAAATTGCATTAATTGTTCAAAATCATTCGCGACGTAACGAAATTCCAATTAAATATACAATCAAATAATAATGATATCAAAGTTTTTACAAAATATTTATTTTATTTCTCTATTTATTTTCTTTCAAATTTCTTCTTTTTTCTTTCTCTTTATCTTTCGATGTGATTTGGTTTATGTTTTCTTCTTTCTTAACATAATCGAAGAGAGATTAATCCTCTTTTAAGGATTTATTAGGGAGGTCGGTTAGAGGTTTAATTACTGTTTTTGGAGGAATAAATACGTAATATTGAAACTTTTGAGGGATATACATGAAATTCCCCCTAAGTTTTATAAAAACAATTAACTGAAAAGTTATATAATTTTACAAGCGCAGCTCGGGCAGCCGCCTCAAAGGTCAATTTCACAAATAAATTCAAAAAATATTTCAAAAAAGTATTAAATTACCGGTTGTTACAATTAATTTTAAAATATCCTAAGCTAGAGTAAAAATTTCTAATCATCAATTATTATATGACATTACAAGCAAATGAATTTTAAATAATTAATCAGACTAATTTATCATACCCTCAAGGCAAGTGAAAATATGTTACAATATGTTCAGAATTTTTTTATTTCAACACTTACAAAATTTATCAAACTACATTTGTTGAAGACTTTACAATTTTCTATTTTCTGATTTAATTATTTTTATGCATGTGTAGTGTATTAATAGCTAATTTTCCAAATACAGGTATTTATAAGTACTTTACAAAATTTCATATTATTATCATACACATTTACAATCCAAATATCCAATTCTTCAACCTCCAAAAAAGGAACAAAAAAAAAAAGAGTAGTAGTACTAATAGGAGTGGAATGATTTTTTTTTTAAATAAAAGAAAAGAAAAATACAATCTTTATCAAGTCAAATTAAGGTGAGAAAAAATGAAGAGTTAACTAAATCACTACTGTATATACAGAAAAAAAAAATAACTTTCAGAACTTCAACCTGATCCCAAGACATCATGTATTTAAATTCTGAAACAATTTAAAAAAAATGCATTTCAACATGCTTTTGTCAATGGGCTCGTGCTCGTGGTTTGGGCACAGATGTCGACCGAGGCAATGACGAGGTTCTCCTTATCCCATTCTGGTTGAGCTGAGTGATCCTTGTACCAGCACTACCAGTATCAGCTCCAGATCTAGATACCATATGAGGCGACATAACAGCATTCCTCATTTGTGATGGATGTGGTGGGGTACGGAAGCCACTGGTACCACCTATACTCGAAAAAGAACGAGAGAATACACTTGAACCCCTTGTGACATCCTTTCTGCCATGCAAGGAAACAGTCTGTGACAACCTGGGAGATGTTGTGCGTGGAGATGTGGCGAGTGTACTTGCTTTTGGTGATGCACGAACAAGATTTCCCGAAATTGACTGAGCTGGCTTTTGCTGACGGGCATCAGCCCCTCGTGTTTTTACACGTGGCAATTGCGGATGGAGAGACTTTACAAAAGATGGTACTGAACCATCAAGACTACTTCTCTTATTAACAGGAGATGCTCGTGGGCTCACGGCCGCAGACAACTCGGCATGCTGCCTAGATGCTCTGCTTGGAGATGACAGGGAATGAGTCAGATTCCTTTCTCCATGTATAATTTTTGCAACTTTCGATTCGACATTGAGATTTGGTTTAGTCAAGTTCTTAGGAGTTACACTATTCTTTTTCGTTCCTCGAATAGGCAATAGAGGCATCTTAGAAGTCGACAGTATGGATTTTTGTGAATGTCTTGTAATTTTTCTTGATTTTTCTCTTTCACCTTCACCGATACTACGGTTATCCACTACATGCACTTCTGACATTTCAAACCATGTTGCATTGCTTAAATGGAGCTCTAATTTGACATTGGGTTCACGGTTGCTTGAACTTTCGATGACATGGATATCCGATTCAGTGATGGCATCATCTTCTGCTGGGGTTTTAAAGGAATAATTTGGGATAGGTTTTGGTTCTTTCACGGTTTCTTCCGTGTCGAAGAATTCATCATATTGTGTCCCTTCAGTAGCAACGGATTGTATCTCGTGAGTCTCATTTTTTATTGTTTCTTTTGTTGGAGTTTCGGGTTGAACTGTGACATCTGAAAAGAATACCTGCAATTGAAGAAGAGGAAAAAATAACATACATATTTTAAATCATAGGCTGTTAATGAAAAATCAAAGTCATATACTCATATCCAGAAGTATATAAGAAAGTGAGGCAAAATTTTCAAATGAAGGCCTCTATGGTTCATCAGCATTTGATTCGTTGATAATGGCCATCAGTGCACATCTGTACTACATTAATCCGTAGCCGTAGGATCAAAAATTTATACCAGACAAACCAGCATTCTTGTGGAGTAACTTAAAATATGAGATTACATGTTGATTTTAACTAGTGCAGTACCAATAGCATACCAGACCAGCAGAGCATTGAGATCTGGTACAACTTTTAGTTTGCAACAAGAGAAGAAAAATGCTTACACCAAAACTAAAATTCCAAACAGAAAAGGAGGTCATAGAATATAATTTATAAGAATAAATTCTACCTCAATTTTGAAATCCTCTTGAAGCTTGTCTTTACTGTTACATGCAATGTCTAACTCATCTCTTGTAAAGGTAACCATGTTACATTGAACAAATGCAGTGTTGAACATGAACCTAAACATTGTCTCTTCACGGGACAAATCATCGTTCGACAGGTGTACACACTCAACCACCACATCTCCTTGGATATGGCATTCAGTGTTTAGTTTAATAACATTATGTTTTTCTCCCTGCAGCAGAGAAAGAATGTAAATTCATTACAACTATTGTGCTTATATTTTTATATGAAATTGGAATTCAGATATACAAACAATGAAAACAACCATATTCTTTAAAATAATTTTACGCTTACTTTTAATAACCTGTCAATAATATATCGGATTGTGTTATAAGCATCAATTAATTAACTAGTACCTGTTGATAGTACTTAGTTTTCTTATTGCTGATAGGAGAGCGAAAGAGAAGTTTTGACCTTCCATCACTTGGGTCGGTCCCGCACACCTGTATTACTGGCCTACATCCCCTCTCTCCATCGAAATTAGGTATGCTTCTTAAAATTACACACTCCAGTACAAAATGCACTTCTTCAAAATCCGATGATCCCCGCAATTTTTCAACATACTGCAAGTACCTCAAGTGCGATGGTTGTGGGGTCAGTTCTAAGTGCAATTGCGTCATCTCCCTTGAAACCCGCTTGTACATCATTTCTAGTGTTTTATTCTCACAATTAGCCTGTTTCTTATAAACTAAAATTGAAGATAGCATAAAAGCTAGTAGAGGCCATGCTCCTTTTTCAGAGTGTAGCAGTATCATATTGTTGCTGTTTCTGTCAAAAGATAGCCATCTTTCGGTAGATTTGAGAAAATGATGGATCAGGGTTAGAGGGAGTAAGGGACATTTTTGGTATTGGCACGGGTAGTCACTTACGGTGATGCCGAAATGAGACAGTGCATCAAGGGCTCTTGTACGGATATCGCCCTCCATGCAGTGGCGAAGCCAGGATTTGAGTCAGGGGTAGGCAAAAATCAGGTTCGGGTTTGAATAAATTAACGGGTTCGGGTTCGAATAACATACAATTTACATAAAAGGTAAAAGTTTTGGCTTGTTATTGTTACAAAATTAATACTATATGAGTATGAAGATAAGTAGAAGGACAATTGTGCAAATATGAAATTATCCCATAAAAGAAAGGAACAAGAAGGACATAAGCCTAAACAAGCAAAAATCTACTTCCTAATTAATAATTACCTCAATGGGTCCATTAAGACAAAATTGTACAACTTAGGTTTATTTTGCAATATTCAATATATAGAGTAGAGACATAATTGCACGGTCAACATTATTAAGACAAATAATGCCTATATATGCAGTTTAGGTGCTGATACATACTGGCACTCTGTCTTTACTCTTTACTGCATACTCAATTTATATTGAAAATTAACAATACTGCATCATTGTTTAAGAAGTTGACATACTTTGAAGGCATCCTCAGTTTATATTGAAAATTTTAACTATATTGAAGAGATTTGCATCCTAAATTTATATTGAAAATTTTAACTATATTGAAGACCCTGAGATTTGCATCCTCAATTTATGTTGAAAATTTATACTTTGAACATGGTTCTGAAAATCAAAATCAGAAGCGAAATCGGTCAGTTGGCTATAGAATCAGAATCGGTAGGAATCAGACAAGTCAACTCGGAAACTCGGTTTTTTTTTTCTTCTAAAAAAGCTTGTTTTGTATTAAAAAAATTGTAACAAATTAATTAGTTCAAAAGTAATGTTACTACCATTTCTTACATTCAAATAATCCATTAGTATAATATAGTACAAAACATTCAGAATTAATCAGATAGTTTTGTACTAGATTAGTATTTTTTACAATACGTCAATAGTTATATATGTGCGTTATTTTTATTTTACTAATATGGTTCTTTTGTATGTTCGGATATACATTAATATTTATACATTCGGCCGGATATGATTCATTATGAATCAATTCATATTTTCAAAACAATACACTACACAATATATACACCAGGTCCATTTAATATTTATAATGCTTAAAGTTTTTTTTTTCTGAGACGTACTATCTTCCTCCCAATTCCTTCGAATCACCATTTTCACACTTATATTCCTCCCAAATTCAATCGACTGACCATGAAAAAAATGATAGAATCTGCCCAGCCCGAAGAGAATCGCCACAAATCGTTAGAACTGGTCCAGGGATAGGCAAGACCGTTTTCCAGGGGTAGGCAAGTCCTTAATCAGACCCAAATCTGCTGGAATTTTATTTTCCAGGGGTAGGCAACTGCCTACCCCTGTAGAACGCTGGCTTCGCCACTGCCTCCATGAAATTTAGTACCACGAAGGAGGCATCGGTATAGAAGTTTCTTAGTTGGATTATAATTGAGCTTAGGTTGTCTCTGTGTTCTTCCTCTCTAGGAGTTTCACTGGTTAAACAACAGTTGAGCACTGCATGCATAAGCAAGTAAATTATATAAATGAATATAGAAAAAAAAAACAGAAAACTTCAAGACAATGATTATAGCACTGCGTGGTGAATTCGACCTTCCCCTGATTCAAAGTTCTATATTGTGCTGATATGTGCATATAATTTCTATCAAAATTACAAGCACAATCACCATTGATCAACCGTCAGTAGTACATTGTGTAATAATGAAGAGGTCATGGTTTAAATTGCATAACAATGACTTTTAAGTTCTTTCTTTTTCATGAATAAAAGGAGGATTAAATAAATATTCCTTCTTGGTCAATTTATTTGGGCTTTAATATGTATTAGGTCCTGTAGTTATAGGCAGATGGTTTTGCCAGAGAACATCAGAGAAACCATATAGTTATCAGCACATGAACCTTTTTATACAATTCGTCGTTCGATTATGAACCAAGTGACATTAAAATAAACAGACTAGTTTAAGCATTTTGTTTTCTATAATACTAGAATTAAAGAGAGAGAAGGAAAGGAAAAAAAAATAAAAGAAAAACAACAAACCACAGATATACAATTTATTTACTTTACCATAAATGCGATCAGATATCTCGAGCAAGCCATCAAGCGCCTTTCTAGCAAAAAGCTTCCGTAAAAGCGACATCTTCTCGATTCCTCTCGGCCGCATGCAATCTCTGACAAACTCTCACTATCTATGATGATTGTTGCAGCTGTGACTTAGACTTGCAAGGGATGGCATTAATCCAAGATGATCAAAGTAGGATAAAGGAACAAGATGGAAGAAAGGTTTCTTCAAAACAAAATAAAATGAATGAAGTAATAGAAGAAGAGCAGGCATCAGGTCTTGTCTTCCTTCTCTGTTTTTTATTTTTTCCTTTGTTTTCTTTAATTTGTTTCCTTTTGCTTTCTACATTGGTCTCTACAATATTTTATAGAACTTTTGCATTATGTGTTTGAATCTTCGTATTTTTTATGTTATAATGAAAAGTCTCCTTTTTAGAAGAGACCCTTAAAAACAGTATTTCGCAATTACAGCTTCTACTTTCCAGGTTTGGATAGTATATATTTGATTATGACAATAAAAGCTATACAAGAAGAGAAACTTCCACTTTTTAATTACTCTTATGTACCACAGTAAAATGGTGCTCAAAATTTATTATCGACAAAAAAGAAAGTTGAAGAAAAAAAGCAAGGCAGGTGGCCTTTTCTTTTTAGTTTGGTAATGAGCAGATGAGTATTCTTAGCATCCAACTAATTCTCTTGAGATGAGATGTAAATTTTATTTCATTTCAATTCAGCAATTGACATATATTGGGACCCATGGGCGGATCCAGGATTTCGATCAGGGGTAGGCACAAAATATTAACAGTAGTACAAATTTTTTTCTCCTGACGAATCGGAGCAGAGTAGCGGATAGGGATCTAAAAAAGTTACGTCACACAGTTCTGTCATGGCATGACACGGCACGTGTGTCGGTTACGTGTTGTAACTCGCATGCCCCGTGTCGTGACCATTCACGTGACGTGACCATCTTTCAAAAATTTGGTACGACACGGCACGATACACGAAAGATTTAGTCATGACACGGTACATGGTCACATGAGTTGCGTGTAATTAGGACTGTTAGATCTTGATTGAATGGTGAATCTTGAATAAACTAGCCTAAATTATGAAAAATAGTTAAACATGACCAACATGACAAACGTGACCGGTCACGGCATGACTAACGTTTTGTGTTGTGACCATTCACGTGCCCTGACCATTCTTCCAAATTTGATCACGGCACGACACGTATAAATCTGACTCGGTCAAAACACGACACGTGATTCAAGTCATGGCGTGACTAGTCACGGCACGGTACATATTTAGATCTCTAGTAGCGGACGTCTTTTTCTCTTGGCGAATTAACAATTATTCTGAGTGGAGTAGCAAATCAGACCGCGTCTCTTTCTTTCTTTTTTTCTTTTATGCGAATCAGTCTGAGCTGACTTTCTTTTCCTTGTAATTTTCTTCTACAGAGCCGTGAATTAAATCCAGGGGTAGACATTACTTCTATCCAGGGGTAGGCACAAGTATAAATTACCACTGAATCTAAAAAAAAATTAAAATCCAAAAATAGACACTTACCTACCCCTGACTCTCTTTGGGTCCGCCAATGTTGGAACTGGTACCATACCATTTAGTGCCTTTCTAGTTTTAGCTTTATGCAGCACACAGATTATAGAATCAAAATAGCGCTACATATAGCTCGTGTGCTGCATGAAGCTAACTATGTTAAAATCTTTACCCTTCAAAACCCCCTCGGCCAACCGTTAACAGACCTATAAAAAACTAAAATGACACCCAATAATTGTTCTCAGGTTACGAATAAAAAAACTGAAAACTATAAGGTCACGTATGCAAAAGGGATTTTTTAATTCCATGTGATTGTCATGCGGAGCATCACCAGCTTAGCAGCTGGCCGGACCATTTCTCTGGATTTCAAAGAAGGCAGGTGGTGAAGAAAAGAAATACGTGGTTTTGTTGCATCGTCGGCCGTCATTTTTCTGGTCAATGAGTTGCATCCAGTTAAAGGTAGCATAATTAGGCCCAATTTGGGCCTTTGAGCCCAGCCCAGTCATACACATAAAACCGGGTTTTCGGCCCGGTTTATCTTCCCAACCGGACCAAATGTTGACCTCCGAATTGCCGACATTTTTATTAATATCCAAAGTTTAATACGAATTAATAAATATACCCGGACTCTGACTGATTCGCGAAAACTACCCAAACCGGCCATTTTCTGGCCGGCCATGTACCTTCCCTCAGCCGGCCAGAAAATGGCCGGCCATGTACCTATTTTTTTTTTTTTTTTTTTTTTTTTTTTTTTGTAGAGAGAGACACTATGATGATCAAAATATTGAAATCTAACTCTGAAAATTTGAAATTTTTGTTTAAATTATTTGTTATATTACTTCTTTGAGGAGGGATCAAAGTTACAACAACCATTTTTTTCATTTTCAAAGTCCAAATCGTCGATCCAAACCGTTCAACATGATTATCTAAATAAAATGTGCTTGCAGATCCAATTTTACATTTTTTTGAATTTTTTTACTATTTATTAAGATGGGTACAAAAAATTGATCAAAATATAACACTATGATAATCAAAATATAACACTATGATGATCAAAATAACACTATGATGATCAAAATAACACTATGAAGATCAAAATATTGAAATCTAACTCTGAAATACGTTAAATTTTTGTTTAAATTATTTGTTATATTACTTCTTTGATGTATAATTAGCATATTTATACTAAAATACGATAGATTAATTGAAATTATGTTGAATTACACTAAATTATGTTAAATTACGTTAAATTACAATAACTTCGCTAATTATGCTGAAATACAGTAAAAAAAACACTAAACTACACAAAATTACGCTATAGTAGACTGATTTTGCTCATCTTTCATGAATCATAAAAAATAGTAAAAAAATTCCAAAAATAGTAAAAATTAGTAATCTGCAAGTTCATTATGTAACTAATTTACTGAGCTACTCGGATTGAATGATAGAAATGAAAATCTTAATCGGAAACTTCAACTCAAGTTTTGAGGGTCTTCCCTTCGTTTTTTGGCGATTCTGAATTTCGCCATCCGGCATTGCCGGCACTGACGCATGCGCATTTTCACAAGCTTTCCGAAAAGTGCTCATTTGCTGAAATCGGACACTCGAGCGCCGTTTTATGACCGTTTGAAGTTTCATCGTCGTTTTTCTCCTTTTCAGTGAAGATATCGTCCCTATTCATATCGTATTTTAGCGTAATTTACCGTATTTTAACATAATTTAATGCAATTTAACGTAATTTAACATAATTTAGTGTTATTCAACATAATTTCAATTAATCTATCGTATTTTAGTATATATATGCTAATTATACATCAAAGAAGTAATATAACAAATAATTTAAACAAAAATTTAACGTATTTCAGAGTTAGATTTCAATATTTTGATCTTCATAGTGTTATTTTGATCATCATAGTGTTATTTTGATCATCATAGTGTTATATTTTGATTATCATAGTGTTATATTTTGATCAATTTTTTGTACCCATCTTAATAAATAGTAAAAAAATTCAAAAAAATGTAAAATTGGATCTGCAAGCACATTTTATTTAGATAATCATGTTGAACGGTTTGGATCGACGATTTGGACTTTGAAAATGAAAAAAATGGTTGTTGTAACTTTGATCCCTCCTCAAAGAAGTAATATAACAAATAATTTAAACAAAAATTTCAAATTTTCAGAGTTAGATTTCAATATTTTGATCATCATAGTGTCTCTAAAAAAAAAAAAAAAAAAAAAAAAAAAAAAAAAAAAAAAAATAGGTACATGGCCGGCCATTTTCTGGCCGGCTGAGGGAAGGTACATGGCCGGCCAGAAAATGGCCGGTTTGGGTAGTTTTCGCGAATCAGTCAGAGTCCGGGTATATTTATTAATTCGTATTAAACTTTGGATATTAATAAAAATGTCGGTCCGAATTGCCTCGTGCACTTTCGCCTCTATTTCGATTTGGAAATTTAAAATTTTAGTTTGTTTTTAAATTTTATTCCTCTATTTATCGTACGTCCTGAGTAAATTTCAAAGTTTTCAATCCTTTATTTTATATATCTAATCTAATGGATATTCATGCCTCACCTAGTGACTACGAGTAGTTATTCATTAATTATTAATCGAAATCTGAACCGTCCTATTTGAAATAGCTTAAAATCGAAGTCATTGCTTTTACTTCTATTATTATCTTACTCTAAGGAGCTTTAAGGGTGTGACAACCTAAGATGTGAAACGTCATACATTTTATTATGGCAAAACTTAATTTTGCAATTTAGTAAGTGAAGTAAAAACAGAAGGGGTACTAAATTACATTAAAATATTTTCATAATGATAAAGTAAGTAGATGAAGTTGTATTTAATAGAAGAATCAAATATTTTTATATAATATATTAGCAAGTTTATTAGTAACGGTAAGTAGGGATGTAAAGGTACAAATCGGATCAATATTATCTTATATATTTTTAAAATGGTCGAACTCAACCCGATCCAATCTATCTCGGATTAGTGATGACCTGACCAGTGTCTGATTCGTCAGACTATGGGTCCGACGAATCAGACACTGATCAGGTCATCACTGATCCGAGATAATTGAAATGTAAGTAAATACGAGTGTAGTTGAGTTAATTGAGACATTTCTATGTAGTCTATTGACAGAGTTAATGTCATTTGTGTGAGTAGTCACAGACACAGAATTGAGATAAAAGTTCCTTATATGGGATTGTTCGGCAACAAAAGTAAGATTAAATATTAATCCACGCCGACTTTAAAAAAGAAAAAGATATTCCATACTAAGGAGTTCATGTTTGGTGGATTTAATCCGCAAACAGACGCTAAGGAGACTTAATCCAGGGGTGGGGGCTCCTTAAGGCTCAAACAAGAATTAAGATTTTGAACAAATTGAGACTAAATGAGGGGTTTTTAATCCTTACTAATTAAGCGACTAAGGAAACTAAAAGAGGTGAAAGGAAGCTTAATCATCTGTTGGGTCACGTTTGGTTGAGGCATGAACCATAGAATAAAGGTTTTAGGCTTCAATTAAGCGATCTTTAGGCTGACCTAAAACGTAAAATGGTAAGCCACCTATCAAGGTGATTTAACGTTTTAGTCCACACTTGTGGCTTAAGCTTGCAAATATCAAATATAATATAATTCAAATATCTACATATTGTCTATCAAACTTGTTAATTATATGATTCTCGAATTACAATAAATTTATATGTTTGTCTAAATAAGAAACTCGTCTCTAATTTTAATTTTGTAGAATGAAAAATTTTCACAGATGCAGGATTCAAAAAATATTCAAGAAGAAATGTATATTTGGACTGTCGAAGTTGTTAAAGAAAATGTTATTATTATTTTTTCAATTATCATGATGCATAATTTGATTCTCTATAAGATTTAATATATAAATTATATTAAACGGTTCAACTTAATAGCTCGAATTTCAAATCTAATTAAATTGTACTTTGATACTAAGTATATTTAACTACTTAGTAATATTTCGCATCGAATTTGATCTAATTTATGTCATGTCAACGTGATTCAGATTCTTTTTTTAATTAGCTAATTTGTGATGAAGCCAAAACATATAGTGAAAATCACTATTTTTTTTCTCGGAAAATGGCGAAAAGCGAATGCAAAGTAGCCATTTTTCTATTTATTTACCGCAAACGTGTTTTTAGGTCTTTTTGGCAGGTTTTTGAGAAAGTTGCATATTTATGACAAAAAATAGAGCAAAAGTGTCGTATTTAGGCGATTTCTGAATAAGGTGTCAAAATGGGACATTACATGAAGCATACAACACCTCACACGAAATGCACAACATGTGAAATGACAAAAATACAAGAAAATTCGCTAAGTCAGGAATCCCTGTTGCCTCCTCTATGCCGCATGCGACATACCCTGAGGCCGCACGATCCCTGGATTGTCCTAAAAATAGGCAATTTCCTGATGGGCCTTCCAGAAGAACGCGAATTCCTGATAGGCCTTATAGAATGACGCATTTTCTTAAGAGCTAAGCTATTTTTGGCTTCATCTATCCAATGATGGGTAGACCCCACGTCCCCCGCTACTTCCACTACTCCACATCTCATTTAGGAAGATTATAAATACCCCTCTTGTATTAGGATTTGGTGTACGTGTTTAATTGTGTCAAGTCCATAATAGTAGATTAGCAATCATCATTGTTATGTTAGGTTAGAGAGTTACTTAGAGAGAGAAGGGTAGCCATTAGAAGTCAAGCAAGAGAAGAAAGCGTCATCTAAGAAGGTACAAGTTCTTCCATCTTCAATTGGGTTGTAATTTATGTTCTCCTTATTTTATTTTTTTTATTTTTCCATGGCCATGAAAAGCTAAACTTCTCATCTCTAGGGTGAGGATTGTACTTGAATTCTTAATTATGTTTTAGTATATGTTTATGTTTTGTTTATGTTGTGGTTTGAGTTTTCCTTTGCACTTTAAATTACTTTTATTGTATCATTGCATACATAGTTATGTCTACTATGTGCCAATGATCTCCACGTACCAATAGGTGTTAGGTCGTTGCATCATTGTGTGAGAAGGATAATGCATGTAAGTACTCCAAACACTTCGGCTAACGAGACTTGGCAACGGTTCAAATACTATGGTTAGAATCCAGTGGGCTCCCTTAGCAGCATAACGTAAATTGTATTTTAAATAACACTAGAAAACACTTAGATTAAGTAGGGTCTTTGGAATATTTCAATTACATGTAGTACAGGGAAAAAATATAATTGCGTACCTAAAATACTTCAGTCTTGGTAGCCCAAAGTCGATCGCAAGATCGGAAAACTTTTCAAATTGCATAAACAAACACCCAGCACGCCCTATAGGTAGTGACAGTGCCGCATACGGGATAGCTGTGGGACAATCTGAAGGATTTCAAGATGCGTCAAAGTGGTATAATTAAAAAATTTAATCCTTTTTCATGCATCCATGGATCTACTTTATTATGCTAATTTTACTCAAGCAATTCTTAAGCACAAATAATTGTGTACTCATTCATCCATCATAAATCTATCTACAAAAGAAGATTTGGATATACCTCTATCAAATGTCAATTTGATAAGTAGAGAGAAGTCGTATTCTCTTCTAGATCTCTTGGATACCTTCGTTTGTCGAAACGGCCTCCAAGAACGTCTTGCACCAAGTTGAGACTTCAAAGTAGAAGCCTTCCACGGTATCCACCAAGAAATTAATTAGAAACTGAAGTTTCCTCTTGCTAGAGAGTACTATTTCAGTCGCTCCTTAATCCCTATCCTCCAATAGAACTAGATCTTGAGTTTAGGTTTTGTGGATTCTCAACACATGAGAGATCAAAATGGAAGAGAGACAAAGTTTTGGCTCTTTAAGGAAGATGAATAATGATTAGATTGAAACCCTAGGTAGTAGGGACCTCTTTAAATAGCTTTCATGCTGTCTAGAAGAGTTCCCACCGACCTAGACACGTTCTCCCACATTCTCCATGATTTCCTTAATTAATCTGGGCCAAAATTAGCTAATTCTGGCCCAACAGCGCACTGCACGATACCGCATGCGGCATAGGCATACCGCATGCGGCATAGACCTACAGCTTATTTTACATCAAACTGTAGATCTTCTTGCAAGCTTTCTGAAAAGTCGTAGAACACTGAAAACGGAGCTACGGTTGATGAGATATGCCCGTTTTAAGTTATGTTCACAAAAATCATGGTGGAAATACATAACTCTTTGCTGCCCACAAAGAAACTCCTTTTTGTGGCTCACAAAGCTTCTTTCATTTTGATCTTTCCCGATATTTGAATTTTATTAATCATTTAATTAAATCCAAAACATCTCATAATTATCCTCATAATTATTTATCTCATGTTTATCCTCATAATTATCTCATTTATTAGCCATGTCACACATGTCAAATAAATCTAGGAGCTAGCCTTTCTAATTAATTCCTTATTGGTGTGACCCTGTGGGATCTATGTCATGTTGGCAATGGCATAATAATATTTTATTACCATAAACTATAAGCGGTACTAGCTATACATTATAGTTACCCAAATGACACAGATGTAAAGTATCATTTTACAATACATGATCCCTTAAAGTAATGCTATAAATAACATCACTTGTGTCTATTCCTTGCCTCATGATATTATGAATATTATACAAAGTAGGGTTGTGTCATCTTTGTATTATATTCGTTTCTTGGTCTCTTAAGTAAATTATTAATATATAACTGCACTTTAGTTATATTGCATGCATCATAATTCTACTTTACTAAGGGCCCATAAAATATAATTACTCATTACAGATGAGGGGCAATGATACTATTGATATATAACTTTCTCCCGCACAAGTTATATATAAGGAACTAATATTTTTATCACCACTATTAATGACTAACTTTTAATATTAATCACATTATACACTTCTTATGTGAAAAAAGAAATGCATCTCATATCTTGGAATTATGAGACACAACGAAAACATTAATGATACAAACATAATTCATATAATGTTTTCATTTGTTGGGTCTGTTCAATATATGAAACCTTTCATATACTCATGCTATTAAACGATAAACCTTTATCAATATTTATAGAACTAAAATGTACTTTAATAAACATGACAAGTTTTTCATGGTATATTAGTGTTCCATGCAAATAACCAAGTTTGTGAATAATTTATAGAGATTTATGTTTGTCATTATACATAGTTCTGTGGTTCAAGATTATGAGCATCTTCTTGAACACTTTTAAAGATGAATATAAAACTAATGGAACAAAATGCATATAACATCCAATTCATAAAAATAGTATGTAAAAGTAAGTAACATAAGATAACTTTTAGAACACATAACTAACACAATCTAGGCTGCATGCGACAATGATAGTGCCGCATGCGACGTAGAGAGACGTTAAAAATTGTACTTACATGATTAAGAAGGACAGAAAACCTAAACCCTAGAGGCTTTCTATCTACTGTTTAACATTTACCTTGATTGCAATTATCACCACCACCTCTAACTTTCAAAAAACCCGATAACCTAAACTAGCGAAAATTGTTTAAAATCTAATACACTATCCCTGTGGATCGACACCCGAATCATACTACAAGGTAGGATCATACGCCTTGTGATCTGAACATAAGTAAAAATTAGAGTTTATAAATCTTTAAAAGTAGTAGATCACTTTGGACTCATCAATTGTTAATGAATTTTATGTGAATTTCCATCGATCATTACACATGTATTAAACTCCAAACGAAACGAATAATAATAATTAAATTGATAGCATATAATTTAATCAAAAAATATAACAAATAAATATATAAATAAAATACATTATGTACCTAATATCATAAACTTTACAAAATTATTAGTTTTTATCATTTATAATTTTTGATCTCCTTTTAAAAAAAGATAAATTACTAACTAAATGAAATGATAAAATATTGTATAAATTAATTTTGTCAAAAATTACTAATTAAAAATCTACATAAAATGTTGAATAAATTAATTTTATCATAAATTACTAAATAAAAAAATTATGAATGGAGAACCAGTCTCTAGTATAGTGGCAAAGGTAATATCTTTCGTGTGGGAGATTGTAAGTTCGAAATCCTGATTGAAAATCACTTGTGGATATTAAATAGTTTAGTAGCTTGACCTCCAACCTTTACTCAAAAAAAAACAAAATTATATGAAATGCACTATAAATAACTTTGGTCGGCCATAACTTAAACCACAAACTCTAACTAAATAAAAAATAATTTAAATTATGACTTAATTTTAAACTTTATCAAACCAAAAATAACTCTGGTCAGCCTAAATTGAAATAACCAACTTAAACCTTATTAATCTTGAATCACAGTCAATTACCACATATGATATTAAATAGTTAGATAATATCATCAGATTTTTATTAAAAAAAATGACGTTGGAGTTTTTAAGATAAGAGTCCTAGCGCAAGCAATGCACATTTGTTTTACTTTTCTGCTGGTTTCCTCTTTCCATAGACATGGTCCACATACACCAAACTACTCAAGTACCTGAATAAATAAAAACAAGTCGGGTTACATGCACCTTAAATTATTTATTTTTGATACAAAAGCACTTTAAAACATTTAAATCACTACTACTTACTTGAAAAACTCAAATTAAAAAATAAATTCGACCATTAAATATTTATTAACATGCATAGTCCACCCAACTCCATATGGGCCAGCAATGAATGCTACACATACTAGATAGATGCAATGTTAATTGAATGCAACTCTATCCTACAGACTGGAGCATGCCTAACTGATTGAGGTAACCAAAACAAGACAATGCATGTGCCATCGTGTCTGCTCCTGTGATGAAAAGGTGTCACTTTTTTCCACATCTTGATATATCATCGACCAAAATTCAGCTTTTGTAAACCACAATCATCTCCGAAAATGACTCCTACATTGTAGATACTGTTCTCCCGTGACACTTTTTGCTGCACCAATTTTAACCGAAATTTTTATTAATAGAAAATAAAATAAATAAATATCGACATTGAAGAACAATTTGACGGAAATTCCGAGATCTAACAAAGACGTATGGTCCATAACGTCCATGGGACGTTGTGGACCATCACGGCCAGATTAGCACCTAACTACCTACGTTAGTATAACAAAAATACGGGCCGTTATGGTCCATAATGGTCAGGACACGCTCAAAAAAAAATAAAATCAGGCCGTTATGGTCCATAACGTCCAGCTACAGTGATTTTTTTTTCCAAAAAAAATAAAAACTGAAGCAAACAAGCCAGCAAAAAAAAAAAAAAAAAAATGTAGCTGGACGTTATGGTCCATAACGTTCAGCTACAGTGTTTTTTGTTAATTGGAGATTAGTGATCAGATTAACTGGACGTTATGGACCATAACGTCTTTGTTAGATCTCGAATTTTCACCAAATAGTTCTTCAATGTTGATATTTATTTATTTTATTTTCTATTAATAAAAATTTCGGCCAATTTTAATGCCATTAGGTGTTACGTGTCAATGTTGGAAAATTTTCACTAGATGTTACGGGATATTAATTAGTGTTGATTTTCATTAAAAAAAAAAATTATGAGGCCCTTGCTTAAAAACTTGCTTGTAATTAATATAAAAATTTGTTAGAATAAAGTCAATAAACCAAGGTCTAGAACCTGGCAACTACAGAGAACATGTAGAAATGTGCGGTTCATTTTTGGTAATAAAGAAAGAGGAGGGTTCAAATGCCTCCATTTTTCATGCCTCCATAATTTAAAACTTTAATAACTCAAAATTTAAAACTTAAAAGTAAAAATAAAACCGTTGAATATGGTCTACATCATTTTATCTATACACGTGTAAAAAAATTATGATATTTTAATTTGTTTTGGTTGTCATCAAGAGCTTGTAAAAAACATACTAATGTGGATAATTTCTAGACGTTGATTTTTCAACTTATTGATTCACATAAAAACAAAATCGAAATGTGATAATTTTTTATGAGCACATAGATAAAAAGATGTAGATCATATCCAACGGTTTTATTTTGACTTTTAAGTTTTAAATTTTGAGTTATTAAAGTTTTAAAATATAGAGGCATGGTGGAGGCATGAAAAATGGAGGCATTTGAACCCTCTTCATAAAGAAATTGCAGGTGCAGAGTTAAATAATGAATTAAAAATTAAATACTGGTGATAATAATTGAGGGTCCACCAACCTGTTTATGTTACGGGGGTTATTTGGAAAAGTTGCCAGAGTAACTTCAGAAGAAGAAAAGATTTTATTTTTTTCGCAGTGGTTGGCTTCTCACATCAAAAATTGTTTGCTTTGACGAAGTTAACAGCCATATTGGCATGCAACGACAATATTATAATTTTTATATGGGAAAATTTTATGTATACCCCTCAAAAACCTCAAAATTGCATAATTTTCCCCTCTAAAATTATAATATCATGTATACCCTTCTAAATTTAAAAAATCTCAAATTTATCCAATTTATTGACTTCTCTGTTAGTAATCAATGTTTCATTATAAAGTACATATTTTACTCTTATTTAAAAAATAAAAAATATGTAATGTTTAAGAGAAATATTTAGTCTGCTAAATTTGTCAGTGTCGAGAGAAAATAGTTGATTTTTTTTTACTTGTGACGCACACACAAGCATACAAGTCATAAGTAGATAAATGAATTATTTGCTCTAGAAAATCAATTAATTAGAAGTCGTAACATATTTCTTACACATATTACATATTTTTACTTTTAATAAAGAGTAAAATGTGTACTTTATAAATTTAAAATTAATTTGAATAGGAAGGTCAATAAATTGGATAAATTTGTGAAATTTTTAAATAAAGAAGAGACGATCTTATGAATTCTAGAAAGAGAAATACACAATTTCAAAGTTTTTGAGAAATATACATGAAATTCTCCCTTTTTATATTATCAAATGTTTTGTATTCTTTTTTGTATCCGGACGGGTGAGACTTTTGGCGAACGATTAATTCAAGATAAATGAAAGGTAGAAATTGAGAAATCCAACAGATTTATTGTTTTGTAACCATGAGTTGGTTGCCTCTTGTCGTACGAAATATCCCCAGCAAAGTCTTTTATTTTATTTTTTACATTTAAATAGGCATACACATCAATAATTATTGCGAAAAAAAAGAAAAAAATAACATAAAATTAGAACTAAAAAATAGGCATATACATTAATAATACTGCCCTACGATAACCCGAATCTCAAAGCGGCTGAGAATAAATCTGAAACCGTAAAGTGAAGAGAATCTTTTACACATATTGGAGAGGATACTTGTTCTGATAATAGAGGAGCACACGAAAACAGTGTTATAAATAACAATATGCGTTTGTCAGACGGACAGGGTATCATTAAATTATTAGTTGAAAATAATCGGCTATAATCAGAAATAATCAGCCAATTAGTCGGAAAAATCTGTAACGGTTTAGTTATCGCCGATGACTAATTGGACGATTAATCGGTCTAAACAGGTGTTTTTTAGAACACTGTACGAAAGTATACATAAAACATGTGAATATAAAATATTTATGTAATAATAAGAAATATTAGGCTTAGGTTTTAGACTCCTATAGGGTGGTGTTTGGTTGTGGACTAAAGTTAAGGTGGCCTAAGTTGTTATTCCAACTTAGGCCGGCCTAAATTATTTATGTTTGGTTGAGGTCTAAAGTTAGACCACGGCTTAAAGTATTCCTTGTTTGGTTAGAGTTGGTGGAGGACTAAAGTTTTAGAAGCCTAAGTTAGTTAATTATTAAAAACAAGATACTAACTATATAATATTAATTATTAATTATAACTATAATATATTATAACATTTTTATAATAATTATTTAATATATTAACAATATAAGATATAAGATATTAATTATATAATTATATATTAATAATAAGATACTAATTATATATATTAATATATTAATAATATAAGATATTAATTATATAATTATATATTAATAATAAGATACTAATTATATAACATTAATTTATTAATAATAACTACAATATATTATAATATTATTATAATAATTATTTAATATATTAACGATATATGATATTAATTATATAATTATATAATTAATAATAATTATTAATAATAGGATACTAATTATATAATATTAATATATTAATAATAACTATAATATATTATAATATTATTGTTAATAATTATTTAATATATTAACAATATAACATATTAATTATATAATTATATATTAATAATAATTAGTAATAAAAAGATACTAATTATATAATATTAATATATTAATAATAACTATAATATATTATAATAATTATTTAATATATTAATAATATAATTATATATTAATAATAATTATTAATAAAAATACTAATTATATAATATTATTATAATAATTATTTAATATATTAACAATATAAGATATTAATTATATAATTATATACTAATAATAATTATTAATAATAATATACTAATTATATACTAATAATATATTATTACTAATTAATGAGGAGAGGGGTGAAATGGTTGAAGGTGAATGACAGTGGGCCCCAGTGGTGTAAAATTGAAGCCTAAATTTAAGGCACCTCAAGAGGTGGTTTAATTTAGGCCCGTTTAGGCCGGCCTAACTTTTAGGCTATTCCATGTTAGGCTAATTAGTTTAAATCATGTTTGGTGGAATAACAGTGGCCTAAAGCCTTAAATTTAAGCCACCTTTAGGCCACAACCAAACATGGGGCTAGTCTTCTAGTTCGAGGCTCCCGGTGAGGCAACTGTAAAAGAAAAAGAAAAAAAAGTTTGTTGCACAGCTGCAGAACCAATTTAGCTGCGTAATCAATCTGTTGATCATGGAACTATAATTTACAGATCTGATAATTTTGGAATTTTTCAGAAAAAAAATTACTTTTTGGTTTTTTTTTTTTAAGATGGTAAGAGAAAATATTTTGGCTAAGAGTTCGGGAGGTGAAAAAAATGAGAAAAAGAAGAGAAGATAGACGAAATAAATAAATAAAAAGAAGTGATGTGTATATGTTTTTCGAGATTTTTGAGATTTTTCTTATTTGAATAGAAAGAAAAGTGATCATGAATTCATGATCATCTTAAATAAAAAAGATAAATTATATTGAATTGACTGATTTGGAATTGGGAGCACAACTTAGTAACCTTCCTAAATTATATTCTAAAAAGACCATAAATTCAGTGACCTTATAATTTCATTCTTAATGGGGGATCCAGACGTAAAACATCCTCGTGGCATCAATCACATCGCAAGGCTTTATCAAAACCTTTCGCAATTCACTTCACTGTTTTGTCCACTTTCTCCGTGTTGATAAAACACAGATCTAATAATTTATCTCCAGTGCATGCATTAATGCAGCAAGTTCCATACTTCCATATATTAAGTAATTTCTACTTACTACACGTAATTTTACAGAGATGCGTGCACATTAAAATGGACACTCTTTCGACCTGTACGTGTCGGAGTGGTCCCGAGGCTCTTTTGATATGGGGCTCCCCCATATTTCACTCTAAAATCCAAATACGGAGTCACATCAGACACCGTTCAAACTCTAAACTAGAGGAACTCTGACCGTTGATTCAGCTACAGTGGCGCTGAAGTAAAAAAAGATGCGGATCAGCGTATGTATTTGAACCGCCGCCCATGTAAATGTAACTAACACCTCCCGGGGTCCGACATTTTTATTAATATCCAAAGTTAACGACATTTTTATTAATATCCAAAGTTAATTACAAATTAATAAATATACCCAGAATTTCTGGGTATTTCAAAAAATGTTCAAACCGGCCAGAATCTGGCCGGTTTTTTTTTATTTTTTTAAGAGGCACTATGAAGAGCAAGATAATGAAATCTAACACTGAAAATTCAAATTTTTTGTTTAAATTATTTGTTAGATTACTTCTTTTGATGTATAATTAGCATATTTATACTAAAATATGCTAAATTACTTGAAATTATGTTGAATTACACTATATTACATTAAATTACGTAAATAACACTAATTTTGCTAATTATAATGAAATACGGTAAATTACGCAAAATTACGCTAAATGAAAATTGGTAAAAAAATTCCAAAAATAGTAAAAATTGGTATTCTACAAGTTCATTATATAACTAATTTACTGAGCTACTTAGATTGAATAATATAAATAAAAATACGGTAACTAATTTACTTACGCATGCGTATTTTCACAAGCTTTTCAAAAAGTGATCATTTGCTGAAATCGGACACTCGAGCGCCGTTTTATGGCCGTTTGAAGTTTCGTCGTCGTTTTTCGCCTTTTCAGTAAAGATATCATCCATATTCATATGTAATTTATCGTAATTTATCGTATTTTAGCGTAATTTAACATACTTTAGTGTAATTTAATGTAATATAGTGTAATTCAACATAATTTCAAGTAATTTAGCATATTTTAGTATAAATATGCTAATTATACATTAAAAGAATTCCAGATAGCCAGATAGGTAATACTCAGAAATTCTGAGTATATTTATTAATTTGTAATTAACTTTGGATATTAATAAAAATGTCGGCCCGGGGTGGATCCAGAATTCCAGATAGGCAGATAGGTAAGGTGTACAATTAATGAAAGATGATCTGATGCTTGTTCTTAACCGTCAAAGGGATAATTTCGTGCTTAATTTTGTACTATATAATTATTTTTAAGTAGTACAATATGATAGCAATTGATTAATTGACGGGCTCAAAGAAAAATAAAAAAATGTAAGAAGCGACTGTTCAACAGGATTGTAGAGTACGTCAGATGGATATTATATTTTCTTTGAGTTCGATGGATTCCAGAACCGTTCAATTTAGTTTAAAATCCGTGCGCTCCGGCAGCATTGCGGAATAGGTTCGATGGATATCGGATCTACTTTGGGTTCGATGGACTTCAGAACTGTCTGATTCATTTTAAAATTTGTGTATTCCGTTGTAATATTTATGTGTACGTATCTTAAAGCGGATTCAAAAGTAAGTTTGATGTCTATCGGTCCTACTCTGTTCTAGATATTTATTACTTATCTCTGAATAAAAATTAAAATTAAAGGAGATAGCATTATATTGGAACTTATAATTTTATTCATCTCGTACGTACCTCCAATCAATCAATCAAGTGAAGCAATTACTTGACCAGCATTATTTATTTAGGTTGCATATGGCTTTTCATATTTTTATGAAGCATCTATTTCGCTTTCATACATATCGGTTAGCTGTTCGTATTATAACTATCTGGGCAAATAATTGCTTGAAAAAATCTATAATGTATTCATTTATTATGACCAAGATTTATTGAATTCTACAACAAGATCTTTATAGATTATTTGAATATTTAAAAAAAAATGGCTTCCCCAGCTGATAATGACTTTAATGTGATGACAGATTATATCAAATCCATTGGTTAATAGTATCACCAAAGACATAGTACTACGAGCTTAACTAATAATTTATGCTGAAATTAGATGAAAAACTCATTCTAATAATCTAAAATTAAGATCCAACAAAGATTTGCATATTTAAAAATCATTAAAATTCATAATAACTCATAATATGCATGATTGTTATAAGAAAGGTTACTGTCAACAACTGGAGAGGAGTCAAGAATTTTGATAGAGGGAGGCATAATCTTATAATTAGTTTGAACAATTATTATATACTTGTAATTTTTGAAAAAACAAAGGTATAATAATGAGTCCGGCTAGTATGACATCGGTGTCACATGATACTAACTCCAAAATTGATTGAATAGACTTTAAACGACTAATTCAAACCATTTAAACCAATTTACTTTATGAGTGATGCGTTTACATACAATTTTTTATATTTTCGAGTTATTTTAGTATCAAATCAAGCGGTAAGAAATGTTAAAAAATGAATGTATTAAAATTAACTTAAAAACTCACACATTTGACCGCTTGACTTGATACTAAATAAATTCGAAAAATTATAAATTTTTCATGTAAACGCACAACTAATGAAGTAGATCGGTTTGAACAGTTTGGATTCACCGTTTGAAGTCGATTTGATAGATTTTAGAGTTGGTGTTATATAGGCTGAAATGACACTGATGTTATAGTAGCCAGACTCTATAATAACACAAGCATATTTTTAATATTTATCTGGACTATAATGGGGGTGGCAAGTGCCACCCTTATATTCACGTGGTTATGGCCCTGTCAAAATTTTTGTAATAGTTTACAATCTTGTATTTTTAGGTATGAAAGACAATCTAATAAATTTGTTCATCACAATCTAAACAACTAAATTTAGTTGAATGACAACTTTGTATTACAGGAAAATGTATATTTTATCAGATGTATTAAGAAGTATAAAATAAATAATTTGGAATATAAAGCTTATCGGGAAAACACTACACCAAACAAACAAATGAAAGATCGAAATGACTAGACATAACAACTACACATAAAAAAAATTTGGATAAAGTTTTAAGACGTTTGTGATTTGCATTTTACTTCACCATGAATCTGCAAAAAGTTCATTACATGTGTTCAATAAGTTTTTTCTTCTTCTTTTCCTAAAGAAGGAAACCCATAATTTTATATTTTTAGAAATGAGAAGTTTGAAATCAATGTCACAAACTCCTCATTTAGTTCTCTCATAGTCAGTGTTTAAAAATTCGGTTTATATTCGGTATTCGGAAGGCCACCGAATACCGAATATACGGTATGCGATCGAATATACGGATTTTAATTCAGATGTATATATGCGGATTTTAAAATAAAAATTCATATTAATAAACAGCAGCATAGTAGAAAACAAGCAGCATAGCCACAAAATTGAGAACCGTATATATTCATAACCGAATATTAGACCGAATACAAATTTTAGACCGAATACAAATTTTAGACCGAATATTCAGAACCGAATATTAGTTTTCTATTCGAATTACAACCGAATACGAATATACGGCCGAATAAACCGATTTTTATTACACTGGTCATAGTATTCATTAACCAATTTTACAGTATGAAACAAATAGAACAGTGAAATTAGTGCAGTGTACGAGCTCTCATCTCTCTGAAAACATATTCAATTTTCGAAAATAACATCTAAAATATGTTGAAGTGTATCAGAGATCTTTAATAAAAAACAATAATAATTATAATATAAAACAAATAGGCTTGTGGTAATATCAGACAGACTTTCTAACGTTTCAAGATTTACTATTTTGTATGTTTTCCAAATTATTAAATTTCAACGTGTGCGAAAAAAATTTTGAAGTTCAAAGCACAAATGACTTTATAAAACACTAATGTAAGGTATAGGCCCCATTTAGCTAAGAGAAAAAAAGTCTAGAAGCTCGAAAAAAATACGGAATTATTGTAGATAACAAAAATAGAAAATACGAAATAGACTTTCTAAAGAGGCGTTTGTGCATTCATTTTATAGAAAATATTTTTTGAGATTATTCTAAGGAAAAATGTTTTGATTAGATTATAATTTTCTTTTATGAGTAGAACTAGGGTGAGCTGTGCTCACCAAGTCTTTTGGTGAGCACACCTCCAAAAACCGTATTTACAAAGTTCAAATAGTCGATTCGACTCTTTCAACGTGTTCTTCATATTAAAATGTGCTTGGAGACCAAATTTTACATTTTTTGGAAATTTTTTACTATTTTTTCAGTGCATTTGAAAATCAGTGTTTTTTGAAATTTTTTTTTATTTAATGAAAAACTGTGATTTTCAAATGCACTGAAAAAATAGTAAAAAATTTCTAAAAAATGTAAAATTTGGTCTCCAAGCACATTTTAATATGAAGAACACGTTGGAAGAGTCGAATCGACTATTTAAACTTTGTAAATGTGATTTTTGGAGATGTGCTCACCAAAAGGCTTGGTGAGCACAGCTCACCCTAGTTCTACTCTTCTTTTATCTACCCTACCCTCCTTCTCAACCAGTATATATACTCTTTTAAATTGTTGTATTGCCATTGTATCAAATTACATAGGCTATGGTAATATGCATATTACGGATTGACCCGTAATGTGAATTCATATCTATTTTCAAGATTTAAACTGTCGATCAGAACTGTTAAACATGATTTTAATATAAAGAAGTACTTATAGAACAAATTTTCTATTTTTTTTCAATTTGTTTAGACAGGTAAAAAATCACTGCTTTTGACTTATATAAAAAATAGTAAAAGTTTTAAAAAATATAAAATTTAGTTTGTAAGTATATTTTCACATGAGAAACATATTAAACAATTTAGATTAATTGTTTGAACTCTAAAAACAAAGATACAAATACACAGCGCAGACTACTACGTAATATGCATATTACCATACCCTCACTCAAAAAATTATACCTTTTTCCAAATATACTCGTACTATTTGTTAAATTTGCAGTTGGCTTCCTGTATTTTTTCTATGGACAATATGTCTTGTGATGCTAAAAGAAGTTCTTAAATTGTTAGCATGAAACGTAACCAATTAACCATGCTCAATTAATTGCATAAGACATCGGTGGTCTACATATTAACTTCCAGTAGACCCGGTTCAGGAACCAGACCTGCTGCTTTCGTACTGCTCTGGCTTTACCCCAGCATAAGCTTAATTAGTGATAAAATTATTAATATTTTTCCAATAAAATAAACAGAAGCAAAAAAGTAAAGAAACAGAAAAAGAGTACAGAAGAAGAAAAAAAAACTCGTGCTCCGTTTCCCAATCCATCTTTCTCCTCTCTTCACCCTTCCTCTCTCTCTCCCTTCTTCTGCACAGTTACTTTCACCCCGATAGAGAAATTGAGATAGCGAGAGAAATTCTCGATCCAGCAAACAGCGAAATTCAATTGCGCTGTTTGTTTCTTCGCCTTTCGTTTTGGATTCGGATCGAAGGTGAGGGTAATTGAGCTGAATTGGGTCCGGGTTGGATCCAATAGGGGATCCGACCAAGACGGCCACGGCGGCGCTGAGGGATGGCGTTCTTCACGAAGCTGTTCTTCAGGAAGCCACCGGATCGGCTGCTAGAGATATCCGAGCGAGTATATGGTATGTTTAATTTGTGTAATTGGAGATTCAATCTAACTGAATGTTTGGGTTATTTCAGCTCCTGCATTCGAAGTAGTTCAAGAGTATTTTAGTTGTTTAAGGAGTTCACTGGTCTGGCATTGTAGTTTGGTGAATTGGAGCTTGTTAATTTTGTAATTTTGAAGTGAATTATTATTAGTATTATTTTTGCTTTCGGCTTCTTTGCTTTTGGCAAAATTTTCGTCCTTTGGAGCCTTTTAGCATGTTATACCTTAAAATTGGTAATTGTCTACTTCTGGAATTTTTTTTTTTTGCTACTTTAGAAGATTGGTATATCGTAACAAGTCTCATTTTTCGTATGCCAGATACTGTCACCAGGTTAACTTTGCCTCAAACTCTCATAAGTATTGTAGAGAAATGGTTACTATTGGCAGGAAATTGGATTTGTTGCATGAAGGACACATCATTAATTGGTTTCATGTACATGCTCAATATATTAAAAAATTATCTAATTACTAGCTTCCCAAAATGCATTTTTGTTAAATTGGATCTTTTAATTATTTTGCACAGACTATCAACAATTGCTAAAATTACACCTAACCTTTTCTGTGTTGAAATGATCATTTATTGAAATGTAGCATAATTTGCTGGGCCATTAACTCTGTAATTTCTTTATGCTTAAAATAGCTATTAGGAAAAGTCGTTTGCTGCTATCTATTAGCTTGTAAATTCACTTGTCAATTGTTTTTTCCAGTTTTAGTATCAATGCTTGTAATTCACTGTATAGTGTCCATCAAGCGTACCTTGTACCAAATACGAATGTTGTAGTGATGATCTTTTGTATCAGCAACATAACAGTAACAGAATGGAACACACACTGCTTTTGAGTTCCATGTATGTCCCGACAGATCTTGAAGCTGTCATATGTACACCTGTTAAGTAAGATGAAACTACCTTATATAACTCTGGAAAACAATGGAAATAGAGTGTCATTGCACCTAGTATTTATTTCTTCAAAAGAATACTGAAAACTAATCCCCTATTTTCTAGTATTTATAAAGAAACACAGACAGAGGACTATTGAAAGGGTTTTCAAATAAAATGGTGAATTTAATTGTGGAGTAGATAGCTCTAGTGCTTTGTAGAGTACTTGTGATATTTTACTCGGGAATACATGATGTTTCATATTTCACTGAGGCATTAGTGATATCTTGTAGTTTTGGAGGATACATGCAACCCCTCACTCCATTTTTTTTATTTTTATTTTATGTTCCGTGCTAATTTTCATGATTTTTTCTTATATTCAGTGTTCGACTGCTGCTTTTCACCCGAAGTAATGCAAGAAGATGAGGACCATGCCTATTTTACAAGCATCGTGGCGCAGCTCCAGGCCTACTTCCCTGAGGCATCTTTCATGGTATCCAATTTTCGTGAAGGCAATACCCGTAGCCGCATTTCTGACATTCTGTCAGAGTACGACATCAACATCATGGATTATCCTCAAAATTACGAGGGCTGCCCTCTCCTCCCCCTTGAAATGATTCACCATTTTCTAAAATCAAGCGAGAGCTGGTTATCTATGGAAGGTCAACACAATATTTTATTGCTACATTGTGACAAGGGTGGTTGGCCGGTGCTTGCTTTCATGCTAGCGGGTTTGCTTCTTTATAGAAAGACATACTCAGGAGAACAGAAAACCCTAGAAATGGTTTACAAGCAAGCGCCTAAAGAGCTTCTACATGTGTTTTCTAGTTTAAACCCACAGGGGTCTCACTTGAGGTATTTGAACTATGTTACAAGACAAGGAAGCGGGCCTGAATGGCCACCCAGGGATACCCCGTACCAGTTAGATTGTGTGGTTTTGAGGGAGGTACCCAAGTTTGAAGGAGGCGGTTGTAGGCCGGTATTACGGGTTCATGGCCCTGATCCAGATTCACCTGCTAGCAGAAGGAGCTCGAAGGTTCTTTTTGAGACACCAAAGATTAAGAAGCACCTTCTATATTATAAGCAGGTATGGCTTTTATTGGCCTTTTCGTTTTGATAACATTACTTAGAAAATTGATAAAATTGCAAAAGAAAAGAATAATCAATTGTGCCACAACATTTACTACAAAAGCTTCAAAAATTATGAAAGTAGAACTAAGCACTATTACATTACGATTGAGATAATCAATTCTGATCTATCAATAACCATTGCCTGTCTCTGCATGCAAGCTAGTTGGATATAGTAATAAAAAATAGAGATAGTTGTAAAAAGTCTTTTCCTAATGTGACTTGTTATTGCATTATTATGTTATTTTCAGGGAGAAAGCACGCAAATTAGGTTAGGTGTGCGGTGCCAGGTGCAAGGTGATGTTGTGCTCGAATGCATTCACATGTCTGACAATTTGGAGAAAGAAGAGGTAATGTTCAAGGCCATGTTCAACACTGCATTTGTTCACTCCAACTCCCTTTTGTTGAATCGAGACGAGCTAGATGTTGCTTGGAATTCTAGAGATCAATTTCCTCGGGATTTTAGAGTAGAGGTCTGTATTTCTTTCCCTCTATTTAATGTGCAGTCTACTTTTGTCATACTTTTACTCATTTGTTTGTGTATTTAATTTTTTATTCATATATTTTTACACATTTATATAGAATACTGAAAGTGAAAGATCATGATGCTATAGCTTGTGTGGGGGCACTTAACTTAATGTTTTAACCAGTTGTAGCTCCAACTGATATGGTATTGGTGCAATACGCAGTTCCTGAGAAAAACCATATGATAGGTATGATGTCAAAAAAGCACCTGAAGGATATTATCTGAAGGAAACAATCTAGGATACTTTTTTGTTTTTTAGGGATTTATAGTGAGATAGCAATATTACATTTGTTGCTTTTTTTCCCTGTAAATAAGTGATTTGAAGAGGACCTTTTTTTTTTAAAAATAAACCAGGTGAAGTTTTCAGACTCTGATTCTTTCGAGTCTGATGGCGCCACAGAAGACCCTGATGGGTACGACACTGAGGTAATGTCTGTAGAAGGCGGTGAGGAGTTTTATGAGGCAGAAGAGATTTTTGTGAACTCAGATACTGAATTTCAGTCGGTGCAAATCCTAACAGACACAAAAAACATCAAATCTGAGAAGTCAGTGTTGTCAGATCAGACAAATAGAGTACAAGACAGGCCAGCTATGTTTGACCAACAAACTGTGGATTTGGTGCATGACATAGAAGTAGTTGAAGTACCAGGTGAGAGTAATAAATTGGAGTTAAACACGAAGGAGGATACGAAGGGTGTCATTGCACAAACTCTGGTTACTGTAGCAGATCAGTCGAAGAATTTAGATGCGCCAAGAAAGGAAACTGGAAATAGAGTTCTGAATAACAACAGGGTTACAGAAAATGGGTTCCACCAGGAGAAAATAGAGACTTACAGTGAAATTCGCTTTCAAAATTCTAGGTCGGTAGAGAGAACAGAGAGCAATGGTAAATTGAGCTCAGTAGGGTTCAATGATCAGGCAAAGGTTATTTCTGAGAATCATATTCCAGAGGATAAAACTGAAATCTGTGAAGAGAAGAAGATAGTCGAAATAAATGATCCAATACCAGAGATCAAAAGTGTTGTCAATGAAGAACGAACTGGGTCAGCTAGGAAAAAACCTAGTTTAAATGAGAGAAACAACAAGCCACCAGATATTGTAAGTGAAGCAATACTCAAGAGAGAAGGGACTCCTCATAATAAAATGGAAAACAAAGGGCCGAGTCAGAAAAATGGAAATGAATCGAGGAAGTCGACTCCTGAGAGGTGCGCAAGGTCTTTGACACCATCAAGGAAAACTGCAATAAATGTTTCACCTGATCTGAGTTCAAAATACAAACAAAATGAAGCTGGCATAAATCAAACCATGGTGACCAAGGCAAGGATAGTGCCTAGGTGGGTATCACCAAAGAAGGAATCAGAGGCCATGTCAGCTCAACGGCCTGCACACCCCCCATCTCGATATGACAGCTCACCGGCTGCCCTAGGGATCCATGGAAATCATGTTCAAACTACTGACGCAACGAAAGAATCAACAGTAATCCGAAACCTACATTTGACTGGATCACCGCCACGTCAGCCTTCTCCGGCTGGTCCCATGAAAAGTTCACCACCTCCCCCGCCGCCACCTCCGCCGCCACTTGAACCGCCTATGGTGACAAAATGTCCCATTTACTCAACCCCTCCAGCTCCTCCTCCACCAATGCGAAATCGGTATACTAACACGGCATTTCCATCACCACCATCCCCTTCTAGGACCAATAGAGCTGTCCCTCCAGCACCTCTGTCACCTTCTCCTAAGATAGGTGCTCCATTAGTACCACCTCCACCACCGCCGCCACCTCCCCCAGGAGCATGTGCACCAGGACCTCCACCTCCACCGCTGCCACCTCCTCGCGGGGCACTAGCACCAAGTCCACCACCTCCACCTCCAGCAGCACGAGCACCAGGTCCACCCCCTCCGCCTCCACCTCCACCTCCACCTCCAGGAGCACGTGCACCTTGTCCGCCACCTCCACCACCACCTCCCCCTGGTGCACAAGCTTCCATTCCACCACCTCCACCTCCTCCCGGTACACAAACAGCTGGTCCACCACCTCCGCCACCTCCCCCAACCACACGTGCACCAGGTCCGCCACCTCCTCCCCCTCCTCCTGGAGCACGCATGCCCGGTCCACCACCTCCTCCTCCCCCTCCTGGAGCACACCCACCTGGTCCACCACTGCCTCCCCCTCCCCCTGGAGCACGCACACCTGGCCCACCACCTCCACCACCTCCTCCTGGAGCTCGTGCTCCAGGCCCCCCACCTCCGCCACCTCCTCCTGGAGCTCGTGCACCAGGACCCCCACCTCCGCCACCTGCTCCCGGTGCTCGTACCCTTGGTCATCCACCTCCACCTCCTGCTCCTGGTGGTCGTGCACCAGGTCCACCACCTCCGCCCCCTCCAGGTGCACGTGCACCAGGTCCACCAGCACCGCCAAGGGCACCAGGTGCACCACCTCCTCCCCAAGGCAATTTAAGAGGGCCACCGCCTCTTGGGGCAGGTAGAGGGCGTGGTGGACCTCCACGGCCCTCTGCATCAGCTCCACGTAGACCGACTTTGAAGCCACTGCATTGGGTTAAGGTTACACGTGCAATGCAAGGCAGCCTTTGGGCTGAGCTTCAATCATCTGGTGAATTACAAAGGTATTTTGTTGGTTTTGCTAAATTTAGTTATAGTTTATGCAGAATTTCACACAATGCAACCACTCTTGTTTTTGATAAACTTTCCATTTGTGTACTTAATGTATCTTACTTGTTTTACTGGATTTGGAGCAGTCCTTCAGGCTCAGACTTTGATTTCTTAGAACTGCAAAGCCTTTTCTCAACAGTGGTGCCAAAAGCTGACGACAGTTCGAAATCTGAGGGTCGGAGGAAGTCTCTTGGCTCCAAACCTGAGAAAGTGCACCTGGTAAGCTGATAACTTCGGAATATTCATTTTATTGACAGTTATCTTTTCAATAGCATAAGATGATTTTGAGGTCTATCATACATGTGGGACCTTAATAAAATACATCTTGTTTTCCCTGATCTGGCATGACCCCATAAAAAATTTAGAATAGCTCATGTACTTTGTTCGGCAACAAGGGATTGAGCTTCCTTGAGACTTAATCCTCTTCCTTTAGCTTCCTTAACCGCTTAATCCTGCCGAACACCGGTTTCTTAGCGTGGATTAAGATCACCTCCTTTAGCCTCCTTTTGCCCGGACATTAAGGCACCTCTACCCCTTTAGCTTCCTTAGCTTTCACCCACAGATTAAGACAACCGAACATCGGTTCCTTAGCGCTCCTTAAGCTCTTAATCCTTCACTCTTAATCCCTTATTGCCGAACAGCCCCTTAGGTTTCATTATATCACTACATTGTGTTGTATTTCATATAATAATATTTTCATTGGTGTAGATCGACTTAAGGCGGGCTAATAATACCGAGATCATGTTGACTAAAGTGAAGATGCCACTTTCAGATTTGGTGGTAAGCTACATTATGATTGGCATATTTTTTGTTTGCTTAGTTAAAACTTCTTTACTGTGTTTTTTTAAGTAAAAATCATGTCATGGTCATATAAATTTGGTTGTCAATATACTGTACAACTTGTAAGTAGCCTCCAAGCACTGACTTGATTGACAATTCATATACCACCAACTTTTTAAGTTCAAATAGCAAAAGAACTTCAACCAGTAATGCTTAGGTGGCTGCAAGATAAAAGGTCCCTTGCTTTTTGGTTCATGATTGCCAGGTCTAAGTGACCTAATACCATTGTGTCTAAAAGATTATATTTTGTACAGAGTGTTGCGCTGACAATGGATGATACTATTTTAGACATTGATCAAATTGAAAACCTCATTAAATTCTGCCCAACCAAAGAAGAAATGGAGCTTCTCAAGGTAAAGATGAAATTTTTAATCTATATGGTTTTTTGTTCTTTTTCTCAAAAATTGATTGTCTATGATAAATGTAATTTTGTTGTTTTCCTGTCTTTTTTTTTGTTTTCTTATAGAACTATACTGGTGACAAGGATAATCTTGGAAAATGCGAGCAGGTTAGATTTCTTATTGAGCTTCTATTCATTCTCTTTTATGTATACACCTCTTGATTTTGACTAGTATGCTACCTGATTTCGAATTATACATGTAGTTCTTCTTGGAGTTGATGAAAGTTCCTAGGATGGAATCGAAATTACGCGTTTTCTCATTCAAGATCCAATTTAAGTCTCAGGTTGTCGAATTGTACTTATCCTTTCATAATATATATATATTTTTTTTTTGAGTAAAGGTTGGGGGTCAAGCCACCCAACTATTTAATATCCACAAGGGATTCCCCCATCCGGGTTTCGAACCTGTGACCTCCCACATGGAGAGCATTGCCTTTGCCACTAGACCAATCATAATATTACTTTTGGTGTGTATGTTTTCCTGGACAAGATCTCCGCATATTTGCTTTTAATAGATGCTGAATCAATCAGAGTTCAGGATAAAGGATGTATTTATCCTGATGATTTTCCTTTTCCATTTTTTTTAATTACTTTCCAGGTTGCAGATCTTAGAAAGAGCTTAAATACCATCGACTCTACTTGCGAAGAGGTATAAACAATTAAAATGAAATGTGTTCTTTTTTTCCACCTTTCTTACATCTTTTACTCTGCACAAGAAATGCTAAAATATACCTTTAATGAGGAATTTGTAAATTTACAATAGTATAAATTGTTATCTTTTCTTTTCTTTTGGCCAAATTAAATGAAATCTGATTGTTGCTTCTTGTGTACCAGATTCGTAATTCTGTCAAGTTAAAGGAAATTATGAAGAAAATATTGTTGCTTGGTAACACATTAAATCAGGGAACTGCTAGAGGTATACTCTTTTCTGGTTTGTTATGGGCATATCTGCAAAACCATAACGCATTTTATTTTTGCTGTAAATAATTTTGTTTTGAGTTTTGGAAAATTATATCAATAGGTTCTGCCATTGGATTTCGCCTTGACAGCCTTTTAAAGCTTACTGACACTCGTGCAACCAATAGCAAGATGACTCTAATGCACTATCTTTGTCGGGTAAGCTCTTCATGCATTTATCTGTGTATATAATAAATTTTTGGATACCTACTTACAATGGCCCGATAGTTATGTTTACTTACAAAAGTTAAGAGATAAAACACTTGGTATACAAGCTTAAGTTGTTTTTCTTTAATTGATCTCGTGTATGGTAATGTTTCAATCAGGTCCTTGCCTCGAGGTCCCCTCATCTACTGGATTTCCATGAATATCTCACTAGTCTGGAATCTGCATCCAAGGTTAATTGCTTTCTACATTATCTTGAGCATCTGTTAGATTATTTTCACTTGCTGCAAATATAAATAAATTTTACATTAAACGTATTCGCTGCTTGTACCATGTCTCTCTCTCTCTCTCCCTCTGACACACATTCACACAATACAGATACAACTAAAGTTATTGGCTGAAGAAATGCAAGCAGTCGTCAAAGGTTTAGAAAAAGTTGACTCCGAATTCAAGGCTTCTCAAAATGATGGTCCTGTGTCAGAAATATTTTGCAAGGTACTTTACTCTCCCTGCACCCGCTCTCCCAAAATTATTTAATATTTGTCCTTTTTTTTTTCCTGTAGTCAATTGCCATAGTAACTGGAGATAAGATCTACAAACTATCAGATACTTTTGGTGTAACTGCTGCCGCCTTAAAAATGATTGTTGATGCTTTATTGATTGGCTTATGTTATACTCTAGCATAAGCAAAATGTATAATTGCTATAGTTTTTCTCACCTGTTGTCTCTCTCTTTCTGTATTTTTTTTAATGTTGAAGACCTTGAAGGAGTTCACATCTGTTGCACAAGCTGAGGTGGAATCGTTGAAGTTGTTTTATGCTTCAGTTGTAAGTTCCCTTTTGTTTAAATTTTTATATGAAGTACATAATGCATTTATTTCCAGTTTTTGTTGTGAATTCAAGAAAATAATACTTCGTTTTTACAGGGTAGAAATGCGGATGCACTGGCGCTATATTTTGGAGAGGATCCCCAAAAGTGCCCATTTGAACAAGGTAAAATTTATTGGAAAGGTTTTTATTTTATTTTAGTCTTTATTTCAAATACCTTGTGAAGCATATACTAGGTAAAAAATTCTGTTGATCATAGTGAATGTTTATGTATTTAACAGCATAGGCACATAACGAGTTCCCCTTCCATAGCTTCTTTTCTTGTATCTATGTTAAACATCAAAGCAAGTGGCATTCATTAATATCTCTCTCTAATGGTGCAGTAATAGGTACACTATTGAATTTTGTGACAATGTTCAAGCGGGCCCACCAGGAGAACTGCAAGCAACTGGAGCTTGAGAAGAAAAAGGCTGAAAAGGAAGCCCAGATGGAGAAATCAAAGGGGTCAACTAAAAACACAAAGGACGGGAAGGATGTGAGTTTAATTAACTGCCCTCATCACAATTTCCTAACTATTTTTACGTTAATATATATAGAGGTAGGCATTGGACCTCTTGAGCTTGCACCAAATTTTGAATTTTTGTGATTTGAATGGCCAATTTGAGGATCTCAGTGTGATCTACATATCGAAAAGAAAACCAAAATTTGTACTTGTAGAGATTTTTTTCACTATTCTTTTGGATGAGGAGAAAATCATTATTGTTGAATGGTCTAGAATGTTTTAAAGCATTGTTTTTCTCCTATCTGATAAATGAAAACTTCCCTACAATATTTTTTATATGTAGTTCACATTGTGCAGCTTGGATTGGCCATTTGAATTTCGAAATCGAGATTTAAAAGCTGAAGTACAAGAAGATCAGTGTTTTGCATAGTCCTGTAGCTCACCTCATATACATAGGAATATTAGTACCTTTAATACATGTTTTAAAACCTGTAATACAAGAAGATCAATGCTTTGCAAAGTCTTCCATAGCCAATAAGTTTAAAACCTAATAGCCATGTTTTCAATAATATTAGTATAATCAAGGTGTTTTATACTACACCTCTGATGATCTCTCTTTTTTTTGTATTTTTTGCTCCTTTTAAACAGGATGTGAAACCAACAGATCTCAGCCAACAGCTACAGCAAGGCCTTGAGAAAAGCAAAAAGATAAAGCGAGAAAAGAGATAGTAGATGACAAAAGAAAAAGAAAATAAACTTCCTAATTTGGGTTTTGATTAGATCCGGTAGTTAGTTAATCAACCGAACACTCCCAAATTTTGTCCTAGTCCTACTGGAAGGCCAAAAATGCCCTGCTTCTGCCGCAAGTGGCCATCAGCATTTTTCTGAAAGGAGAAATCTGCTGGTATGTTTTCTTTTGAAGTTTATTTTATGTATGATATATATATATATATAGAGAGAGAGAGAGAGAGAGAGGTTGGCTAATATCAAAATGTTTGTTCCGGAGCCGTGGTGCAACCAATTGGTTTTCCGATTTTCAAAGTCCAAACGGTCGATCCAAACTGTTAGATGTGATCTCTGTATTAAAATGTGCTTGGAGACCAAATTTTATATTTTTTGAATATTTTTTACTATTTATCAAGTCAGTTTTAAAATCGCTGATTTTAATAAACAGTGAAAAATTTCTGGACCATTGAAAACAGCGATTTTAAAACTGACATAAAAAAATAGTGAAAAAAATAAAAAAAAATGTAAAATTTGGTCACCAAGCACATTTTAATATAGATTGAATATTGAACGGTTTGGATCGACTGTTTGAACTTTGAAAATGCAAAAACCGGAGTGTTTGTTCCACGGCCTAGGAACAAACGTTTTGATATTAGCCAACCTCTCTCTCTCTATATATATATGTATGTATGTTTGTGTATATGTATATATATAGAGAGAGAGAGAGAGATTTGGCTAAACATTGCTCTCTCTCTCTCTCTCAAAGCTCTTCTGCTGCTGTCTCTCTCTCGGCAATGTCATAATATCAATAACCACACTTAGTTCGCCTTGAGCAATGTTTGAAGGCACCATAGTCCTCTTGCTATATATATATATATATTTTTTTTTTGTGTGCTGAAAATGTCATAATATCATCAACAACATTGCAAAGAAAGAGCTATTGGTGTCAACCTGTCCCCAGACTTCTCCGCACTGTTTCTCTGTACAAAGGAGGGAAACAATAATTGTTATTTGGTCATTTGTAAAGAGATGCATGGCAATTTTTTATTTTATACCAGTAAACTTGAAATTGTTCGTTCATGTTATATGAAGCCAAACAAGAATATAATATTTTTTATTTGCAGAAGAGTAAATTCTTTGCCATTCATTTTATTCTATTTGTTCCGTTTTACAAATTGAAATTATATATTGTGTCGTGCAGGTGATGTGGCGGTCTGCATTTGTGCTAGGGGTTAGTGGGAGCTCTAGTACATATCTATCTACACTGTACAAATTTCTAACCTTTGTTTTTTTTGTTCTTCTCTTGCTCTTTAATTTTTTTCCCCTAACGTAGCAAGAAAGAGGTTAGGTGTTGTATATTAGTAGGGTTAGATGGAAGAGCCAGGAAGTAAATATTTACTTGTGCACATATAATGTAAGAAGTAATTTAGACCTTTTCTAAGGTCTAAATATATTGTAATTCACAAGGCATGTACAGCATTCCAGTATTGCCTTTTGATAGAGAGATGCTTCATTGTTTTAATTCCCCTCTTGTTAGCCAAACGGGTGAAGTGAGAGAGCTCTTGGGTTAATTTATTAGAAATCAAACATTATTCAGAATTGAGAAAGCAGCAACAACAAAAAAGAATTGCTATACAAGTTTTGTGCACCAGATTCATTTCAACATAGTACATTGGCCACTCGACTAGCCCTAGCAGAATTATGAAGTCATAAAATGTTTGCATCCCCTCAGGTATTCTGTCTTCAACTCAGGTGGGTAGTATTTATGAATTCAGATCCATTGCAATACCTGACCGAGTAGAATGAGATCTGAGTCGTCAGTTGTAATGTGGCACAATCTCAAAATGGATCCCCTATATCTAACTAGGCACCGAATTTCAATTGCTTTGCTGGGAGCTAATGGGAGCTAATTGTACTCAGTCAGATACTTGCGAGGATACGGATTCAGTATTTATTGGGACGATTCAATTCGATGCACAGCACAGGCACCTTTAACAAGGCAAATCAGCTTTGAGTTTCAGAACAAATAATCTTTGATGATGTCTTTTTGAGTTAGATATCTGAGAGAATGTGCAAGTCCATGTTTATGAGTTCACTATATCTATTACTGAACATGCCTAACATGCAAACGGAGGTTGATTAACACTACAGATGTTAAATTGGCATTGAACATGACTAACATGCAAACGGAGCATGATCCTTAGTAAGATAACTTGTCTGATATTCCCTGGTTAATGTATTATTGAACATGCGTTTCTTTATTGATGTAAGCATTCACAGAGGCTACAATCCTCATAAATGCTTTGAGAGAAACAATACATAACTAGTTACATTGTTCTCAATTTCTGATATACACCAGACTCCAACTTAAGTGTAAACCCAATAACTATTCCATTGATATTTAAATAAAAGAGAAAAAAAAAGAACAAAGAATGCAATTTCTATACCACTATTCAAATTCTCCCTCTCAGAAATTAAATATTCCTCAATTCGGTCCCAATTAAATCCTCTTCCTCCTCCTCTCCACCTGATCCGGTTCCTACTTCCACACAAGATGATCTACATGTAAAGTAAAACACGGCAGTCATCATTGAATCAACCAAAACAACAAATGAATACATCAGAATGAGTAGCGGGCCCTCCCAAATGCGATCTGATCCGTCCCCATAGCTCAATGTTTTAACTCTATGCTCGAACAACCCCTCGACAAATGCGAGCCCAATGGCCGAACTGAGAAATATCAGCAAGCCAACCTGGGTCTGCCCTTTTATTATTTTCACAGACCTCAATAAAGCCCCGACTCCGTAAGATTCCTCCAAAACCGCAATCACACCCGCAAGATTGCACACTACAATGGTGTGTGCATATACGATTGAAAATACTAGCAGAGTAATCAGTGCAGGGTAGACAACAATCTCAGGTGGATACATTAGTATAGAAAATGCATTGCAAACAACAATTAGAAGCACCAGGAATAATACCAAGCATAATGATATGGCAAGGCATGTATATAAATAGGTTTTCACAAGTCGGGTCCAAACCCGGCGATATGTGGCTAAAAACTCTTCTGACAAAAACTTTTTACCAGCATATATACACGCAACAGCATAAGAAACTGATGATCTGGCAAGTAGGAGTAGAGAGATCAATAATGGAAAGCAAGTAATGGAAGCAATGATGGTACCGGCCAGATAATGGCATACTTGGTTTAAGGTGGTGGTTAAGGGTAGACCACTGGTGACACATAGCAGTATCAGGCGCCGTGCCAGATCTTGGTTCAGGGACGATGCGAGGAACGCATTGGATAGGAGACCAGCTGAGACAGGGCAGATTAGAAGGAAGAGGATTGAGGTGAAGGTGTGGGGATCACACCGGAGGATGCGTACAGTTTCTCGCAGGATTTCCAGGGCGTTCATTGGCGGGAGATCTGGTACGTGGTGCATCTTGGGAGCTGCGAAGTGAAATTGGGTTTGATTGCTCTCAGCAGTGTACACAGGGTTCAGTTGGATGTGTGTGTGTGTGTGTGTGTATAACAAGGGACGAGAGAGCACGCAATAGTTGCGTAGGATTAAACTGAATACAAAACGAAAGGGGAGAAGGAAGAGGCGAGAGAAAGGTGACTATGTGAGGTTTAGAGAGAGAGAGAGAGAGGTCACATGGAGAAGAAGAGAGCGTCAAGAGGGAGATTGGGTCTTGGGAGGAGAGAAGGGGAAAGAGAAAATAAAAGATAATTGCTTGAGATCGGGTTAAAGGGAAGTGTGGTCAATGGAGCACGAGAGATGATGAGATGGTTGGATCCTCTCCAGTCTCCTCTAATTTGAGATGATCAGGAGAATCCAAAACTGACACGTCGGCAGTAGGTCATGAGGTAGACATACTAGCTACTATTATTTTATTATTAAAGAGTTTATTAAAAAAATGAACAATTGACTGATTTAAAAATAACTGTTATTTAAACTTCTAAATAACAAAGCTAATTAATTACAAAAAAATTTGTATATATCATGCGCTACACACAAAAATTTACATCATTTCGATTTTATTTTGATATGTATCAAGTGCAAACAAAATAAGGCCCATACGCCATCGAGATAAAATAAAATCGTGTTGGACCATTGTTATAAATGCCATATTTTATTCACGCTCATATTTTGTAATTTAATGTTCAAACAATTGATTCAAACTGTTTAATTTTATCTTCGTATTAAATTGTGCTGGGAGACTAAATTTTATATTTTTTGGAAAAAATAATTACTATTTATTAGAATTTTTGGAAATCAATATTTTTGACGGTCCAGAATTTATGAAAAACAACGATTTTCAAAAATTCTAAAAAAATAGTAAATAGTTTCAAAAAATGTAAATTTGGTCTCCAAGTACATTTTATTATGGAGATCATGTTAAATGGTCCGGATCGACCTTTAGACTTCACAAATGAAAATGAAGATATGAGCGTGAAGTATTTATTATGGAGATCATGTTAAAATGGTCCGGATCAACCTTTTAGACTTCACAAATGAAAATAAGAGTATGAGCGTGAAGTAAAACTACATTCATTGCTTCGTGAGCACAATAGCCCAACTCAATAAAATCAACAATTTTTGTATACATATAATTGAGATGATATGGAGTATATTTAACAAATTAATGTTTAGTAGAAGTAAGAACCAAAAAAAATATCATATAAAAAATTATGACTTGAGACATTATTGAATACTTTCAACATAAAAAATATCCACGTATTCATATTCTAATTATCCTTCGACTTTGTGTCGGTTTATTTGTTTATTAGATATTCGACGAACGCACGAAACGCCTAAGTTTCACTTGGACCAATACATCTGACCACGCAACCAAATTAATTAGCAAGAGAATTATAATATTGAAACCATGACACACTTGCAAACCGTTTCAAAAAACTGAAAAATAAGGAGAAAGATAAGGAGGAATATAATCTGGCCCTTTCCGCTGAAGGTACTTTTTCATATAACATGCTCACGCAAGAGATCAAGTATTCAAACCATTAAAATTCTTCATTGTCCAATTTGAATTATTTCTTTGTCAAACTTGAGAGCTCCACCCCACTACCCCAGGACATTGTATTTGAACAAGTGTAGTTATTTGCAATAAAAAAGAAAAGAAAAAGAAAAAACTATGTACGACAGCACTCGTCTCCATGCAGGTCAATGGATAGCAGCATCCAGCATATGTTCTATGGTCAACGACTTTGGATTGAATGTAACACTAGGAGAAGACAACGGAGTAGCTCCGATGCCCATCGGATCTACTTTTAGATTCAACAAGCATGATGGCTGTCCGATCTAATTTAAAATTTGTGCGTACGAAAATTGAAACAAACACACACGAATTTTAAAGCATTATGCACGAATCTTAAAGCAAATCGACGGTAATTAAACCCATCGAACCAGAGTAGGTCCGATGCCCATCGGACCTATATCAAGTGCTCGGAGAAAACTCAAATGACTAATTAATGGACTTTCTTAATTACATATTTAATTAACTTTTATAACTAACTGTAGACTTAGTGCAGTGAAACTAGCCTTCGTCGAAGACCACAAGTTCGATTTCTTAAAATAACATTCTAAAAGATGTTGGGACTTACTAGGGTCCTTTAATGGAAAAAAAAAATTTTGATTTTTTTTTATTTATGACAAAATTACCTCTCAAAAGTTTTTTTAATTAATTCTAATTGGTTTTATAACAATGCTTATATTGAAAACCAGTATTTTATTAAGCGAAAAAAACAATACCCTTCGTGTGGGAAGTCGTAGGTTTTGAAATTCGAACGAGTACAATGCATATGGAAACCAGTCTTTTTATTAAGCCACAAAAAACAATATTCTTCGTGGGAAGTCTTAGGTTTCAAAATTTAAATAATAATCCTTTATGAATATTGAAATTTGAAAAATAGACTTCTATTTTTTTCTTCTAAAAACAAACATGTTTATATTTGAAGAAACGGTTTATTTTGTCTGGAAAAATCTTTGTCCGAGCCAATATTAAGTCTTTAACCAAACATAAATAAAATGAGAAAAAAATGACCGATAATGAGTGCATATTATCACACATAAATCATAGAGATAATCACTAAAGCCTTTTCACTTTCACCGTATCTGAGACAAATATTGTGAAAAATGAACTTGCTAACTATATATTAATTCTCGAGACAATTTTGTCTCGGACTCGACCGCCAATAACATGATTCATGTGTGTCAGCTGACAGCTGTGTTCAAAGAATCTCGACAAATAAAAACCATGTTAAAAGAATTGTATAAGATTCATAGTCCGAATTTTCTAAACAAAGTTTACATTCTTTTCACCATGCAATTGATGAGCGAAGTCGAAAGTGAAATTGTCCCGAGATTTTTATTAATACCCTTAAAAAAAAATACAAATATGTTCGCGGTATGAATTTTTTTTTAAAAAGCTCTGATCGTCTCACGTTTGGGCTGTCCACTCCCTACCAAACCGTTCCACAGTGGAGAGATCTGCTGCCTGTACCAAACCGCCTCATGCTGAGATGATTTGCTATTGCCTATATATTGGAGAGTACCCCTCCCGTTTTTGGTATGACAACGGGTGGTACGTACGGTTCATACGGCGGTACATGACCTGAGTTATGGTACCCCGAGTTGTCATAACCCGAGTGGTGGTACCCCAATAATTGTCATACCCCACAGACAGCTGACGTCCTATAGGGTGACTGTCATCTCAGCATGGGGAGATGAAAGGTGTGCGTCTCGGGACGTTATCGCTCAATGAGCTTGAAAGATGGAAGATTGTACACTCCTACTGGAAGACGGTATATCTCTACTATATGTCATGATGTATTTGATAATTTTTTGTTATTAGTGTTGGTACCAAGTCTAATTTAATGCTGGTGCTTAAACAATTAATTTTGGTAAAATAAACCTAATTAAATTTTGGTACAAGTCTAGTTTAATTTTGGTGCTCAAACAATTAATTTTGGTAAAATTTATTTAAATTTTGGTACAATTCTATTTGAATTTTTGTAAAAAAAACTATTTAAAATTTTGGTACAATTCTATTTAAATTTTGGTA
>JAJGRW010000505.1:0-110891 GCA_025461045.1 Carex parvula | reverse complement strand
TAACGGCTGCAACCAGATTAAAAAAAAAGCAACAATCTGCAATTGGGCCTCACTCTTTATAGCCAATTAAACACAACGAAAAAAATAAAGAAACAAAGCACAGAAAACACAGAACCATACTGGCTGATACAAACTGGTCATAGCAGTATGGTACCGGAACCTGCATCTGAATGGTATATAGCATATTTTATTTTGTAAGGGTCTACCTGTCCATACTCGCCGACTAATCGAACCTACGATACCAAGGTCAAGATCACCTAACTGCAACTTGCAAACAATATCTTTTGCCTTTGAAACCATACCTCCAGGTTAGGAAGCTGCATAATAGCAAACTATCAGCAAATATTCGTTTCATGATATAACAAATTAAATTTTCAAATTAAAGATTAATTAATAGTATGTACTAAATTGTGTACGCATGAACCTGAACAACCATCAAGCCAAAGAGAAGGACTTCAAAAATGCTAAATTTGAAAAGACTGAAAAAGCTCAATTAGTTCAGGCAAGAAAGGAGTCAAACTTTGTATTAAAACTAAATGCTAGGTAAGATCATAAATGTCCCCCATTTTCTACTCCAATTATGATTGACATGGACTATTGAATGACTGAAAGTGCAATTGACATACAAAATTTAAACTTATCTCCATAAATAACATAAGAAGATTTTAAATCAAACAGCTGCAGAAAGAGATTATACGACAATAAACTAAACTAACCTAATAATGCAAAAATTAAAAAGAAAGAACACAAATATTACCAGTGGAATGTCAGCTGTATACTGTCTTGGGTTCGGCTTCCTGACAGTCAGTTGGCAACTCTGTAATACAAGAAAACAAAGTGAGAAAAGCAACAACACGCTCACACAACACATACAAGTGAAAGTGACCAGGGGCGAAACTAGATTGGGGTTGAAAAGAAAAATGCATAATGTGTGGTCACTGGAATTGAACCAAGTCTACGCACCCACAAGCAGGGACGGACCACACACCAGCCAGGGGTCAGCTGCCCCCGTGGATTTTGAAATTCAGTGGAAAAATACGGACCCGGTAACACTTTGCCCTCCCTGAAAATTGTTTTGCCCCTCCCTGGAACGGAAAGCCCGCCAAGCCAGTCCAAAAGCACTATTAATGAGAAACTTTGTTGTCTTTATAGAAATTATATAGAAATTTACGGGTCCAGATCAACTTTGTTGTTTTTTTTATGTAAAATGAGATTATTGTGTTTTTTATTATGTAAGAGTATACTATTTTTATTGTTTTATATGTTGATTGTTTTTTATCTAGAACTAACCAGTTTGAACCCGATTCCTGCCCCTCCCTAACAGAAATCATCCGCCCCTGCCCACAAAGTGAAATATTAACCACTAGCTACAAGCAGTCATTTAGCATTTTATATCTATGCACTCGCAAAGTGAAATTCTAACCACTAGCTACAAGCACACATTTAGCATTTTTAATGAGGAGACTGAACTATATAAAAACTTTAAAAGAACGAAAATTTAATTAAATTTCAATATACATTGTTAAAAAATTAATATTATTGGGGCGCGGGCGCAATCGATGATTAAAAATACCTTTAGGAGATCTAGGGTTTGATCCGACAACCTGCCCTTGCTTGGAATCCCGAGTCGGACAACACTGCGCTCTACCTCCGTCGTCGCCGTCGAGCCACATCTTCAGCGATGAAAGTGGCGGCGGAGCAGCATATCATTTTTACTCGAACGCCTCTTGGTTTTCCACCTTACAGTAAGTGGAGAACTGGAGGACTGAATTATCCCTGTCAGATCCAACGCAGCAGCAGCAGCCATTTTTACTCGATAGTGTAAAAAATACGAGCAGGTTGCAGTGTAAAAAGGGGGAATTCGACCGAGCCGTAGCCGGAGTGTGTGAGTGAACTGTTAGCTTGCCGAAGCGAAGTCGCTTTTGGCAACTCTGGTCTATGGTGGATTTAGGTTTCACAAGGAAAACAGTCTGGCCCACTTGTCATTTAGTAGTTTTGGGGATGAGAGTACTTAAACCCAGTTCACATGGTTAGATGCAGGGACAATCGGATATTCTGCACTCTGCATCACGTGCCTGGCACGAGAGGTTTCTTGTGCGCGATTGCGCTCCCGGGTCGATTAATCGATTAACAATTCATCAACAACGCATCCTCAAGCTGAACAAACAACCAATTTAAGCTTTAGTTTTAAGGACAACCACATTACACACCACATCATAACATCATAAATCTATTACTAGAGGGAAGTTTCAACAATGGATTAATGTAATGACATATCATGAGACTCAGTAGTCATCACCACGAGAAAGAACTTTGCAAGTAGACTGAAGCAAGATTGTGTGCTCAAACTTTGACACAGCTTCCTTTCGCTTCACACAGAGGGGCTAAGGCTCCAATCACATTTCAAAGTATAAAATGTATATATCTTATTTGTCTCTTAACTCTTACAATTTTTTCTTTTTTATCCATAGAGTAAATTATCCGAAATTTTTTTAATTACTACAGCATAAAATTAAAATTAAATGATATCACTTTTGCTGAGATTTTTCTAATTCTACCACCCACGCAGACCCAGTTCGAGCATCAAAATGGGTTGGTGCGTGGACTGGGTTGGCGCAACAACTGTTCTAAAATTTTTACTGCTTTTCGGTGCGTTTCACCCCGTTTGAGCACTAATTTTGCACCAATTTTGGTGAGCTAACCCAATTAGAGCACCACTTGGTGCATCAATCCAGTCCGCACACCAATCCAATTTGGTGCACGAACTGGGTCCACGTGGGTAGTGGGATAAAAATAGCTTGGGCCGGGTGGTATCTTAATTTTTATTTTTTAGTGTGGTAACTAAAAAAAATTCGGGTAAATTATCCATTGTTAAAAAAAATAAGTTCCCATTGTACCCTTGTGTGGGCCCTCTAATCAAACAGTATAGGCCCTCTGATCAAAGAACATTTGTTTCTTAACAAAGCTTGATCGATGAATTAAATTTCTTAACGGTATCTACACCGTTTAAATAAGTGAACCCTTCTAATTTGATGGGAAATAAATTTCACCTGCTCCACGTGCGAAATCGGAGGAAACCTGATTCTGGTTAGAAGACTTGCATATTGTGCTCTTTGTATCTTTAGCTTGGACTCCCCCATTCTCTTGTACATTGGACTATAAATTATTAGTATTGACTTCAAAACAACCGATCCAAACTGTTCAATTTGATATTCATATTAAAATGTATTTGGAGACCAAATTTTACATTTTTTGAAAATTGTTTACTATTTTTTTAGAATTTTTGAAAATCACTATTTTTGTATGGTCCAGAAATTTCTGAAACAGCGATTTTCAAAAATTCTAAAAAAGTAGTAAAAAATTTCCAACAAATATAAAATTTGGTTTCCAAGCACATTTTGATATGTAGAACATGTTGAGCCATTTAGATTGACCATTTGAACTTCGAATCCAACAGTTGTAGTCCAATGTACAAGAGGACATATAATTGCAATGCACCATAGCCAACTATATATATATATATCTCTTTCTGGGAAGTATAATAAGGTTTTTCTAGATATCAAAAAATTCCATTTACGATGTCATGTCCCGCGTTCTCTGCCACTCCTCGCTGTATTAACTTCAATTAACTGAGTGACAATTGATTTAATCTTTGATGGAAATGCTCAGGGTAAGGACTGTTAAATATAGTGTGCATTTTATTAACTTGTTGAATACCTTTGTTAAGTACCAACTTCAATTTTAGATAAAGAAATTAAACAACCTCAGCACTTTTGCATGTGCTACTTAATTTAGTTTGAGCTATTATGCACATTTATGCAATAGTTGAGCTACTATGCACATTTACTTAAGGTTGGAGCAAAAGCCAGCACAATCCCTGAGACCAGCTGTACCAATCCATATCATCTATTAGAACATTGTCTCATTGATGCATTGAAGAACAAAAGCAAGTTAGTAAACTTGACCAATAGACAGCTAATGAAACTAGTTCATACATATTAAACTGCAATATTAAATGTCATCAATTTATAACAGACAACCAATAACATTAACTAAGTTGAACAACATTCAAAAGCAGTTCTTACAGACCCACAGATTCAAAAGAAAAAATAAATAGACAATAGACTAGTTACTCCAATGAGATAATCATCAAATTTACAATTTAATATAAACTGCAATATACAAAGAACACCAAATGGATTTCTTTGTACCGATCAACTCAGATTGTGTTAACTCGTCGGGTCTTTTGTTTCCCTATTTTTAAATTAAGAGAAATTGTAGAAAAACAGTCATGACTATTGTACCAGTACACATGTCGAAGTATTTTTTTGTGTATTGCCCTTGTAACAGCAACTGCTGTTGAGAGTATAAAGGCTACTGTTTTTATAACATTTGTGCTGGTAAATAGAAGAAAAGAAGAAGATGTATTTGAATCTTTGTATTTTGTATATTCATTAAGAGATGATTACATGCCTTTAAATAGGCTTTCCATTACAATCCTTGCTGTACTACGAGTTAAATTAAGCTAATGAGGTGTATAGAACAAATAACGGGTTCTGGTATTTCTCTGATTTTGCAGGGAATAGAAGAATCATTTGTATAGAGATCATCTCAAGTTTATGTGTGGAATGGGAACTCCAGTTCTATTGTTTATTAGAGAGTGATGTACATTTCAATTGATGTTATACAAATATCATACTTTCTCAATCAAGAGAAAATGTTACCCTCACATGTATTTTGCTAAAAACTGTTCAGCTGATACCTTTTGACCATTTTTTTTCAACCATCAACCAGTATTGCCCATTTGAATTGATTAAAATTGGAATTGTTGCTACCAATGGAAAGAGGACTATTTCTGAAACTTAACTTCAACATTCACACAACAAACTGATTAAATTTGCAATAAAGGGTGCATTTTCTAAAGAAAAGCACCGAATTTCTGAAAGAAGGAATGAAATTGTTCAAAACCAGTCTTACCAGTTCAACTTCAAAAAATCATGAAATCACCGATTTGTTACACGATAAAACAGGGTGGAAGAGACAGAGGATCGATAGAGCGCTAATGATAGACATAATAAAACATGACGTGCTTTTACAATTAGAAACACGTAATCCAGAATCCGTAAATCCAAAATAAAATAGCAAATGAGTTTAAATCTTACAGTTCTGAATTGAAGACATCTTTAAGCGGAAGCGTTAATACTGAGATCTTCAATGATTTTCCTGATAACTGATGATGACACAGGTTTTCTCTTAATAGCGTTTTCTCTAATTCAGTAGTAAGAGATGAGAGACGTTATTCTGATTGGTTTTCTGTATCTTATCAGGCAATCAATTGGGACCAGTATCTATTAATAGCAACAGATTTTTCCATCAAAAATGCTGAAGCCCTTTCGTTCATTTCTTTGAATGAACCTGGTGCATATTAATAACATAGGCCATAACATAATAAAATAAAACTAACATTCTCACTTGGCCGTAATGTTATAACATAATAAACACATATTAAAAATTGGCCAATATATTTCATTAATCATGAACCTGTTCAGTTAGAAATACCAAACCAAACTAATGTAATCAGAATAACAAATGTCGTTATTCGATCCCCATTAATTATAACAATGGTACTCTTTCCAACAATGGTTAGTAATTTTCATTCGGTCCTCATAAGTAATTTGCTTAGATTAAATAAAATTATGCGCATCGTAATAAGCAAACTTATAAATTCAAAGTCAATACATAATTAAATATTCAGTACAAACATAATATATAATATATAGTTTACAACAACAAAATTATAATACATTAACTAAACCCATGCGGCAACATGCTCTTTGTAAAGAGTGGGTGGTAGCGCTTTTGTTAGAGAATCAGCTAACATCTTGTATTAAATGTTGTATCATAATAGTACCATCTTTGACTTTGTCTCTAACAACAAGATATTTGATGTCAATCCACTTAGACGCACCACTTGATTTGTTATTCTTAGAGAAGAAAACAGCAGCCTCGTTATCACAAAATAAGGTGAGTGGCCTCGCAATACTGTCAATTACTTGAAGTCCTGGTATAAAATTCTTCAACCAAATGCTTGACAGTAGCATGAAAACACGCCACAAATTCTGCTTGCATAGTGGAAAATGCCCTTAAAGACTGCTTAGCACTCTTCTATGAAATTGGTCCCCCTACAAGAATAAATATGTAACCTGATGTGGATTTCTTACTGTCGACACATCCAGAAAAATCTGAATCAGAATAACCAATAACTTCAAGGTTATTTGACTTCTTGTAAGTAAGCATATAATCTTTTGTCACTTGCAAATAGCGTAAAACTTTCTTGGCAGCTTTCCAATGTTCCATTCCTGGATCAGTTTGATATCGGCCAAGCATACCAACTGCAAATGCAATATCAGGGCGTATACAAACTTGAGCATACATCAGACTCCCTACTACCGAAGCATAAGAAATTTGCTGCATTTGAGCACGTTCTATTTTATTTTTAGGACATTGAAACTTGCTGAATTTGTCACCCTTGACAATAGGAGCAACACTAGGGGAGAAAATGTGCATGTTATATCTTTTAAGCACTTTCTCAATATATGCTTTTGGGATAAACCTAAGATCCCACGAGACCTATCTCGGTAAATTTCAATTCCTATAACATAAGAGGCTTCATCAAGATACTTTATTTCAAACTTAGTTGATAGAAAACGTTTTGTCTCGTATAACATGTCTAAATCACTATTTGCCAATAAAATATCATCCACGTACAAAACGAGAAAGATAAATTTACTCCCACTAATCTTGAGGTATATGCATTAATCTATTGTATTTTCTTTAAATCCAAATTCAGTTATGACCTCATCAAACTTGAGATACCACTGTCATGAAGCTTGTTTTAATCCATATATTGAACGTTTTAACCTACATGCCATATGCTCCTTGCCTTCTTCAACAAACCCTTCAGGTTGTTTCATAAAAATTTCTTCATGCAAGTTACCATTGAGAAATGCAGTTTCACGTCCATTTGATGTAGTTCTAAATCATAATGAGCTACAAGAGCTAAAATAATTCTTAATGAATCTTTCTTTGAGACAGGAGAAAATGTATTATCAAAATGTACACTTCTGTTGCGTAAACCCTTTAGCGACTAATCTGGCCTTAAATCTGTCAATGTTACCTTTTGAGTCTGTTTTTGTTTTATAGACCCATTTACAACCTACAGGCTTAACCCCGACAGGTAACTCAACAAGATCCCAAACTTCGTTAATTTCCATTGATTTCATTTCGTCATTCATGGCTTCTAGCCATTGAGATGATTTATCGCTCATAATTGCTTGCTTGAATGAGTTAGGATTCTCCATGACCTATATCACATCCTTCTTCTGTAAGGTATACGATATAATCATCAGGTATGGCAGATCTTCTCTCTCTTTGTGATCTACGTAAGGGTTCTTGTGGCAGAATAGGAGTTTCATCAACATTAGGAATATCATGAACATGAGTTTTCTTCATTAGTCTCTTGCACATGAGGTATAGAATTTGTAACCTCTCGAATTATCGAAATTGGAACATAAATACGATTTTCCTCGAGGTTTACAGTTCTATTTACATTACTCCCACTAACGTTGCCATTTTCAAAAAATACAGCATGTCTAGTCTCAACTATTCTAGTGGTATGTGACGGGCAATAAAATCTAAAACCTTTGGATCTCTCTGGAATAACCAATAAAATAACAACTAATGGTTCTGGAATCAAGTTTCTTTAGTTGCGGATTATAGACTTTTGCTTCAGCAGGACAGCCCCACACACGTAAGTATCCTAATTGCGAATTTCTGCCAGTCCACAGTTCGTAAGGTGTTTTGGAACAGATTTACTAGGAACCCGATTAGAATATGTGTGGCTGTTTTTAAGGCTTCTGTCCACAAAAAATCCAGCAATGTGGTATGCAAATCATACTTCGTACCATATCCATTAGTGTACGGTTACGTCTTTCAGCAACTCCATTCTGTCGAGGATCTCCCGGCATTGAGTACTGATGAACAATACCATTTTCTTGAAGAAATATAGCGAATGGGCCTGGACTTTGACCAAGGTCGGTGTGTCCTACCATAATATTCACCGCCTCTATCTGATCGCACTACTTTAATTTTAAGATTATGTTGATTTTCAACTTCAGCCTTAAAAATTTTGAATTTATCTAGTGCTTCAGATTTTTCATTAATCAGATACACATAACCATAACGAGAATAATCGTCAATGAAAGTAATAAACGATTTATGCCCGTTAATACCCGGAGTAGGAAAAGGACCACATATATCAGTATGAATAATTTCTAATAGTCCCCCACTTCGAGTGGCTCCTTTCTTATTTCCCTTGACAAATTTTCCTTTAACACATTCTACGCAGTTGTCGAAATCAGAAAAATCTAATGCCGGGAGAATTTCATTTCTAATGAGACGTTGCATTCTATCTCTTGAAATATGACCCAACCTGCGATGCCATAATTTGGAAGAATTTCCAACATCACGATTTCTCTTAACTCCACGTTTATGATTAACACTAGTAATATTCATAGATAACAGAGATTCACAAAAGGAAGAATCCAAAAATAATTTATATAGATTATCACATAATAATCCAGAACCAACAAACTTAGAGTTATGATATAGTTTCAACTCATTATTTCCAAACTGAAACATAAAACCACATGCATCAAGTCTAGAAACAGAAATTAAATTCCTAATCACACTAGGAATATAAACTACATCATGTAAATCAAGAATAAAGCCACTCTTCAAAACCAAACGAAGAGTTCCAACAGCCTCGACTTCAGCCTCTAGTCCGTTAGCAACCTTAAGTTTCCTTTCTCCCCTTTGAAGCATCCTCACGGAATGGAATCCCTGCAATGAGTTCGTAATGTGCACAGAGGCACCAGTGTCAACCCACCACGTATTTAAGGGAATATCAACTAAAAAGGTTTCACAAATCATGAAATTTAAATCATTACCCTTTTTAGCGAGCCAATCTTTAAACTTCACACAGTCCTTCCTCATGTGTCCACGTTTCTTACAGTGGTGACACTTAGGAGCATGCACGGGTTTTGTACCAGATGTACTTGCCTTGTTAATTCCAGTAGCCGAATTCACTTTATTTTTACCTTTACCATTGTCTTTCATTTTCGGTTTTGGACTTTGAACAGCAATATGTGCATAATCAGGTTTCACAGCCTTAATCCTTTCTTCTTCTTCAACACACATGGCAATTAATTCGCTCATTTTCCACTTTTCTTTCTGCGTATTATAATTGATCTTGAAAGGACCAAATTGTGCAGGAAGAGAAGTCATAATGAAATGAACTAAAAAGCCTTCAGAAATTGCCATATCCATGCCGTTTAATTTTGCGGCCATATCATTCATCATCATGATATGTTCACGTACACCGCTTGTCCCGTTATACTTGGTGGTGAGCATTTTCATTATGAGAGTACTTGCATTAGCCTTAGAAGTACTTTTAAACTGCTCTTCAACAGAAGCCAAATACTGTTTAGCAGTGAATACAGTATTTGCATTATCCTTCTCAGGAATGCCTCCTCTTATAGCAGATGTAATAGTACTTTTCATAATCATGAGAGACATGCGGTTTGAGCGCTCCCATTTTTCTAAATTATTTTTATCATCATCAGTACTTTTATCTGTAATAGCAGGTTTGTCCATTCGTAATGCCTGGTCAATATCCAGAACACCAAGACAAATCTCAATTTGCTCTTTCCAAGTGGAAAAATTAGTTCCGTTCAATGGTATTATTCCAGAAATTTGAGCATGAACATTATTCAATGCTGCATTAGATTCAGAGAAAAAAAAATGCTTACTATTATCAAAGATAAATCCACAAATAACATAATAACATTAAATCAACTGTATATATAGAGGGACTAACAATAATTATACTGAAATAAATAATAAAACGCCAAATTATATTTCAGTTCTATCATAACGATTGTTGCATAAAATTCAATTTATATCACCGTTGGGCAGAAATAAATTGAATTGCTAAAATAAAGAAATTCATTTAATAAATCATAATGGCAATTAAAGTTGGTAAAATTAACCTTTATAATTTATTACATGAAGAAAACGTAATTTTATTAAAATTAATTTGTATCACCGTTGGGCAGAAACAAATTAAAACAAATAAATTCATTTAATAAATCATAATGGCAATTAAAGTTGGTAAAATTAACCGTCATAATTTATTAAATGTATAACATAATTGTGACTTAAATCACAAAATTAATTTTATCATAATAATAACGTTAAATAATAATGTCTAAAATTATTTATATGAAATATATATAATAAATTTCTGCAACAGAAAATTAATTAGACCAAAATTATATATTAATTCATATAAAAACCATAGAAAATACCAATATAATACGGACTGTGCAACATATATACACATATAGGTTTTTGTACATGCAATCCCATCTTATCCTATCATATAACATATAGTCTAGATCCAATACAACACATATAACACATAGTTCGGTCCTTCCTCTTCATTAGCCATACAATCAACTTTTGGGCGAAATTCAGCAAGTTCGGCCACTTTTGCCAAAACGCATGGTTGTCATCGAGGTTGGACCGAAGTTTTGTTCATCATAAGTTGCATCAGATCCAATATAGCAAAATAGAGATGTGCATGTGAGGCCTCTTGGGAGGTTAAAGGTCTCCAACTTTTGCATCTCCCATGAATTTTAATAATAGAGAATAATGAAGAATTGTTTCAAGAATAATAAATTCATAATTAATAATTCTCAAAATTTATATGAACCAAAGAATTTTTAAAAAACAAAATTAATAATTCTCCGATTAAAATTAGTAATTAATCCCAAAAAAAATTTTTACTCTCGGATTAATCCAAAATTCATCCAAAATGAATTTGTCAGTTTAAATTCGTCGTTCATAATATTTATACGAAAAAAAAAAAATTATTGCATCTTATATGAATTTAACCTGGCTCTGATACCAAATGATAGACATAATAAAACATGATGTGCTTTTACAATTAGAAACACGTAATCCAGAATCCGTAAATCCAAAATAAAATAGCAAATGAGTTTAAATCTTACAGTTCTGAATTGAAGACATATTTGAGCGGAAGCGTTAATACTGAGATCTTCAATGATTTTCCTGATAACTGATGATGGACACAGCGTTTTCTCTTAATAGCGTTTTCTCTTAATTCAGTAGTAAGAGATAGAGAGACGTTATTCTGATTGATTTTCTGTATCTTATCAGGCAATCAATTGGGACCAGTATCTATTAATAGCAACAGATTTTTTCCATCAAAAATGCTGAAGCCCTTTCGTTCATTTCTTTGAATGAACCTGGTGCATATTAATAACATAGGCCATAACATAATAAAATAAAACTAACACATGTATCTTCATCATTGCTGTATTCGATTAATTAGAAATAATTAGAAATAATAAAAAATAGTCGGCCATAATCAGAAATAATAAACCGATTAGTCAGAAATATCCATGACGATTTGATCACCGCTAACGACTAATTGCCGATTAATCGACCTAAACAGATGTTTTTACAACACTGATCTTCACCACCACCGCTAACCATGTCTTTTTTTATATATAAGTAAAATAATATCAAGTTGTATTTTTAATTTTCCTAATATTTTTTGTACGTACAAAAGCGGATATATTTTGTATGATCCACTGTGAAAGAGAAACCGAGAGAGATACGGCTTCAGAATTTCACTTGTTTGTTTATGGAAGGAGAGAAAACAAAAGTAGAGATTTTAAGAGGCGGAAAAACGATAAATTGAATAAATTTTTACTGATGGCTCCTCTTTTCCTTCTGCAACATTATGATTTGAGAGTGACAAATTCATCTGCATAGAGTGTGACGGTTATGCCGATATTTTTATTAATATCCAAAGTTAATTACAAATTAATCAATATATCCACGTTAGCTAGATATTTTTAAAAATGTCCAAACCGGCCATTTAATGACCGGTTCTCAATTTTCTTTTTGCTGTTTCATACCCTATAAATATCCATCTTTCTCTCTCCTCCCTCACTCAACTCATAGAAGAGAAAAAGAGGAAAGGGAAAGAGAGAAAGAGAATTAATAAAAATGTTAACGAAATACCGAAAAAGATCTGCAAACTGGGGATAAATTTGAGATGGAGCATGTGTCTCCAAATTCTCTACCGGTGACCTCATCTTCACTGTAATTTAGATTCATTTGCTGGGCCTCCATTTGTTCCAGCAGATGAATCTGAATTACAGTGAAGATGAGGTCTCGGACATGTCACTGGCAGAGAATTTGGGAAGCGTTCTAAGGAATTTGGAGGCACATGCCCTATCTCAAATTCATTCCCAGTTTGCAGATTTTCTTCCAGAATTTTATTAACATTTTTATTAATTCTCTTTCTCTCTTTCCTTTCCTCTCTTTCTCTTCTGTGAGTTGAGTGAGTTGTGAGAGGGAGGAGAGAGAAAGATGAGTATTTATAGGATCTGAAACAAAAAGAAAGTTTGAAAACCAACCATTTAATGATCGGTTGAGAAAAAAAGAGAACCGGTCATTAAATAGCCGGTTTGGACATTTTTAAACATACACAGCTAACGTGATTATATTTATTAATTTATAATTAATTTTAGATATTAATAAAAATGTCGGCTCTCGCTATCTCTCCCTTTCTTTCGATATTGTCTTTCTCATGTCCCCCCACCTACGGACCGGGCAAATATCCTCTTCGGTACCGTAAAAGATTCCCTTCACTTTACGGTTTGAGATTAACTCTCAACCGGTTTGAGATTCGGGTTGACGGAGAGGGCAATATTATTGGACTTTGAGATTGGTGCCAAGTTAAAAAGAATGGTCCAAATCAAGTAATTGTAAAAGATTTTCTGTTACGGTACCGGGGGTGATGTGAATTCCCTACGGACCTACCCTTTTCCTTCACTCCGTTCCACCCATCTCAAGCATGCCCTGAGTTTCTTTAGTGTTCGTTCTGAATAAGAAATTATGGACAAAAGACGTAGTCAGATCAAGGTTTTTTAATTTCTATAATATGCCTTCTAATTTCTTATAATGTTAGAAAGATTTGAATGACGCATTGAAATGCCTTTTAATTTCTGTAATACATAATATATATTATGTGAAACAATTCTTCTTCGGATTTTATAAAATAACCGTATAACAGAATCAATCTAATTGATTCAGTTTTTTTAAAAAACAGTATTTTCTGGTTGTACTTGATCACAATGATTTGGATAGCATTAGTGGATCATGAATATTCTAAATTGGAATGTTAGAGGGCTCAATGCCCCTAGGAAAAGGCATATATTGCGAGATTTGTTAATTGATCAGAAAGTGGATATTGTTGCTTTACAAGAAACCAAAAAATCTGATTTTAGTCATCGCCATCTTAAATCTATTTCTACTAGAATTGATAAATGGATTTGGTTACCATCTAGGGGACGATCCGGCGGGATCTTGTTTGGCTGTGATAGTGACCACTTTCACATAATTGACTCTAGATTGAATAGATTTTCTTTAGATATTTGGATACAAAATAGAACGGACTTGCACAAATGGATGATTACGATAGTTTATGCTCCTGTAGCTAGGAATCTCAAATCAGAATTTTGGGCTGAACTTAGGAATAGTAGAGTAGGACAGCTTGACATGTGGCTTATTTGTGGTGATTTTAATTCTATTCGAAAACGATCTGAAAAATCGGGTCCCAATTTTGATTTGCGATTAAGTGGTGCGTTCAATGATTTTGTGAATGACTTCCACCTTATTGATTTAAAATTACCAAATCACAAATTTACTTGGTCGAATGACACACATAGAGCCTTATTGGATAGATTCTTAGTTTCTCTAGATTGGGTCGATGCTTATCTAAATCATAATGTTCTTGCCCTCAATCCTTATGGATCTGATCATGTGCCCCTTCTTTTACGGTTGGGTGAACCCCATAGAGTGACTAATGATATTTTCCATTTTGACCCAGCATGGCTGAAACAAGCTGACTTTGTTAGGTTAGTTACTAAATGGTGGAATGAGCATATGCTCTCGCCTATTCACACGGGACATTCTTGGCATCATAAAATGAAAATTCTTAAAAGGAAAATTAAAGGATGGGCTAAGAACTTCTATGGGACTAAAAAACGAATGAAAAATCTGTTAGTAGATCGTTTGACCCAACTCGACATTCTTAGAGAATCTCGAGAATTGAGTCGTGAGGAAGCCCAAATGTGGCAAGAACTGAAACAACAAATGGATGAGTATTATTTAGAAGAAGAGTTGTATTGGAAATTACGAGCCAAACAAACATGGTTAGCGGAAGGGGACCAGAATACAAAGTTTTTTCATAGGATAGCATGTACCAAATCTAGGAAGAACAAAATTCAAATGTTAGAAATTGATCAACAGAGTACTACCAATGTTTCTGACATTCATAGGCATATCTTAGATTTCTACAAAACTTTACTTGGCTCTCCTGGTCCTACTTTTGCTAACCTAGAACCAGGATTTTGGAAAACTAATGACATGATCTTAGAGGCTGAAAACTCTGCTTTGATAGCTCCTTTTACTGAACATGAACTGCACAGAGCAGTTTTTGAATCTGATCCGAATGGGGCACCTAGTCCCGATGGGATTTCCTTTGCTTTCTATCAATTCTTTTGGGATCTTACGAAAAATGATCTTATGCTACTTTGTCAAAAATTCTATCAGGAACAATTAGAGTTAGCTCCGATTAATAAGTCAATTATTTGTTTGATTCCCAAGGAACCCGATGCTCAACATATTAAAAAATTCAGACCCATTAGTCTTGTTAATTGCAGCTTTAAAATCATTTCAAAAATACTTACCTATAGATTAGAACCAATTCTACATAGGATAATAGCACATAATCAATCCGCGTTCTTGAAAAATCGATTTATTCTTGACAATGTTGTCTTAAGCCATGAGATCATCCACCACTGCCAAATTACCAAACAACAAGGAGTGGTGCTGAAAATTGACTTTGAAAAGGCCTACGATATGATTAATTGGAACTACCTTCTTACCCTTATGCAAAGTCGAGGTTTTCATCCTAAATGGGTTGCTTGGATGAGAATATGGTTACAAAGCTCCCAATCTTGTGTTAACATCAATGGCTGTCTCACTCCCTATTTTTTTTGTAAGAGAGGAGTGAAACATGGTGATCCTCTTTCCCCATTTTTATTCATATTGGCTGCTGATACTCTTAGCAATCTATTTACTTTGGGGCGCGAATCTGACAAATTGATTGGTCTTGGTCCACCTTGTGTTAATGACAAACCACTTACCAATGCCCACTATGCGGATGACACTGTTTTGTTTCTTCAAGCAACTCCTCAAAATGTGTCTTACGCATGGTGGACCATGCTTATATTTGAGGGCTTGTCTGGAGTAAAAATGAATTTGTCCAAAACTGATTTATATCCTCTTAATATAGATATAGACTTGGCTCAAGAGCTAGCTGGGACTTTTAGATGTTCTCTTGCTTCTTTTCCTTTCAAGTATCTCGGGGTTCCTTTACACAGCCAAAAACTGACTTGGAAAGAGTGGGGGTTCATAGTAGATAAAATTACCAATAAATTGCAAAGTTGGAAGGGGCAGCTTTTATCCTTGGGGGGGCGCATTACTTTGGTCAATGCGGTGTTATCAGCTGTACCTCTTTATGCCATGTCCTTATATTCTATGCCTAAAAGGATAATTGCACAAATTGATAAAATTAGGAGAAGTTTCTTATGGCAGGGTACTAGTACTAAGAAGAAGTATGTATTGTGTAATTGGCCAACTTTATGTATGATCAAACAATTTGGGAGAATGGGTATCCTAGATTTACATCAAATGAATATCTCTTTATTATTAAAATGGTGGTGGAAATTTGGGGATCCCGAATATACTAGTCTTTGGAAAACAGTGGTACAATATAAATATTGTTCACCTAATTCTGTTGTGTCTTTCTCTCCTTTTTGGCACTCTGTCATTCAAAAGGAGCATCTTGGTAAAATCTGTACCACTATCTCACCTGGCCGAAATTGGCAGGTATTGTTTTGGCAGGAGATTTGGTTTGAGAATTGCACTCTTATGCACACATTCCCCCAATTATATGCAATTTGTGATACACCCCTCATTATTGTTCAACAAGTGATAGAATCTCAAGGAGCTGCTATGCAGTTTCGTAGGAATTTACAAGGAGTTTTGCTACAGGAATGGGGCTTTTTACTCAATGTGATTAGTTCTTTTTCCTTTACTCACAATTATGATCACTTCGCATGGAGATGGGAATCCAATGGCATTTTTACCGTTAAATCTTTGTATAAGTTTCTTAATTTCAGGAGTATGAAGGTACATCAGCCTTTACTATGGTGGACTTTGCCAGTCCCGCCTAAAATACGTGCTTTCATGTGGCTGGCCCATAAACGACGTATCCTGACCAAAAAAATGTTGCAGAAAAAGGGATGGACAAGGGATCTTCACTGTCAATTCTGCCAAAATATCGAAGACTCTAACCACTTATTTTTTCTATGTCATTATGCTCAACATATTTGGTGTTGGATGGGGGCGTGTCAACCTATCTACCAACAGTGGCACTCAATTGAACATGTCGTCCAATACGCTTTAACATTGCCTAAAAATTTCAAAACTGCTTTCTTAATTGTGGTCTGTGCTGTCATTTGGAGCATATGGAAACATCGCAACGATTTGTGTTTTAACACTTCGATTATTTACTCTTCGCGCAATATAATCTTACAAATTGTTTCTCTTGTTTCCTATTGGTCAGGTACAATGCCTCCAGAGGTCCGGGATGCTACGCAACATTGGCTGCCTGCAGATTTAGATGTGATTCCACTCCAAGTCGTCTATCCTGACGATGCGCTGATGGTGGATTGGGTGCTTGGCGAGCAAGGGGACAACAGTGTTGCAGTACAGGAAGTCACTCAGGCTTGGCGGCCACAGGAGTCGCTGGAGAGGGTTTCTGGCAATGCTGCTCATGAGGAGTGAAGACCTGCTGCCTTTTTTTGCCACCTCCTTTATATGGAGTGTGTGCATTACTTATATTAGTTGTTTTGGAACCTTTGATCTTTGTTATATCTTTTGTGTTGCTGTTTTTTGGGTGCCTGTGTGCACATATCTTTTGATCTTGCTCCAAGCAATGCTAGTTAGTTTTTGTTGCTTTAGCATGATAGTATGGGTACCATCTGGTACGATGGAATGATTTACTAAAACTTCTGGCTGTAACTTAACAGTTTCATATATGAAACGGGCCTATAGCCTTTTTTTCAAAAAAAAGAAAAACAGTATTTTCAAATTAAATCAATTAATCTAAAATTCGAACCAATCTAATTGATTTAATTCTGTCAAGACAATCCAATTGATATGATTATTTATTAATTCCATAACCCACAAAAAACCACCATATTAATTTGTATAATTTAATCAATCCAATCGATTCAATTCAGACGCTAATCTAATTAACAATCATCAATCCATAATTAATTCTACACAAGTGGCTCTGATACCACTGTAGGTTTTCAGGTAAGTTATTGTGCAACAATTCGATTCAGTTTAATATTTGTAAAACTATCCAAAAACCATAATCCATGTGTAAATTAAATTCCAAGATAAACATATTTTACCACTAGACGCGTAGCAAAAACTTGAAGTCCTAGAAGTAACATTCTTCACTCCGTACACCTCGTGTCGGATCCACGCAACAACAACCGCAGCCACATCTCTACTGGTATCCACATGAACAGGTTGATAAACAACTGCGAGTCGGAGTGCTAGCGCCAACTGATAGTCCCCTCTTATCTTTCTACTTTTCTCTCTTGGTTTATGAATTGGTGCGAATTTAGACAGATCAGATTTTCGGTTTAACCGAAAATACTATTTTTCTGTCTATATTTCTCTTTCTGTGTAATTTCAAATAAATTGAATGATTAACCAAAAATTGAACTGCTGCATATGTATTTATAACCAAACACATCTGTTCAATCGCACCAGTTCATTTGCACCATTTCAAAAAGACTTATCTAGATTGTTCAAATCAGATCAGAGAGAATTTCACACTGTAGAATTTCAGCCCATATTTAGTTAAGCCCAATATAATTTAATCCATATTTAATTTTAATAATTAACTATTAATTATAGCTCAAAATATTCTGGCCTGTAAAACATTTCTAACAATTCTAATTTTTATATTATGTTTTTCGAATTCTTATAATGTGTTTTTTTCTTTCTCCTTTCTCACAAAAGTGGTGCGGGTGATGGTATTGAGCTCGTTAGATCACAAAATTCCACTTTTTGTTGGCACAGATCACGTATAAGAGCGCTATAGATTGTGACATTAGGCTCATATTTCGTTGAAAATAAATGAATTATGTAAGTGTGCTAGCTATGGAGAATCAAATACTTCGTGTCTTTCATTCTTTATTTTATCTCATATTTTTTATTTCTATTTTTAAAATCCAAGCAGTAGATCTGAACTGCTAAATATGATCTTCATATTAAAATATGTTTAGAGATTAAGTTTTATATTTTTTGAAATTTTTTGTACTATTTTTTTTAGATAAATACAAAATCAATGTTTTTGAACCATAAAAAAACAGTGTCTGTGTACCTATCTAAACAAATAATAAAAAATTTCCAAAAATATAGAACTTGGTCTCCAAGAACATCTTAATATGAAGATCATGTTGAGCAGTTTGGTTTGACTGTTTGGACTTTGAAAATAAAGATAAAGAATGTCCATTGTAATATATTGATTGTGATATGAGGCTCACATTGGGTTGTAAACCATTGGATTCAAAGTCCAAACCGTCAATCCAAACTATTTAACATGATCTTCATATTAAAATGAAAATGTGCTTGGAGACCAAATTTTACATTTTTTGAAATTTTACTACTAGAAATTTTTAAAGTTAGTAATTTAAAAAATTATAAACACATAATTTTTTCAAAAAAAAATATAAAATTTGATCTTTAAGCACCGTAGCCTCTTTACTAATGTGCTTGCATAAGTACTTCAGCATAAATACTTGCATAAGTACTTCAGCATAAATATATATAGGTCAAATTTTGAAATTTTATATTCGGAACGTCGAGCTAAGTAACTTAGTAAATTGGTTATATATCAATATTTGATGATTTTTTATAGTTTGTCTAAAAATAATAGAAAAAAATTAATATTTATATGTCAAATAGTATCTTTCAAAACTCAAAAAATAGTAAACAAATTTTAAAAATAGTAAAAGTACTATTTTACAAGTTTTGGATATAATCAATTTAGTAATCTATTTAACTATTCACGTCTACGTTTTAATATAAAATTTGTAAATTTAACTCGCAAGTATAAATTAGTAAAAATTAGTCAATCTCTTGTATAAATTACAGCAGAAATTTTTTTTTTTTTGAAAAAAGGCATAAAGCCCGTTTCATTAAACATGAAACCTGAGTACAAATTACAGCAAAAGGGAAAATATCCGCTATTGTACCGCTGTCAAAACAGCAACAGCAAACCACCAAAAGCAACATATAGTAAGGGTAATGATATAACCAAAAGCACAAATAGAACTTTAACCCATGTCAGAAACTAAGTTGTATACGCAACAAACACTACGACAAAGACATTAGTCAGAAGATTCTGAGTTCTCGGATAGCCATTGTAGCAACTGAGCATCCTCTGGGGAAGCCACCTGCAGAGGCACCACATCCAAATCCTGCGGCATCCACTGATTAGCAGCCATCTTAACCGGTTCAGCCATAGTACCTAGCCAATGATTAACAAGAGATATAATAGTGAGAATTGTATGACGACCCGATTGGACTATAGTATGATTAAAGCATCTGTCATTACGAGTAATCCAAATACCCCATAGGACTGCACTAACCACTACAAGTAATGCTGTTTTATTAATTTTGGGTAGTGTCATCGCAAATTGTATCACATCATTGATGGAGTGCCAATGGGTATAATGGTTCTGACATTGTCCCATGTAAAACCATATATGCTTAGCAAAAAAGCATTGGAAGAACAAATGGTCAGTATCTTCGTGGTGTTGACAAAAGGAACACGAGACATCGCCTGTCCAACCTTTCTTACACATATTAATTTTAGTTAGGATCTTATTACGGTGTAACAACCACAGGAAAGCACGAATTTTCGGGGGAATAGGTAGTTTCCACCATAACAGTGGATGACATTTAGAGATGCCCCTAAAATTGAGAAACAAATATAAAGATTGCACAGAGTAAAGGCCAGATGAGTCCCATTGCCAAGTTAGTTGATCTTTTGCTTGTGAAAATGGAAAGGTCTCCAATACTTGAAGAAGATGCTGCCACTCCAAGAGAAGGACACCATGGATTGTACGTCTGAATCTGACGCACCTACCCTGTGTATGAAAGACCTCTTGCACAGTGATATTAGGAGTAGTACAGATCTCATATAGTTGGGGGAATTGGATAGATAGAGTGGCTTGGTGAAACCACTTATCATGCCAGAATTGTACTGCCCCTTGCAGTCCAGGGTGATAAGTAATCCCAATATTTGCAATGGGAGCTAATTTAGTAATTGCTTTCCAGAAGGGAGATAAAAGACCAAGGTGTAGATTAGCATGTAAGCACATTTTCCAGAGATTATTGTATTGAGGGTCCTGAAATCGCCACCACCATTTGAGTAACAAAGCACAATTCATCTGATCAAGGTCTAAAATGCCCATGCCCCCCAAATGTTTAGCAATACATATATTCTGCCAATTAACAAGTGAATACTTTTTCTGAGTGCTAGTCCCTTGCCATAAGAAAAGTCTTCTAATCTTATCAATTTCACGTAGAACTTTTTTAGGGATCCGGTATAAAGAGAGAGTGTAGAGAGGGACAGCAGTTAAGACAGAATTAAGTAGTGTAATCCTGCCACCCAAAGACAATGTTTGATTTTTCCAGCCTTGAAGTTTAGATCTGACTTTATCAATTAAGAAGCCCCAATCTCTAATACTTAAAGGCTTAGGAGATAAAGGGACTCCCAGATATTTAAAGGGAAAAGAGGAAAGTTGACATCTAAAGAGGTCAGCTAAGAATTGTGCCTCTCCTGGCAACAAATTGATAGGAAAAAGCTCTGTTTTATCTAAATTCATTTTAATGCCAGAAATTCCTTCAAAAAATCTCATCAGCCACCATACAATCTCTACATTTCTGGGATCAGCTTTGAGAAAGAGTATTGTATCATCAGCATAGTGACAATTTGTCACTGACTGCTGCTGATCACAAGGAGGCCCTAACCCCTGAATATGACCCTGGGTTCTAGCTTTGAGGAACAGGTGACTTAGAGAATCAGCAGCTAAATTAAACAGATAGGGCGACAGAGGATCTCCCTGACGTACCCCTCGGCGACAAAAGAAATAGGGGGTGAGATCCCCATTGATATTAATGCAAGACTGAGAGCTTTGCAACCAAGAGGTAAGCCAGGATATCCAAATCGGGTCAAAACCCCTATGTTTCATAGTGAGAAGTAAATAATCCCAACTAATTTTGTCGTAGGCTTTTTCAAAGTCGACTTTGATTATCACTCCTTTCTCCTTAGTGGTGTGGCAATGGTGCAGAATTTCATGACTAAGCACAACATTGTCAAGAATGTATCTCCCTTTGAGGAAAGCTGATTGATGGGGGCTGATGAGTCGTTGTAAGATCGGTTCAAGTCTATTAGTTAGCAGGTTAGAAAGAATTTTAAAGCTGCAATTAACCAGGCTGATTGGTCGGAATTTTTGGATGAGTTGGGCATCTTTAGATTTAGGGATAAGACATATGATAGACTTGTTAAGAAACTGAAGCTCGATAGTACCTGAATGAAAAGCCTGACATAAACGGTTGAGGTCAAATTTGACAGTATCCCAGAAGTGTTGGTAAAAGAGAAAGGTAAGGCCATCTGGGCCAGGGGCCCCATGGGGGTCAGAAGAAAAGATAGCCTGGTGAATTTCTTGTTCTAAGAAAGGATTAATGAGAAGATCATTTTCTGCACTAGATACCTTATCCTGAGTTTCCCAAAAGGATGGCTCAATGGAACCAAAAGTATTCCCAGGAGTACCTAGGAGATCTTTGTAAAAATGTAGGATGTGTGAATGAATTTCTACAGCACTGTTGGAGAGATGGTTATTAATGTCTAAAGAAAGGATTTTATTTTTCCTATGTCTAATTGTAACAATCTTATGAAAATACTTAGTATTCATGTCTCCTTCTTGTAGCCATTGCTGTTTGGATCTCAATTGCCAATACCTTTCTTCTTCTAAGTAAATTTCATCTAGAGTGTTCTTTAGGTGTAGCCACTGGTCCCTTTCTAATGATGATAAGTTTCTCTCATCTCGAATAGTTTCTAACAGTTGTAGTTGATCAAGAATGGCTTTTTTGTGTCTTTTCTTTTCACCAAAAAAATTTTTGGCCCAGCCCTTCATTTTTCTTCTAATTTTTTTGGTTTTGTTATGCCAAGATAGGCCTATTCTAAAGTCTTGCAATGGAATTTCATTCCACCATTTGATGACTAGAGGAACAAAATCAGGGTGTCTAAGCCATTCTGGATCAAACTTAAACATTTGAGGAGACTGAGAGCTGGGAGCAGTAGTGAGCAACAAAGGGAAGTGATCAGACCCATATGAGCTTAAAGCTTGAACTGAAGCGAGGGGATATATATCTAACCAATCAATACTAACTAGATATCTATCTAGCAGAGCTTTATTGTTGCCACTAATCCAAGTAAAATTCCTATGAGGCAAGGATAGCTCAATCAAATGATGATCACTAATGAAATCATTAAATTTACCACTAAGTCTGACATCAAAATTTGATCCAGATTTTTCATGCCTAGCCCTAATGGCATTGAAATCACCACAAATAATCCAAGGTTCCCTTCTACCTAATCTGCTAGTTCTAAGTTCATGCCAAAAGGCAGATTTAAGAGTCCTATCAACTGGGGCATATACAATGGAAAGCATCCAATTGCAATTTTCTTTTCTATCATATAGGAATACATCAACAGAATAGGTGTGAGATATAAATCTACTGATTTGACAAGTATCACTATCACAGCCAAATAGAATCCCTCCAGACCTACCATGAGATGGAAGGCTAAACCAATTATCAAACTTAGAGGAAATAGATTTCAAAATCCTATGAGAGAAATTTTCTTTTTTAGTTTCTTGAATTGCAATAAGATCTACTTTATATTCACTAATCATATCCTTGAGTATTCTTCTTTTACTGGGAGCATTCAAACCTCTAACATTCCAATTAAGTACTTTCATTGGACAACTAGCTGACCCTGATTATTTTGAACTAAAGTGAGCCTATGATCTACTCCAGCTTGTTTCAACATTGTAAATGCTTGTAATATTAATCGATCAAATTCTGTTCTATCTAGAGTTTGTAGAGCTTGAACTATTTGAACAGAATCTAAATGCCCACAACCCAAAGTAATATGATAAGCTCTATATAGCTCTTGTATTTCATCTGTAGTCATCCTAGAATAAGGGAAGCTAGAAATCAAAGTGTTACCTGGACCAGAGGTGGAAAGACTGGGACTAGCCTAGGCTCGAGCAGTTGCTTTAGCTAGAGCATCTTGGTGCTCACCCCCCAGAGCTTTGAGCCTGACACTTCTTCTGATAGGTACAGTGTTAGGGTGACGGCGACGCCGCCTGGTCGAGGCAGGGGCTTCTGTCACCTGAGGAGTCTCCAAACGTTGGGCATTATCCTTTTGGTGCTGTTGGATCAACGGAGTCACCAACTGAGAGATGAGTTGGGATATGATCGCTACTGCCTCAGGAGAAGGAACAGGAGATTTTGTAGCATTGTCAGAGGGGTTGACCTGGCCAGCGGGCGCCAGAGGAGTGATGGAAGGAAGTGGAGGGGAGGATGGCACAGATTGGGCGGAGGTCGGTGCTGGAGTTGGCGGAATTTGAGTTTCAAACACCTCAATTTCCTCAAACGGTCCGACATTTTCACCATAGTAGGGAGCATATGAAGACGGGCATCGACCTGAACCAACTCCATAGGCAGGTGGTAGCCAGGGCAGCCATTTAGCTGTATCAGAGGTGCCTGCCTTTGAGGAAGAAGCCCCAACGTGCGCAGCAGCGATACCCGGGCCATTGACAACATCAGTAATAAGAGTGTCGTCGTCAGAATCAGAGAGGTTGTCAGAAGGTGGGGCTAACTGCTTGCCTTTATCAGTCAAGGGTTGATCGGGTACCTTTTTGCCAGTGGAAGACCCACCAGATGTATCAGATATCACAATGCCTTTTTGAGGGTTGGATTGGGGTCCTTTTTTCTTCGGTTTGCCTTTGGAACCGGAACCAGAAGAGTCGTTGTTTGGCCCTGGATGAGAGTCAGGAGCAGGTTGTCTTTTCACCCACGCCCCAGGTCCCGAGTTTCTCAAATGCTCGAGTTCAAAAATCAGATCATGTCGAGAAAGGTATCCACCAGCATCACGATGCATGACCCAGTGTGTGGCGGGAAGAAGCATTGGGTCGCACATGCCCAAACGAACGCGAGCGAAGCGACGATCTCGTTTGAAACGAGTGGCAGGGTCGAGTTCTAGTACTGTCGCCCCGAAGTCAGTGAAGATTTTCTCGAACTCTTCCCACTGCCAAAACTTAATCGGCCATCCCCTGACTCGCACCCATTGGGGAATCATCCGTAGACCTTCTCCAAAGCACGGATCCCAGGGGGAGATCTTGAAGTGTACATTGTCCAAGAGAACATGGCCACGGGAGAGGGCAGACTCAAGCCATTGGGGAGAAGGAGCCTCAATCAAATATCGTTGTTCATCAAAACGGCAGGCAATCCATTGAAAATGCTGAACGAGTTTGCTCAACGCCGATTCGATCTTGAAAGCACCCCAGCCTTGGTTATCAGTCAAGAAGAAGCTACGCTGGAACGCTTGTTCTTCAAGGTCACTGGCTTCAGTGCAGTACAGCGTTCGGATCGGAGCTTTCATGGAAACTGATGTCATTTTTCTGGTTTGCGGCAATGGAAGCGGAGGTAGAGGAAGGATCGGAGGTTGTAAAGAAGGAGGGAGGTACCGGGAGGATGATCGGACAATAGGTTTGCGGGGACTCGGTGGATTGGTCGTCACCGATCGACAGACGGTCGAACGATGCCCAAACTTGTTGCACACGAAGCAGAGAGTAGCGTTGCGACAGTTCAAAGCGGTATGACCCTTATCAGCGCATTTGAAACACACTGGAGAGGATGGAGAAGACGAAGCGCGCAACTTCTCGAGAGTATTTCTGACCAAGGCGCCTCGCGTGACCGTACTCATCAGTGCAGCAGTTTTCGGTTTCCAATGTGATGTGAGATTTTGGCGCGTAGTCGTACTGTAGCTAGCAGGCTGTATAAGAGCTTGGGTAAAAGAAAGGTGAGATCCAGAATTCGGAAGCCCATGGGGAAGCCCAGACGCCATTGTTGAATTATCGGAGATTGGTGGAAAATCAAGATTCGAATCCGGATCCAGCCCAGAGAGGGAAGCAAACGAATTACGATCGGGCATCTGAGAGGAGTATTTATTGATTTCTTCTATTTTGTGGATTTTTCTTTGATTTTTTGCGAATTGTTGAATCTTTTTGTGTATATCTCTTTTATGTTCCTCAGAATCGCCTCAGATCGCTTTTTCTTTCGCCTCAGATCTCTTTTCAGTATAAGATATTCTCGTTTAATTGTCATTACAGCAGAAATTTAAAATCAAATATAGGCCATCCGTGTAATTCTTCGCCTTCCCCGAAAGAAAGAAACCGTCTCTCCGGACAACTGAACAAGTATCAACCATGGTGCTCGCACAGCTTGGCGGGAGCATATCCCGCGCGTTGCAACAGATGAGCAACGCGACGGTGATCGATGAGAAGGTGTTGAATGAGTGCTTGAACGAGATCTCTCGTGCATTGCTACAAGCAGATGTACAATTCCGTATGGTGAGAGACATGCAAACGAATATTAAGAAAATAGTTAATTTGGATGACCTGGCGGCAGGACACAACAAGCGAAGAATCATCCAGCAGGTTGGTGATGATTAATTTTAAATTGAGGAAATATGTATTTGATTAGATCCTTTAATTTGGATATTCTATTATTTTGTTCAATTTGGTTTATAAACCAAAAATATTGGGTAATTTTTAGCATAAATTTTCCAGATGTAGATCTTGAAAAAGTGTTTTATGAATAAATTGGGTGAATTTCCTTTAGTATTGTTGGTTCTGAAAGAAAACTATATTGGAAAAGTCCTTAATAAAGGAAATTTTCATACTTTGCTGATGTAATTTGGTTTTGGGTCATTCAAACTGAACTCTTTTAGATAAATAAAGCTTAATAAACAAACCATATTTTCTTATTTGTATCGACCGTGACTATTTCGTGTACCTGCCTATGTAAATTAATTGGTTCAAATCTATGTTTTTATATCATGCACCTCTTAGGCAGTTTTTAATGAACTCTGTAAGATGCTTGACCCCGGTAAACCATCCTTCACTCCAAAGAAGGGGAAGACTAGTGTTGTCATGTTTGTTGGTTTACAAGGTAATTGTTTATACACTTTCATCTACTGTTTTATAGTTTTTTATTAAATGCTTAGTCCTTATGAACAAATGGAATTCTGAATTTATTACCAGTAAACATGATAATATCATCATGAGTAAAATTTGCATTACAGAACCTTTGTTTTATCTTACAAATAGCTGCTCCAGTTCTTTCTGATTTTTTCCTGAATTTGTTTTGTTTGGGATATATGCTATTGAATTGGTTACTGATCTAATGTGAGTTCTTTTTACACTTTATTAAGCTGTCGCTGGTGTGTTCATGTTTTGTGATTTATAAGGTTCTGGAAAGACTACAAGTTGTACAAAGTATGCATATTATCATCAGAAGAAGGGATGGAAGCCGGCACTGGTATGTGCTGATACATTCAGAGCTGGTGCTTTTGATCAGCTAAAACAGAATGCCACTAAAGCTAAAATTCCTTTCTATGGCAGGTTTTCTACTTGTCTACTCTTAAGCACAAAATAGTATATGAACTTAATCTTCAGTGTCGGTTCCATTTTTTTAGTCAAGTCTGGTGCCGATCTGTGCTGATTGTAAACTTGATCCATAGTGGTTGAATCGCAATTCATCTCCATTGTATTGTTGTTTTGGAAATGCTTAGTTAAGGCTAATTAGAGTTTTTGATGCTTATATTAAATATATAAACAAGCAAAACCAAAAGAAAGTACAATGTGCTGCTTCAATACTGCACTGTTACTGTACTGCTGAGGTCGTCCATGGGCAGGCTTTTTGCTGGGTTTTCAATCTTGACCAACATTGAAGACATTGAAGCCATTGATTTGACTAGATTTTTCTTTTCTTCTTCTTTATTATCTGCATTATTTACAGTTACATGGAATCAGATCCTGTGAAAATTGCTGTTGAGGGTGTGGAAAGATTCAAGAAAGAAAACTGTGATCTTATTATTGTGGATACTAGTGGTCGACATAAGCAAGAAGCTGCGTTGTTTGAAGAAATGTGGCAAGTCTCAGAAGCTACGGTATAGATATAATTTCAGTTGACACCTAGTTATTAACATAACATATTAAGTGAAAGATCATTATAGTAATAAACAATCTGGTTGCTTTTGGATCAGGTAATGCAGAGTTATTTACTGGGTTACAGCAGAAATGGCTTTAACTGATCTTTTAACACTTGTTTTAGGGATAGATTAGAAAATTGATATGGCTAAATTGTGTTAGTTTGAGGTGTAGGTTGTAAAATTATGATTTAACCGACTTCAGTGGGCATGCGTGTATGGCTGTGAATATGATGGTATGAAGTACTTACTATAGTATGCCAATGAACACACATGTTGCCTGAAATATGAGCTAGTTGTGCAAGTTTTCAAATATTGAATTTAATCCTTGAATTAAACAAATATGCTATGGCCCTATTTGGCTACACAAGAGAGAGTGCAACTTAACAAAACAAGAGACCAATGGAAAAATGAAAATATAAAGGATTTTTTCCTAAAAGAGTGTATGGTGGTAGTAAAATGCGGTTTATGCGGCTGCATATGCGTATGCGGTTGGATTCTGTATAGAAATTCTTATGCAGTCTATATATGTGGTTCCGTATATGCGGCGGCATATCTCCTTTATCCAGGTGCCCTGGAATTCTTGTGCAAACCATCCTAAACAAGATCACTTCGTGGTTATCACGCTTTGAAAGGGGAAGTGTCTCATGCCAAGATGAAATTTATTACCGCATATTATTATCGCATATTTTGGCCGCATATTACGGCATACTTGTTTATATATATATATATATATAGAGAGAGAGAGAGAGAGAGAGAGAGAGAGAGAGTTGGTCTATGGTGCATTGCAATGTATCGCCCCTCTTGTACATTGGACTATAAATTGTTGGATTAGGAGTTCAAACAGTCGATCTAAAGGGCTCAACATATTCTCCAAATTAACATGTGCTTGGAGAACAAATTTTATATATATTTTTTAAATTATTTACTATTTTTTTAGAATTATTGAAAATCATTGTTTTTCAGAAATTTCTGGACCATAGAAAAACAATGATTTTCAAAAATTCTAAAAAAAATAGCAAACAATTTCCAAAAAATGTAAAATTTGGTCTCCAAGCACATTTTCAATATGGATATCAAATTGAACGGTTTGGATTGGTTGTTTGAAAATCAAAACTATCGATTTATAGTCCAATGTACAAGAGGACTATACATTGCAATGCACCATAGCTCAACTCTCTCTCTATATATATAGTGAGTGGCTAATATTAAAACATTTGTCCCTAGGCTGTGGAACAAATGTTTCGATTTTACATTTTCAAAGTCCAAACAGTCGATCCGTTTAACATTCAATCTATATTAGAATGTGCTTGGAGACCAAATTTTACATTTTTTAGAATTTTCTTACTATTTATTAAGACTTAAAATAGATGTTTTCAATGATCCAGAAAAGTTTCACTGTTTTATAAAATCAGCGATTTTAAAACCGACTTAATTAATAGTAAAAAAATTCTAAAAAATGTAAAATTAGGTATCCAAGCACATTTTAATATAAAGATCACATATAACGGTTTGAATCAACCGTTTGAACTTTGAAAATTGGAAAATAATTGGTTGCACCATGGCTCCGGAACAAACATTTTGATATTAGCCAACTCCCTCTCTCTCTCTATATATACGAATTCTCATTTGAAATCCGCATATATAAGTTCGCATGAAAATCCGCATATGAGGCTGCATACCACATATGCGGCCGCATACCACATAAAAACCGCATTTAAAAACATTATGGAATAGTTGCTGCAGGTATGTTATTTTAGTCTAACCTTTCATAGGCCCTGTTTAACTCTGCTTTAAAACGCTCTTCTTTTCTTTGCAAAACCTATAAAACAGATTCATATCCTAAGATTATACCAAAAAGAAAAGCTACTATTTTCCAACAAACCTTTTACAAGACGATGCTCTTTAGTGTTTCTCTAATTTTCCTTTCCTTCAGGAAAACAAAATCATGAAACAAAACAAACACTGACATTTGTTTTCTAATTTGTTGGCAGAAACCCGATCTTGTAATATTTGTCATGGACAGCAGTATTGGTCAGGCGGCCTTTGATCAGGCACAAGCATTCAAACAAAGTGTGGCGGTTGGAGCTGTGATTGTCACAAAAATGGATGGCCATGCGAAAGGTGGCGGCGCTCTTAGTGCGTAAGTGGTTAAGTTGCTTTGTGTATTTTTTTGAGGCCTTGTTTTGTGCTGTGCTATTAACCTATAATATTTGTCTCTTGTTCGTTAGTGTTATACTTCTGCCTGTTTACCAATTCACTTTGCATGTCATGGCTTTTTGGAAGCTATTGCTTGCACATAATTAAGCGGAAAAAAATAGCAAAAAAGGGATATATTTGGATATGCAAAGCCATAATTATAACTTAATGCTCATGGTTTTTGAATACTATTAAAAGATGATTTGCTGCAAAAATTAAAGTTGGTATGTTGTTGATTTATTGTCTAAATTTTTTATGGTTTTCCTGACTGCTGGATTTACTTGCAGAGTTGCAGCTACAAAAAGTCCAGTGATATTCATTGGTACAGGAGAGCACATGGATGAATTTGAAATTTTTGATGTCAAACCTTTTGTTAGCCGCCTTTTGGGTAAAGTATTAGTACTGAGAGTTATTATTTCCTCTCTTTCGGCTCTTTCCTCCGTTTTTCTTGTTTTCTCCTTTGTTAGCATTATATTTTTCTATGTAGGTATGGGAGATTTGTCTGGATTAATGGACAAAATTCATGAAGTTGTGCCAACCGATCAACAGCCCGAGCTTGTTCAAAAACTATCAGAAGGGACCTTTACTCTTAGACTAATGTATGAGCTGTACCAGAACATTATGAAAATGGGGCCAATTGGTCAGGTAATTTGCTTTTCAATTTAAATGCTCGGATATTTTGAAAACTTGTATGAACTTTCTGGTATGCAACTTGGTTTTTGTTTTGCTTGATTAGTATTCCTCGGTTGAACCTTTTGTTTCAGGTGTTTTCCATGTTTCCTGGGTTTAATCAAGAATTGATGCCTAAAGGTCATGAGAAGGAAAACCAGGCCAAGATCAAGCGATACATGATTATGATGGACTCCATGACTAATGCTGGTAATGACTCTTTTCCATAGCCCTAATGAGTAATTAATAATATCTGATTATTGTAGTAAAACTCTTAGGATGTGTGGTCCTGTACGTCACACCTGTGTGGTGCTATCTCTGGTGGTAGGGGCATGTACTTTGGGTAGTTACTATATATGTTTTGTAAGTTATTTGAGTATGGAATATTCGTGTATTTTTTGTTTTTGAAGTATTTAGCATTCAGTTGTACAAAATTATCATTCGGAAGTCAGTTTAATATTATAAACTGCCCTATTCTTAAAGGAGGTAGTCTATACGATAGTCTCTAAAGCAAATCATTAAATGTGGCAACTATCTGTCCAAAATTGCAGAGCTAGACAGCACAAACCCGAAGATGAATGAGTCACGCATTATGCGCATAGCGCGTGGCTCGGGCCGCACAGTGCAGGATGTGATGGAAATGATCGAGGAGTACAAGAGGTTTGCTAAGAACTTCACCAAGTTGAAGGGCAAGATCCCAAAGAATGCACAACACATGAGCAAGGCACTGCCGCCTCAGGTGTTGAAGCAGATGGGCGGTGTGGGTGGTCTTCAGTCTTTCATGAAACAGATGGGTTCCAGCAAGGATGGAGTCAGACTTTCAAGTTATTAAACGTGAATGAAGATTAATCATATAAAATTTTCATATTAAGCGTAAGGGTCAATTTTAAAGTACTCTAAACTATATAGGAAATCATGTATAATTTTTTTTTTTTTAAATGAATGAATTGACCGCCAGTCACTTAAGATGGATCCGCCTCTGGGTTCCAAAAGGACATGACCTCCATGTTTGGGGATCCATATCCTCTGCATTAACATAACTTTTGAGTTTAAGGGTTTGAACTGTTGGATTTCATCTAGGGTTTAGATTCAATTAGACCCTATCGAAGACCCTGTCAAAATTCGTCCTTCTCCACTTGCGAAGTTTGAACATCGCTTTTTTTCTTCTCTGGTTCGACCCTTCTCCCTCTTTGCTCTTTTCTTCCACTTAGTTTGAGAGAAAACTGGTTTCTCCAATCCCAATTCAAGCCATAGCAAGCACAATCATGGCCACCAGGTCTATCACCTCTCCATCTCCCTCCCCATGCAAGCTCAAGCTCAAGCTTTCCGCGTCCAATCCAAACCTTCCTCCACTGCAATTCCGAACCCAAAGCTCCTCTTCTCCATCCCTTCCATTGTCATGCTCGCTGCTGCCTCTCCTCTCCCTGCTTGGGCCGCGCAAATGGAGAAGATCTGTTGAAAATAATAAAGCCAACGGCTAGTTTTTAGGAAATTGTAAATAAAATAAATTAGGAGACATAAGTTAATAGTTGTAATTAATAGGTAGTTGGTGGTTGTAACGGCTAGTTTTTGAAATCTTCTATAAATAGAAATACATGTAAAGCTCAAATTAAGATTGCAATAATAAGATTGTTTTCTTACATCCATTCTTTCTTATAAATTTATCATGGTATCAGAGCCCTGAGTGGTATCCGAAAAACCGAAAAGTGCGATAAAATTCAGCAAAAAGAAAATGGCTCAAGAAGAAGCAGCGAACTTCTCGAAGCTAACCAATAACTTGCTCAATGGCAGAAATTATGTGTCATGGGCAAGGGCAGCATCTAGGGCCCTGAGTGGTCGAGAAATGTTAGAATTCATTACGGGTGAAGAGAAGAAACCAGCAATTGCCGACACAAACAAGCTAACACCCGACGAAACAGTAGCAACAAAAAAATGGAGAACTACAAATGATAGAATTGTTACCTCACTACTCAACTCCATGGAACCGACCGTATCCGAACTCTTCACGCTAGCCGAAACGGCACATGAACTATGGGAAGCAGTAAAGAGTATGTATGGTCAACAAAATAATTTTTCTCACATTTATCAACTTATGTAGGAGATCCAACAAGAAAAACAAGGGTCAAGAAGTCATACTGAGTACCTTAGCGCTCTTGAGAAAAAACGCAATGAACTTCAATCTTACCAGCCGCTTACAACAGATTTGGCCACACTTCAAAAACGGGCTGAGGAGGACGATATTTTTCAGTACCTCGCGGGTTTAAACCCGAGCTATGAAGCCGTAAGATCCCAAATCATGACCACGGTACCTCTTCCCTCTTATTCTCAAATTAAAAGTTTAATTCAACAAGAGGAAAGTAGAAGACTTATCATGAATGGTAAAATTGTAAGCCATGAGGGACACGAAACCCATGGTTTAGCCGTAAAAAATTTCAATTTTAATCAAAACCCTAGCTTTCAAAATCGCCCAAATCAATCAAAAAATGAAAAATGTAACCACTGTAAAAAGGATGGTCACACTCAAGATAAATGTTGGCATCTCTATCCCCATCTTAGACCAAAAAAATGGAAAGGAAATGACCAGAATCGGAATTGGGAAAAAAATGGTGAAAAAAACAGAAGTTATGTTGCTTCTGTTGAAGAGAAAGGGTCTAATGGGCTAGTGGGTTCGTCTGAAAATGGATTCGGACCCAATAACACCTTTCAACCAGTTACTGGGTATGGTTTAAGTGCTAATGGATCTGTCAGAGGCTGGGGCGGACCCGGTTTGGTAAATTACGGACCCAATAACAGTGGAGGCGGACCCTTTAACCAAAACACTAGTGGAGCATGGGTTCAAACTGGCGGACCCATTAACACTGGCAGACCCGATAACCATCAAATTTTCGCTGGCGGGTCATTCCCGAACGGGTCAGCAGCAAATTTCGGAAACGGGTCACTCTCAGACGGGTCAAGAAGCCTTCTAGGCGCTGGCGGGTCAGTTTCTGGCGGGTCAGGTGCTGGAGATCAAATGCAGCAGTATTTTCAGCAGTTCTGTGCGATGATGAACAATCAAAACACTCCCAGCACATGTGGTATTGCTTCTAACTCAGAAAATTTCTTTTTTAATCAAATTATTATAGATAGTGGTGCAACAGATCATATGTTCGGGAATAAACAACTACTGTCAAACCTCAACCTGACCAATGGTAATAATTTTGTGTTGGTTGCAAACGGAATGAAGGCAAAAATAAATGGCGTAGGAGAAATTAATCTATGTAATAAACAACTTAAAAACGTTTTATATTTAGAAACATTTCCCGTAAATTTAATTTCTGTAAATAAATTAACACAAGAATTAAATTGTAATGCAATATTTTCTTGTAAAAACATTGTATTTCAGGACCGGGAAACCGGGGTCAAGATTGGTGAAGGATTTCTAGAAAATGGACATTATCTTTTGAACTCCAAATTAAATTTCTGTGCTTCCGCAAAAGTCGTTAATTCTGATCTGTGGCATAAGAGACTTGGACATCATTCCGACAAGATTTTAAGTAGTATTTTAGATTTTAAAAATTTAAATTGTACTAATTGTGAAATTTGCAAGTTAGCAAAACAAACAAAGCTTCCTTTTTCTCTTTCTACTAGCAAAAGTAAAGCTCCTTTTGATTTAGTACATTCCGATGTATGGGGACCGGCTCCAATAGAGTCATATAATGGATTCAAATATTTTCTTTTATTTATTGATGATTTTACAAAAGCAACTTGGTTATATTTACTTAAATCTAAAGATGAAGTATTTGATTATTTTTATGAATTTTTATGTCTCATAGAAACACAATTTGATGCAAAATTAAAAATCTTTAGATCGGATAATGGAACCGAATTTATAAATAGAAAATTTTCAAGTCTCTTTAGAGAAAAAGGTATTATACATCAAACAACTTGTATAAATACTCCCGAACAAAATAGTGTATCGGAAAGAAAAAATAGACATTTATTAGAAATGACACGATCTTTATTATTTCAAAATAATGTTCCTAAAATTTATTGGTCGGATGCCGAACTTTGTGCCACTCATTTAATCAATAGATTACCTAGTGTTAATTTAGAAAACAAAAGTCCATTAGAAATTCTTTATCAACAAAAAATTATTTATGACCATATGAGAGTATTTGGTTGTACAAGTTTCGTACATATCAAAAGAAATGATAAGCTTGATTTTGTATCACAAAAAACTATTTTCTTAGGATATTCATATTATAAAAAGGGCTATAAATGCTATGATCCAATTAATAAGAAATTATATTTTTCTAGAAACGTTTCTTTTTTTGAAAAAGAACCATATTTCAAAGAAAAAGAAATATTTCATCAACCATATTTAAATAATCAAAATGACAATATAGTTTTGCCTTACTTAGATGATTTGAGTCTTATTCCTAAAAATAATCATCAAGTTGAAAATAATCAAGAAAATGAAACTAATGATGACATAAATGAAAATGAAATAGAAGAAAGTCTACCGATTAGAAGAATATCATCTAGAGAACGACAACCATCAACTAGACTTAGAGATTATGTGACATATTCGGTGCAATATCCAATTGAAGATTTTGTTTCATATGACAACATCTCAACCGAGTACCATACATTTCTCACTAGTATTGAAAAAGTATTAGAACCAAAAAATTACCAAGAAGCAATTAAAAGTCCAATATGGTGTAAGGCTATGGATGAGGAATTAAAAGCCTTAGAGCAAAATGAAACTTGGAAAATTATTTTCCTACCAAAAAATAAAAAACTGGTTGGTTGTAAATGGGTGTATAAAACCAAATACAATAGTGATGGAACCATAGAAAGGTATAAAGCAAGACTTGTAGCTAAAGGATTTACCCAAACCTATGGCGTAGACTATAATGAAACCTTTGCACCGGTTGCAAAAATGAATACCGTAAGGATTTTATTTTCTATTGCCGTGAACAATGGTTGGGACCTCTACCAAATGGATGTTAAAAATGCATTCCTTCAAGGAACATTTGAAGAAGAGGTGTATATGACATTACCACCCGGTCATAAATTAGAAACAAATTCTAACTTGGCTTGTAGGCTTAATAAATCAATTTATGGATTGAAGCAATCTCCACGGGCATGGTATGGCAAGCTTAGCTCTCATTTAATTTCTTGCAATTTTAAAATTAGTAATGCCGATCATTCTTTATTTACAAAATGTGATGGTTTCAATACTACTCTTATTTTAGTATATGTAGATGACATCATAATTACCGGAAATAATTTCGAACAAATTCAAAACATTAAGAAACAACTCAAGGAAAAATTTGACATAAAAGATTTAGGATACCTTAAATATTTTTTAGGAATAGAGGTAGCCACTTCGGATAAAGGACTTTTTATTTGTCAAAGAAAATATACACTTGATTTGTTAAAAGAAACTGGTAAATTAGGATGTAAACCGGCCTCTACCCCAATTGACAACAAATGCAAATTAAATAGTGAAGATGGTGAACCCTTAAAAGACATAAATCAATTCCAAAGACTTGTAGGAAAATTGATATACCTGACTGTTACACGTCCGGATATTTCTTTTTCCGTAAGTCAAATTAGTAAATTCATGCACTCACCAAGAACACCACATTTAGAAGCTGTAAATAGAATCTTGAGATTTTTAAAAAATAATCCCGGCAAAGGTATTTGGATGAAAAATAATAATTCTAATGATATATGTGGCTATTCCGATGCAGATTGGGCCGGAAGCTTTGATAGAAAATCGACAACCGGTTTTTGCACATTTGTAGGCGGAATTCTAGTCACATGGAAAAGCAAGAAACAAAATGTTGTAGCACGATCAAGCGCTGAAGCCGAATATCGTGCCATGGCATCAACCGCAAGCGAATTAACTTGGATCAAACAACTCCTATTAGACATGGGATTTAGAACTCAAGCTCCAATGAAAATGTATTGCGACAACAATTCGGCACGACACATAGCTTCTAATCCCGTGTTTCATGAACGCACAAAGCATATAGAAGTAGATTGTCACTTTGTTAGAGAAAAGGTTCAAGCAAAGGAAATTGAAACACCATACGTCAAAAGTGAAGATCAACTCGCGGATATCTTCACTAAAGGCTTGTATCCGGGTCCATTTGAAAAAATTACAAGCAAGCTAGGATTGTACGATATTTACATTTCTAGCTTGAGGGGGAGTGTTGAAAATAATAAAGCCAACGGCTAGTTTTTAGGAAATTGTAAATAAAATAAATTAGGAGACATAAGTTAATAGTTGTAATTAATAGGTAGTTAGTGGTTGTAACGGCTAGTTTTTGAAATCTTCTATAAATAGAAATACATGTAAAGCTCAAATTAAGATTGCAATAATAAGATTGTTTTCTTACATCCATTCTTTCTTATAAATTTATCAAGATCGCTCTCTTCGATTTCAACCTCACCCTCCCCATAATGAATTATAGAAAGTTCTTAATTAACAGAAATGACAAGTTTGTTAGATGTAAGATTGTCCGAACTTAATAACCAAATATGTTGCTCTAATGAAGAGGAAGAAAAGAACAAAGAAGGAGAAGGGTACGGACTTGAAAAAAGAGTGCTGTTCAAACTTGGCAACTGGAGAAGGGCGAATTTTGACGGGGTCTTCGATGAATTCAGATCCAGTGCAGTAACCCAATTTTTGAGTTTTGATCCAAACCGTCTAAGGTGCTCTACCACGAATCTTAAAGAACATGGACCCCACAAATAATACTGGCCCCCTGCGCTACCACCGAATAGGCACCGTACACGTCAAAACTCAAAAATTGGGTTACTTTAGGGGATCCGGACTCGTCTTTGATAGGGTCTAATTAAATCCAACGGTTCAAACCCTTAAACTCAAAAGTTTGCGTTAATACAGATTACAGAGGATATGGATCCCATGTTTGGTGGCCTCGATGGACCTGGCTCTGACCGATATATTTTGTTCACAATTACATTTTTCTTTTTGGTCCAGAGAGATGGTGATAGCTTTATTATGATAGGAGCATTATAAATGAGTAAAACTAGGATGTGATGTGCTCATCAAGAGGGTTTGGTGAGCACATCTCCAAAAGATTATCGGATTGACTTTGCACTATAAATTTAAACCGTTGAAATTCATGTACTTCGTGAGTGATGCACATACATGCAAAAATTTTAAAGTTTTGAATTTATTTAGTACATGGTCAAGCGGTCAAAATAATGAACATTTTATAAGTTATTTTTTTAATTGTTTTATGTATTCATTTTTCATCATTGTTTTGACCGCTTGATCATGTACTAAATGAATTCGAAAATTTAAAATTTTTGCATGTACATGCATCACTCACAAAGTACATGAATTTCAATGGTTTGAATTTGTAGTTCGAAGTCAATTTGATAGTCTTTTAGAGGTGTGCTCACCAATCCCTCTTGGTGAGCACATCACACCCTAGTTTTGCTCTTATCATTATATCAAGAAAAGATGGATTTCCTAACTATTAGAGTAGGATACCTTGAGACTTGAGTCCTTGATAATAAAAGTTTTAATAATTTTGACAATATTTAAGGTAATCAAACATAAAAAAATCAATTAAACAAAATCAATATTAATCAAATGAAGATATTATATCTTTTCAAAAATTAAATTTTTTTCCTTGTTTCCACTTTAGCCGTTAATTATACACTACTTTTACCCGTTAAAATTAAATGAACTTTATTTGTTTAAATAACTAATAGATTATTATTGAATGAAAAAGTAATTTATATATAAGCTAGCTCAATTAACTTACAAAAACAATGAGACGAATGAATATACTACTTTAAATGGAACATGTATAATTGTACGTAATATCTTAAAAATATAAACAAATATACATTCATTGACCTCATTATTTAAAAATAAATAAATTACTAATTTAATAAAGTATATAAACAATTATATGATAATTATAATATTATATAATTAAATCAAAATTTAAATTTTTTTATTTATTAATTACTAGGACAACATTTATGAAATTGCTCTAATTCATATCCTTATCCGATATATTAATCAAAATTAAAAAAATTTCTCTTCCCGATTCCTAATTAACGGAAAGAAAATTCTTATAAATATCTACCTATAACAAATATAGACGGATTACATAATTGATTTAACGAATTTTATCAACACCCTGACGTGTTTTAGATCTTGTCATTTATACATTTAAGTTAACTAACGCCAGACAAATGACATTCTTGAGAAAAAAAAAAATCATCCTATTTAAAAGCCGTGAAGCCTTATACGAACACCATCATCCTCAATTGACATGGGCCATGCAATCACAAGTCCAGCCCAGAACTATCACAATACATCCAAAACGGATCTCGATCTGATACGGAGCGGATAATGGTAAAACCATATTTGTATGCGTTTTATTTAACGGATCGGATATTATGAATACGGATAAGGCTATCAGATATTTATTAAAAATATATATAATATAAAAAAATTAAATATTTATTTAATTATAACGATGAATAAATATATATTAAACTATATGATATATATTTACGAGTGAGGCTACGGTGCTATGCATAGCATCAATTGGGTCCGTACTACGGCTCAAAATTTGACTTTTCAAAATCCTAATGGTCGATCCGAACCATTCAACATGATTATAAAATGAATATGTACTTGCAAACTAAATTTTACATTTTCTCGAATTTTTTTACTATTTTTTCGAAAATCATTTGATCTGAACATTCTGGACCATCCAAAAACAGCTTATCAAAAAAAATAGTAAAAAGTTCGAAATTTTTTGGTTTGCAAGTACATATTCATTTTATAATCATGTTGAACAGTTCGGATCGACCGTTAGGATTTTGAAAAATCAAATTTTGAGCCGTAGTACGGACCCAATCTGTGCTATGCATAGCACCGTAACCTCACTCTATATCTACTATATATTCCGATACGAATAATTGAAACATAAAATCATATCAGTATCCGTATCCACACATATATTCAAATATCTGATATCTATATCTAATTTTTCGAATACGGATCGGATATTATCTTCTATGTTTTTGCCCCTATCCACCTTTATGTGAGCATGATGTTCTCGGAAAAAAAAGGCAATTTCTTTTCTTTTTTTTTGGCAAGAAACGAAAACCTGCTGAATTAATTGACTCCCACAGTATTATACTCCGATTTTATAATTTACAATTATTTTAAACACAATCATATTTTTTGTAATTTTTTAAAAAGAAACTTAACAAAACATAATTTAGAATTTTTCTCTTGAGTCAGATCTCATGTAGCTTCACGAGTACTAATCATGCCTTTTTTTTGTAAGCAAAATAAAATAAAATTATATTTTCAAATGCCATAATATTTTTGGTACTTATAGAAGTGGATCGAAATGATATCATCTCAGGTACCTTATCTTTTTAGTTTGAATTCGGTCTTATATTGACACTAATCTTGAAGAGCTTTGTGCATTACAGATTTGACTGAATTTGCTTAGATTTTAATCGAACGGTCTGAATTCAAATCAAACGAGTAAGATAATGAAGAGGATCCGGACTCGACTGTGGAGAAGAAAGGACCAGCGTAATTGAAAAAATGCCAATTTAGCTTATCCTTTTACCTTCTCTCTATTTTATTGTTCTCTTGGAATCTTCCAATACATAGTCCACCCCTAAAATACCAAGGTTTCGTTGGCGTATACACTAACTTTCCTGCATCTTTCTCTTCTTCTTCTTCTTATTTTTTTTTTTTTTTTTGATGGAGACACAAAACTATTGAAATATATTATAGTTTTCTCCCTTGTAATTAAGGAAATTGTTACTGGGGCCATGAGACCAAGACTATCAGCGGGGTAAGGATATATTCTGGTCGAATAAAAATGTTTTCATATTAGTACGTATGAAAGATTAGTAGTTTTATTAATTGTTCTCCTAATTTTACTTTGTTACGATAAATTTTTGTTCTTACCATAACCTTGATATGTTAAAGTTACCCTACCTATGGCATAAATAATAGATAAAGGTGCATAGTTTAGCCGATTTTTTATTAATATCCATCAATAAATAAATAAATACGGAAATGCTCACAATTTTTTAATATTTTCAAATATACCCAAACCGTCCAGAAACCTAGCAGTTCTGATTTTTTTTTTTTTTTCTAATAACAGGTTTATATAAGGCCTGTTTCTTTCTCCTCACACTCACAATTCACTCAAACCCAACATAAGAGAAAAAGAGGAAGAGAAGAGGCAATTTAAGGCGAAAAAGATGAACAACAACAACCGAGGTAGATCATCCAATCATGACATAGCGAAAGGAGGGTCAATAAGGGGTTGAGGTAGAAATGAGGCAAAAATATGCCCTTGTCGTATCTGCTTTATGGGGGTATTTTTGTAGGCCGACAATTAGGTATGAAATTTCAGTCGATGACTCTGTGAAACATCCTTATGCCTATGGTTTGAAAAAAAATTGTTGATCTAGAGCTGTCAACATCGGATGATGACTTTGTTCCTTGTACTTATACTGGGCTAGCACTTCTTCTGCTATAACTGATCCAGAGCCGCCTACTAAGAAGTAGGATTATTGGTGCTTAAATTATGATTTTAGGGTTTTAAGTTGGATGAATTAGGGTTTTAGAATTTTGTATTGGAGTTTTAAGTTCATGAATTTAGGGTTTGTGTTGTAGGTTGGATATAACATTGTAATTGAATTTTAATATATCTTTGAAGTTCATCTTTTCAGAATGGAAAATTACTTTTTTTTTTCTCTCCTGCCTTTGGACAAGCATTTCATCCAGTTAAAAAATCAATAAATCACTAAAATTAGCATGCATTTAGACTCCTTGTTTCTGAAATAGTGCCTAGTAACAAAAGTATCCTCCTTTAGGTGGCAGACAATCTATGCCTGAAACTATTATTTTAAGCCCCCACATACACTCTATTTTCATACCACCCGTACCCCATGAATGTCAATTTGGGACTTTTTTATGTTTCTCATACGTGATTCTTGCATGCAGGAACTTTCTCAATCTCTCTTGCGACACTCTGCGGCTAATTTTCTGCGCAATAGTTGATGGTAGTTTTTCTCTACATTTTTATAAAAAGAACCAATTTTTTTGGTTTATTAAAAATCTCAGAATTAATTTTTGAATATAATACAAAACAGTAAAATTATAAAAACTGACTTTCAACTTATTCATAACTTAGTCTAAATCAAGTAGTACAAATCATATAAATAAAGTTCACACAATTTACAAATAAAATAATTTACAAAGTTGCATCTAAATAAATAAGTTCACAACATGCATATAACATAGTTTAAATCAACTACGTCTGAACCTAATTTGGAGAAACCGACCAGATGCAGTAGATGTCTGTCGACTACCCAATGCCTGTCGGTCACCAGATCGCCTTGCTTGGCTACCAGATGCCTCTCATTGCATAGCAATTGCCTCTCCTGGCATACCCATTGCCTCTGCATACATAACAAATTCATATAAACGACAAGATGTACTTCTCCGTGACCTTTGTGACCCAGTTGCCTCTGCAATAACTCGCTCATTTTCTCTTTCATTGGCAACGTTTCTAGCCTCTGCATTGCATTTGTTACTTAGTAAGCTAGTAAAATTGAGAAATATTAATTTTGTTGAATGTTACATACCTGCCCTACGTCTGTTGAAAGTGGAACGGCAAGCTTGATGTTCCATTCGCCTACCTTGCATTTCGTCCATGGTCATTATATAACGGTTGTGTTTCCTCCTCCCAACCCTAATTCATGACCTGGAAGGAAGTACTCTAGGACCAACGCAAGGAGGTCAATCTTTCTAATTGTCATAAGGAACAAACATTGCATTCTAAGTACTTAAAAGATAGTTCACACTATAGTGGTCTGCTACAAATTGATTCTCGTTCCAGTTTCTATGACGACAAACTGCCAAGATATGAACGTACATAATAGCAGTTAATTGGATCACTTTGCATGTACATTCCATTTTGTTGCCCTCCCCGCTTGTCACAATGTACTGAAACTCCCTATGAATAACGCCCATAGTCCATCGGAGCCGCGTCTGACTGAAACATAGCTTGACAGTTTGGGCATTATATATAACCCAACATGCCTTATATTGTCTGGCGGATTGGGCATTCTTAAAAATATTAAAAAATCGTGAACATATTTTTTTTTATTTAATATTGGATATTAATAAACAAAATCGGATAGTTTGGTGGCAAATTGCACACGATCATTAATAAACCCTAACATCTACAGGTTTACCTATGTTTTCTGCATAAATATCCGCAATTGTGTTACGAAGTTCAAGCATATCATCTGCTTCCATCATTAAGGAATCTATATTTTTATTTGTGCCAGTCAGGACACTTCTAGGTTGGTGAATCAAAATCCTAGCATTAGGGTATGCTACCCGTTTAGTAATTGTTCCTCCGGCCAAAATCAAAGATGCTCCTGATGCAACTATTCCCATAGCTATTGTACACAAATCAGGTAACATAACTTTTATAATATCATAAATGGCTATTGATTGGTGTGCGTCTCCACCAAGAGAGTTTATATATATATATATATATATATATATATATATATATATATATCAGTATCATTATAATCATTAGTTTCCGCATTCAGCAGTAACAAGAGAGCGATGAACCGATTGGCGAAAGGTGTCGTAATTTCTTTGCATAGAAAGAGTGTTCTGTCTATGTAAAGTCGTTCGTAAATGTCAATCCAAATCGGTTTTTTTATCTAAAACATTACGATCTAAAACATCATCGTAATCACGATAAGGTATTCTTGGTATTGGCATATAACAATAAAAGTTTCTTCCAAAAAAATATAACATTTGGCCGAAAACTTTCAAGTGGTCAACAGATATTTAGTATTAAAAAGTTAATTTTCAAAATCTGATTATGTATTTTTTTAAATAATTTACTTATAATAACGTTAAGATTAGTAACAGCATGCACAATGACAAATTATTATACATACTATATTTTTTTGTTCACATAAAATTCATTATATCTATCATTCTAAACTTCAAAAACTCACAAATTTATCCATTTTAATGTCTTTTCTGTTAAAGCTCATTTTAAATTCATGAAGTACCCATTTTATTCTTCCTTACAAAATAAAAAATGACAGTCTTCTAATTTGGATGGTTTCTGAGAGCAAATTGGTCATTTCTCTACTTCTGACGCTTACACGGTGTCATTTAGATATATAGTCGCTGTGTAAGTGTCAAAAGTAGAGAAATTACCTATTCGTTCTCGAAAACCGACCAATTGGAAAACTGACATTTTCTGAAACATGCTAGTAGTTTTTCTCTTTTTATGAAGGTAAAATGGATGTTTCATAAATTTAAAAGAGTTTTTCAAGTTTAGAAGGGTAAATATGATATTATGAATTTTAGAGGGGTAAATACGTAATTTCTATGTTTTTGAGGTATACATGAAATTTCTAAGTTTCTAAGTTTTTGAGGGCCACGAGTATGAAAGCAACTCTGTCTCCTGTACATAAGCTAACGAAAACCTACTGCTTGTCGTGACCTAATAAGCGAATAAAAGGAAAATAAATTACAATATTTGTTTTTTTTATATATAAAAGTTCTAACAAAATTCTTGCCTCTAAATTTTTTCATGAGAATGCCCTTGTAAATCCCATACATTTGATTCTTACCATCCTGTCTCCTTCTCGTTTCCTTCCGTACGTATAAGCATTGTATCTGCTCATTAAAATACATAAGCATACAGATCTCTTCATTCTGAATTCATTCTGTTTGCACACCTTGCTGTTTTCTTTTTAATTTTGTTGTATCTAACTTGTTATATATTAATACAATATCAATTTCTTTTTGTTATCATTACCACAATGACTTTCTATTGAAGCCCTTTTTGGCGTTGTCAACGTCAGAATAAGTTTCTACCAGAGGCTTTTATTAAATATTTTTATGCAACAATAGAATTTAAATTTTAATTAAATAGCGCATACCACCATATCTATTTAATATTTACTTAAATTCTGACAATTTAAAGCGTACATTAAGTTGTACTTGCGTATTTGTATTTGGGTGGGGTTTTTTTTTATAAAGGACTTGGGATAAAGTCTTATTTAAAGTCACAACTAAATTGTCTTACCGGTGTAAAATTCACAAAAATAGTTTAGATTCAAGAACTATTTAAATTTATTAATTTTTAAATGAGGAGGGTTCAAATGTCTCTATTTTTTTTGCCTCCATCATGCCTCCATTTTTAAATACTTTCATAACTCAAAATCTAAAACTTAAAAATCAAAATAAAATCGTTAGATTTGATCTATGTTATTTTCTCTATGTGCTCATAAAAAAAATCACATTTTTAATTTTGTTTTTTATGTGAATCAATAAGTTGAAAAATCAACATATCTAAATTATTCACATTAGTACATTTTTTACAAGCTCTTGATGACAATTAAAACAAAATTAGAATGTCATAAATTTTTACACGTGCATAGATAAAATAACATAGATCAAATCTAACTGTTTTATTTTGACTTTTAAGTTTTAGATTTTGAGTTATTAAAGTATTTAAAAATAAAGGCATAATTGATTCACAAAATATAAAGGCATTTGAACTCTCTTCTTTTTAAATTATTTGTACAAATTTCAGAACTGATCGGATGGTATGAATCCGACTTAAAATAAAAAAATTCCAAAATCTTTTGACAAAATCCAATTCAAAGAACGCACGGATTGACACAAGACTTAACATTTATTAAAGGAAATGTCAACCGAGTCAACGAAAATCCAGCCGAGAGAATAACAAAATAAGTCGTCTAAAATTCAAAACCGGAGGCATAGCTGCTGGTTTTTAAAGTCTCTAGATCAATTCTCAGCCCACTGATTTCCTATCCTTAATTTGGCGAACAAACTTGGTAACACAAATTTCTCCATTGCCTCTCTATATATAAGTGCATTTGCATCTCCTTCTATCTGCAAGAAATATAATATACACCAAAGTTTCAAAGTTCAGCTAAGTTTGATAAAAATGAGCGGTTTTCGTTGGTTGAAGCCAGATGTATGTAAAAATTTGGTTTTGTAAATTTTTTTTTTCTTCTTTAGGATAAATCATAGAGAGTAAACTAATATTCATGTATTCATATAATGGTATTTTTAACTATATATATTTTTATTTTTGTTTTGCTTTTCAGGTCTACCCACTTTTGGCTGCAATGGCATTTGCCAGTGGCTTATGTATGTTTCAGCTTGCAAGAAATGTTGTCTTGAACCCAGATGTCAGGTGAGTGACATAATAGTAAAATTTCAAATAATTCATGATATTAGCGAGGTAAAGATATTGACTGCGTTGTTTTGATTTCATGTAGCGGATGAGTCATATGTTTTTTTATATATATTATAACTCTATTGATCGTTTGTATACTACATGAACTCAAAACATCATCGTCAATATCTTATAAAAATAGTAAACCTCAATCACCTTCTAATAATACCGATACATAGTTTCAATATAGATTCAGTACCCCCACCAGGATATATATATATACAAGATAAAGCACGTACCTCATCTGATTTTAAGTTTTGAAGCTAACCAAAACATTACAATTTGCAATTAATTGTAGGATTATGAAATCGCAACGAACCACTGCTATCCTGGATAACGCCGAGAAGGCGCAACAATATCACAAGCATGCAGTGCGTGACTTCCTTCTCAGTCGAGGGCCGCTGAGAGAGATCATAGCAGAAGCTCGTGCTGAAAAATAAGATAAATATTAACGCGTGATACATGTTTGAATGTAATATTAATTAATGAATAAAGTATTAAATTGTACTGGCTGTTTGCTTATTAGAAAAGATTTGCTGAGTAGATATATTTTCTTCTTGATTAATTGCATGTAAGTTTTAGGTCCCTCTTGGCCTATAAATAAGTTAGACTTTGAAGAGGGGTTCTTATTTTTCTTACTTTTTTGAAATTCTGATTATAATTTTTAAGGATTGAAAAAATATGATTAAGATGTTAACAGTGTTGTTTTGGCTTATAACACACAAATAATAAAGTAAAAATAAAAAAACATATAACTCGTGTGTTATATGAAGTCAAATAGTTCTGTCAATACGTTATGCAGAAAATGGATGGAAAGCAAAATCAAGAAATATTCCAGTCTAAGTCAATAGGAACAGGCGCAATATTGGAGGTTCATGGAATGATAAAAAGTGAAATTCGAGAAGTAGATGGCACCTCTCGTAATATTGAACTTATGATGTATCTGTTCGATCGCTAGTTGAATCTGGCCTCAATTTCAGGTTCTGATTTTGTTCCTCAAATTTTTTACCGAATTTTTTCTAATATCCAACATTAAATAAAAAATAGAAATATTCAAGTTTTTGGAAAAAATATAAAAATGCCCAAGCAGCCCAAAAACTCGGCGGCCAAGAAATAATTGGGCCTTCCAGAAACTTGGCGGCTGAGGCATTTTTTTTTCTGTGAAATAAGCTATATAAGTCATGTTTCTCTCTCCTCCCACTCAAAACTTACTCAAAATCAACAGAAGAGAAAAAGAAGAAGAGAAAGAGGAAGAGAAGAGGCGATTTTGGAGGAAAAAACAGGCGAAATTTGAAACGATTTTTTGAAAAAAAAATTATTTAATTTTTTTATTTAATTATTTAAATTAATAATCTAATTTTGTGAATAGTAGATCACTTATACATGTTTATCATATACCAAAATATAGTTTGTTGGCAAAAAATTGTTCATTTCACTACACTGTGGTGGGAAGTTTTAAGACATACATTCGGGGTTTATTACACCAAAGATCTAACATATTCATTCATCGTTAATGTTTACAGAGAGAATACAATTGATGTATATATAGCTGCATATGATGAAAAACCTAATTACAGTTTACCACTTTACTCTTGTAATTCTATATTAAGGTAAATGATGAATTAAGCATTTGTTGATAAGCATGACTCTCTGACAGAGGAATAATTTGCTGTAGCAACCGTTGGCACTAGAGAGACTTGGTCTCCAATTGAGACTGGAATGGACGTATCCATTTGAGTCTTGACATGAACAATGTGCGGTGATTGTAAACAAGGAGATTACAAGTAAATCAACCCAATGTAATTTGAAATAATAAAGACAAGTATTTTAAGAGGAAGAAAGAGAAAATAATAGTGTGAGTGTGAGAGAACAACAATACACAGTAGAGAGGGAAAGAGAGGAAGAACTGAGTTGAAGGAACGGGAAGAACTAGGCGAAAGGGATAAGAAGTGAGCGGCAGGGAGAAGTCGTGGGAAGGGATAGAAATGTGAGATGGCGGGCAGGAAAGGAGAGGGAGAGAGTGAGCAATACAGAATTTTTTATTAAGGTCAAAATAGTCTGTTTAGTTTGTTTGTATTATAAATTATATTTTTAAATATTAAAATTTAGAAATGGGTGTATTTATAAATTAGTTAAGTTAAGATGGGGAAATAACTAATTTTTCAATTTAGATGGGTAAATATCTAAAAAGTATTTATGATGGGTTATCTAAATTTCTCTTTAAAAAAATATGTACTTATTATGTTGTCGAAGGGCTCCCCCCAACAAAAAAATGTAAGAAACATTATCCAATATTAATATATCATTTTCCAGAAAAAAAGTTATAAGATTAGTTTTGACCATTCAATATCAATGACAACATTGAAAAGATAAATATAAAATGTTCCATTTTTCTGGTAACCCAATTAGGGGTGTTCATTGGGTCCGGTTTAGTCAGTTTAGAACCGAACCGAATTAGTTTGGACTAAACGGTTCGGTTTGTTCGGTTTAATAGTTCGGTTCGGTTTACTTTTTAAACTGAATTATAATTTCAGTTCGGTTCGGTTTGAAAATTTTCGAAACCGAAATAACCGAACCGACCGAACTTTTATAGATTATAAATTTGGTCCGGACCGTCCCGGTTTATTTCTTAATACCCCGGTTTATTTCTTAATAAATTGTTTTAAATATTTCCGTTTATTTCTTAATATCCCGGTTTATTTCTTAATATACTTTGGTTTATTATAAATCAATTGCTTTAAATAAAAAATTAATATATTTTGGTTTGAACCGAACAAACCGAAATAAAACTTTGGTTCGGTTCGCTTCGGTTGTAATGCTAAATCGGTTCGGTTCGGTTCTTTTTTAGAAACCAAACTATTACTTTGGTTTGTCTAATTCGGTTCGGTTCAACCGAACCGAACCGATGAACATCCCTAAACCCAATCTTATTGTTTAAATTGTGATAATACAGAGAGTATCGAAATATTATTTGAATACTTAAATAAAATGAAAAAAGTGAATTTTTATGTTTGGTAATACATGATTCTCGTTAGATCGTAATAAATATAATTATAAGTTTTTTATTAAAACGTTTATTATTAAATAACTATCATCGGTCAAATCAAATACTCAATCATATTTTAGTGTACTAAAACTCGCCCAAATTTTTAATTCGATGAGCAAATGGCACTGGGAATTGACTGACCAGTCTAAAAAATATTAATTTATCATTAGACAATCACAGTCAAGTACTTCGTCTCACCGTCTTATATTAGATAAGATCCAACCTATTTGATCGCATCAAGATCCGTGTAATTCAGATTATTTTGTCTCACCGTCTTTTTGGAAGAACAAAAATGCCCGTAGGCTGGTAGGTAGCTGGAGAGGATGTCGACTGCGAACAATTTTTTTTTTTGTTAATAATGAATTAAAAGGTTAGGTCAAGTAATGCGATCATGCAGATAGGACCAACGCCATTTATGTTAGTATGGAGTTAGACTCGATTCGGTTGAGACAAACTTTTTTTATTTATAGCATTAAAATAAAAATAAAATTTCTAGCATTATTTTTGTAAAATATTTACAATTAATAATAATTAATAATAATGCAATTTATTTATTTATTTATGGATTGTAATGAATTTTTGTGGCTCATGGACCGTTTGAACCTTAATAAATCATAACATCTCACAAGCAATGAGCTCAATTATATTAGATTGTATTTACAGTTCATAACATCTCACAGGCAATGAGCTCAATTTACAGTTCATGAACCGCAATAAATTTTATAATCTTATTAATTTTGTTCATTTTACAAAAATAATACTAAAAAAAGTCGGTGATTGAGAATCGACCTATTATGTTCATTTCTATTCGATTTATGGAATCATTTTGTTATATTTTTTATTATGTTTTGCTCATTTTGATATAAGTTTAAGGGATGGAAATAATTTCTTTTTTATATTTCAACAAATTTTTCAGAAATATCTGCGTATGGATATACAAAAATTATAGTATAATATAAAACAAATACTTATCAACACTCCGTATTTTTTTTGCAAAAAAAAAAGATCCACGGTCCATAAAAATTAAAACTGGAGTTGACATCCTCATACTCTGTTGGGAGCACAAACGGAGATACTCATTATTTGTTTGTCATGTTGTAAAAAATAAAGAGTTATTTATTCAGATACCTTTTGTAGGGGTGTCAATGACACCTTTTTATCCGTTTACCTGATCCGTATCATATTCGAAAAAACGGATAAGGGTAAGATTTTTTTTTTCGTTAGCTTATCGGGTACGGGTAAGAGTAACGATTTTTTTTTCGTCATCTTACCAGTTATCCTATAAGATAATTTTGAAAAATAAAATCATATATATAGATATATATTTGTATAAAAATATACATGATATAATAAAATTTTGTATTTTACTAAATTTTTATAATACAAATTAGTTGTATTCATTATTATTTTTTTCTTTTTTTTGTGTTTTGAAAAATATTTTATCGAAATCACAAATCGAGATGTCAATGACATTTTTTTATTTGTTTACCTAACCCGTACCGTATTAGAAAAAATGGTTAAGGGTAAATATTTTTTTTCGTTATCATAACGGGTACGGATATGAAAATGCCTCCACCCAACCCGTATCGTACCCGTTAACACCAACCTTTTGTCATTATTTAAAAAAAATCATCCCATTTTTGTTTTATTATAAAGATGGCTTGGCAATATTGAAGGCTACAAAAGATCATACATAAGCATATTTTGAGTCAAATTGTAAATAATTTGTCAATAAAAATAAATCAGTCTTTGGTCGTGACAAAATATAACATTTCCGAGTTGAAGATGGTAATATCCTCTGTAAATATTGAAATTTGAAAAGTTATATTTCTATTTTTCTCTAAAATGGTTTTGTCAAATCAATCTCTATCTTTCTCCAAAAGAAATTTGTCAAGTCAATTTTAAAGAGATATTTTGTCTATTGAGATTGATTTATTATCAACTATTGTGTAGGAAATTTCTAGCTTAGATTTAAACGATTTTGTTCAACATAAAGTTTCGATTCATGTTGTGCAAACTTAAAAAAAAAAAAGAAAGAGAGAGAGAGACTAAAAACAGCTGTAATTTCGATGTTGTGAAAATTAAAAAAAAAAATCTTTAAATGAATGGTTGATTCATGCCGAATGCACAGAAAAGATAATAAACGATTTTGTTCAACATAAAGTTTCGATTCATGTTGTGCAAACTTAAAAAAAGAAAGAAAGAGAGAGACTAAAAACAGCTGTAATTTCGATGTTGTCAAAATTAAAAAAATAAATCTTTAAATGAATGGTTGATTCATGGCGAATGCACAAGAAAGATAAATATTCAACGAAGATAAACTTTATGACTATATTAGCTAAAATATATATTAAGTAAATTTTCATTTAAAGTTTTATCAAATTGATTAAGCATGCTTTAAAAATAGATTTGCAAATATATATTTAACTCCTATTCTCCATCAACTAAAACTATTTTTGGTTATAATACGTTAAGAAACATTCAAACAAATTCAAAGACAATAAATTGCAGGTATAAATATTAATTGTTCATGAGACGGTAAAAAGTTATCGAATCTACAGAACATGTCTAAATATTTTTTAATTAATGAATAATTAAGTAATTCATAAACTCAAAAGGGTATCTCTGCATAAACTCAAAAGGGCATCTACTGAACCCTTAAAACTTTTTAACTATACCATATTTTTTTTAAATATATAAATGTAACATCATGCACGACGAACACGTATCCTCTGCATTAACTCAAAAGGAAATCTTTTGAGTTAATGTATCTCGGCCATCTGATATTAAACGGAGCTAATCCAGCTGTCTGATTTTAACAGAGGGACTCTTTAATATTAGTACGGATCTAATATGCACGGATCTTAAAGTGAATCAGATGGTCCAGATGCATTAACCCAAAAGATTTCCTTTTGAGTTAATGCAGAGGATACGAATATTCCCTTTTGAGTTAATGCAGAGGATGCGAATTCATGCACGACCAGTTCTGTACTCTAGAACCTAACATTGATCAAATGTGGCATCAAATTAACAACTAGAATTTAATGAGAGAGCCAAATTGTGTAGCGCTAGCTAGCTACCTCTACCTACTATCTAGTACCTAATAAATGAATCTAACTCGTCACACAATAGCGAAGTCTTTAATGGCCACAGAAAATCTGAATTCTTTATTAATGATTGCTTTTTGGTTTCTCCATTGCAAAGTGTAAACCAACAGAAAGGTGAAACCCTCAAGTTTTCTCTTTTCCACCATTCACAGAAAAGTTCTAAAATTTAAAATTTTGCAAACAAACGGGGATGGGGTTTGATATAATATACCCCTAATAATAGGTTTTCTCCTTTACTTCCTTTCTATTTCCACAAGCCGCCGTATTTTTCTCGAATTAATGGAGCTCTCTTGTTACATAGTTATACTGCTCTGTTTGTCTCTGCTTTTCTCTGCTTCAGCTTGCTCCAATGGAGAATGCGAGGTTCTCTTTCTCTCTCTAAAAAACGCATAATTGTATGAAATATGTATTAAAATTGGAGCTTTTGGTTGGTCTATAGCTGTTCTTAGTTTAGTAGGATATGCTGAAAACATGCTCCTTCCATGAAAATTATGCTAATTGCAATTGGAAATGAACTAATTATTTTTTTAAATGGAATTATTAAAATGTGGTATTTCAGGTGGGGGACAGGTGTACCTCAAATACAGATTGTGGGACTGGATTGTATTGCTTCGACTGCCGACTGGAGTTCTCCGGTCCTAGGTGTGTACGCTATACTGTCTCTGACCCATTCAAAGTAGTTGTAAGTATCTTTTGTTCTCTAGTATATTCTTTTATTACCGAAATTTTTTAGTTTACCACCCCCATAAAATTCTAATTAAACAAATACCATTCCAATCAATTTATTTCAATAAATACCATCTATGCGGACTGGAGGAGCGCATCAAATTAGAATAGTGCACACCTTGGGGAAGGGTACCATTTGTTGCTTTAACTGAGGGCGCGCACCAAGTGGTACCCTTCTCCATAGTGCGCACCAACATTTTCTTTTTGGGTTTTGTTCTGTTTTTATTTTGCAATTTTAGAATTATAAATTTTGTTTTGAATATTGAATTCTATTTGCTTTATAATTTTATTTTCCTTGAATGACATAAAAATTAAAAATTAGCTAGTTTTAACTGAAAAATAACACAAATAAATTCTATTACAACACAATATAAGTCTACTACAACATAACTAATAAATCCTACTACAACACAACATAAAGTCTACTACAACATAACACATATTCCATCTAAAAAACAAATTAAAATATTGTTGCAGAAAAAAAAAGATTGGTGCGCACCCTGGGGAAGAGTACCACTTGGTGCGCGCCCCCAGTTAGAGCACCAAATGGTATCTTTCCCCAGGGTGCGCACCATTCTAATTTGATGCGCTTCCCAAGTCCACGTGGGTGGTATTTGTTTAAATAAATTGATTGGAGTGGTATTTGTTTAATTAGAATTTAATAGAGTGGTAGCTAAAAAAATTTCGGCTTTTATTATCTTTTTGAAAGTAATGGGTGTGGACATATTGAACCGTCTTTTATTGCATAAAAATTTTTGTTGGCAAAGATTCTTTTGTATAAATATTGATAATTTTGTTTTGGGTTTCTTCAAATCTCACCCTCAATGTTACACGAAATAAACCTAGATTGTATAATGCTTGACCAAAGTGCCCTTCATGTCATACTCTGACTATGTCAGGCTCCTATCTAGTGTTTCCAGAATTTTGTATATTTAAAAAATATATAAAAATAATATAGTGTATTAGATGCCGATTTTTTATCCTCAAATAATTAAAAAAAATTTCAAATACGTCCTTGATTTTTTTTTTTTTTTTATAAAGTGCCTCAACCGCTGGGATTTCTAGTTGTTTTATCCTTACAACGGTTCTTAAAGAATAAAGAATAGAATTGCTAAGAAATTCCGGCGATTCTTTTGTCTATATATGTGGTGGGGTGGAGTGCCAAATTTGCCCCATCTCATTTCAATTTTTCAATCTCTCTCTTCTTTCTTTCTCTCTTTCTCCATCAAATCTCCAGCACTTTTGCAAGTCTCTCAATTTTCTTTTTTATCTATTTTGTAGTCCAAATTGTTAGAATATATTAGAAATGGTATATGAGTTTATAAATGGTATATTTGTAGTCCAAATTGGTGTATTTTGTTTCGAAATTGTTAGGAATTATTATATGAGGAGGGTTCAAATGACTATATTTTTTTTTTGCCTCCATCATGCCTCTATTTTGAAACGTTAATAACTCAAAATTTAAATCATAAACTTCATAATAAAACCGTTAGATGTGATCTATGTTATTTTCTCTATGTGCTCATAAAAAAATTATCACGTCTCGGTTTTGTTTTTATGTGAATCAATAAGTTGAAAAATCAACATCTAGAAATTATCCACATTAGTATGTTTTTACACTCTTAATGACAACCAAAACAAAGTTGAAATATCATAATTTTTTATATGTGCATAGATAAAATAATATAGATCATATCTAACAGTTTTATTTTGACTTTTAAGTTTTAAATTTTGAGTTATTAAAAATTTAAAAAATGGAGGCACGATAGAGGCACAAAACATGGAGGCATTTGAACCCTCCTCTTATTATATATTGCTATAAATTATTATAAATGGTTAGAAATTATTAGAATTGTTATAAATTATTATAAATTAATATAAATGCTATAAATTGTTATAAATTATATTATAAATTATTATAAATTGCTATAAATTGTTATATTGTTAGAAATTGTTTCAAAAATACCACTCTTTGTTCATATTACCGTAACTTGTTATTAAGCCATTCAAATATCAAAATTCAGGTTTAAAAAATACCAGAGTTTGGACAGATTCACCGTAACTTGTTATTAAGCCAGACAAACACCAAAATTCAGGTTTCAAAAATACCAGACTTTGGTCAGATTTACCGTAACTTGTTATTAAGTCATCCAAACACCAAAATTCAGGTTTCAAAAATACCATACTTTGGTCAGATTTACTGTAACTTGTTTGGACACCATCCAAAATTCAGGTTTTCGTGACCCGTACCCTTGTAGTCGTGCCTAAACATTGTCACGATAAATCTGACCAAAGTCTGCTATTTTTGAAACCTGAATTTTGGTGTTTGGATAGCTTAATAACAAATTACGATAAATCTGACCAAAGTCTAGTATTTTTGAAACCTGGATTTTGGTGTTTGGATGACTTAATAACTAGTTACGGTAAATCTGACCCAAGTCTGGTATTTTTAAAACCTAAATTTTGGTGTTTGGATGACTTAATACCAAGTTACTGTAAATCTGAACAAAATCTGATATTTTTTAAATAATTTCTAACAATTTCTAATAATATCTAACAATTTATAACAATTTATATTAATTTATAATAATTTATAACAATTCCTAAAAATATTTAACAATTTATAACATTTTTAATAATTTATAATAATTCTTAACAATTTCTAAACAAAATAAATTAATTTGGACTACAAAATATAACATTTATAAAATAATATGTCATTTCTAACATATCTTAACAATTTGGACTACAAAATAGATGAAAAGATAGTTAAGAGACTTGCTTGCAAAAGTGCTGGAGATTTTATGGAGAAAGAGAGAGAGTAGAGAGAGGTTGAAAAATTGAATGAGATGGGGGCAAATTCGGCACCCACTCCACATATGTATAGACAATTGAACCGCCATAATTCTTGGTGGTTCTATTCTTTAAGAATCGCTAGGAATTTGTAAGGATAAAAACCGCCAGAAATCATAACGGTTAGGGCAATTTAACAAAAATCGAGGGCATATTTGGAATTTTTTATTTTTTGAGGATATAAAAAAAAAAGTCGGTATTAGATGGAACCAAAAATTTTTTGTGTACCGCAAAAATGGGCTTGGATGCTATAAATAAAAATTCTGTGTGTTTTAGACTTTTAGTCAATTAAGTGCGTCGGACTGAAAGATTAATAATGTCATATTTCGCACTCTGCAAAGATTAAAAAAAGAAAAAGATAATGTCATAATGATTATCTGTCATCTACTCATCTGAATTTTTTAAAATATTTTTTAATTTCTCAATCTTTTCTGCTAGTGTTTTTAAGGAAAATATATGCAGACTGAAGTGCAAATTAAAAAAGGTAGCCACTGGATACATATGCAAAAATATGCATGATTTGAGTATTATATTTATGCCACTGAAATTCAAGATTGCATAGACAAGTTATTCATTCGAAATGATTTTGTAGTGGGTTCAAATGCCACTCTTTCTTTGAAAAATTCGCATCTACCAATTTATATTGATATTTGAATTTTAAAATTTGAGTTATCAAACTTGTAGAAAGGGAGCCATAGTCAGGGAAAAAAAAAGATAATAATTAATAAGATTTGAACCCGTCAAAGATATTTAGTTAATACTCCCTCTACAAATTAAGTATTCCTAGAACTTTTTATGCTGCAGTTTTTTTTGCCATAAATTATCTTTCTCCGCTCTACATGAATTGCAGAATAATTCATTGCCATTTAACAAGTATGCTTATCTCACCACGCACAATTCCTTTGCAATTGTGGGCGAGCCATCTCATACGGGCGTGCCTCGTGTCACTTTTGATAACCAAGAAGACTCTGTTACTCAACAACTCAAAGTAAGCACCTTTAATTTAAATGGTTCTTTGATGTGTTCCTGCCCTCTTTTGGGTACTACTGTCATATAAAATTAAACATGATCAAACTATAAAATTCAATTTCCTGCTTATTCAACCTTGAAGTTTTGATATATGATGGTTTTACAGAATGGTGTAAGAGCTCTAATGCTGGATACTTATGATTTTAGAGGGGATGTATGGCTGTGCCATTCCAATGGAGGCAAATGCTATGATACAACTGCCTTTGTGAGTAAGCTGATCTTTAATTGGTTCTTATTTTCTAGTAGATATATCATAATGTTATCTTCATTCAAAAATAGTTAATCAGGAAGCCTTTTGTTGTTTCTTTTTAGAGGATAATTAATTAGAAGGAAGATACTAGCTGTTTATCCTGATTGGTTTATGTTGTTTCCATTTTGTTGCTCTTTTTTTTTTTTGAATGCTTGATAGTAGCTATCAAGTTCATTTTGTTGCTCTTGTTTTGTGAAATTCCACTTTCTATTTACAGTTTTCTTTATATATTTTTCATTTCTTGTACTTATTGACTTGTAGGAACCGCTATTAGATACATTGAAGGAGATAGAGGCATTTTTATCGGAAAATCCAACTGAAATTGTCACAATTATTCTAGAAGATTATGTCAAAGCTCCAAATGGCCTAACAAAGGTCTTCAATAAATCAGGGCTGATGAATTACTGGTTTCCAGTTTCCAAAATGCCCCAAAATGGTAAAGATTGGCCAAGGGTCAGTGAAATGGTTGCACAAAACCATCGGTTACTTGTTTTCACATCCATCAAGTCAAAAGAATTGTCGGAAGGGATTGCATATCAGTGGAAATATATGGTTGAGAATCAATGTAAGTTCACATTATTTTTTCCCTACTCATTAGGTGGAATTTGTTTAATGCATATTGTACTAGTATGTGTATTGGCATAATTTTTAATTTATAGAAATTAATTTAAAAATAATATAGGGTATTATAATGATTACCCAAGATTTTGATGCATAAAAACAAATCGGCTCCAAACAATGAAGCTGAATTTTTTTTACGGATCCAATGCTTGGATTGTTCAGATCCTATGTGGCCAAGTTAAGCAACGTCCGTGGTGTGTGATGAATTTAATGGATCCGCATAAAAAATTCGGCTCCAAAGGATCGAATTTTTTACGGTTCCGTTTATGCATCAAAATCATGGGGCAATAATTCTAATATCCTATATTATTTTAAATTAATTTCTACAAATAAAAATTCTGGTGTATTAGGCCCGAGTAAGTTCTTTGTATTTCAATATTTTGTTCTGGGACAGCACATGGAGATGCTTCAAATAGTAAAAAGGAAAGACCCTTTGTTTTGTTTTGTATTTCAATATTTTGTATTAGGCCCGAGTAAGTTCTTTTTATTTAAATCACAGGTGTTAATATTAGCAAAATAAATTAGTATTAAATATAAAAAATGTACCAAATTACCTTACGATGGTACTACTTTCTGCCAGCATTGGGTCTAACAGGACAGTACCATGCCTGTTTCATACCGATACAGTTGGTGCTTTCTGTGCATAATGTTTGGGCTAGAACCATGGGATCTAACTTTGTTCATTCTTTTTTAGATGGAGATGACGGGATGAACAAAGGAAAGTGCTTCAACCGAGACGAGTCCCAGCCTCTCAACGACCCAACAAAATCTCTCGTGCTTGTAAATTACTTCCCAACTGTTCCTGTGAAATTGACCTCATGCTTGCAAAATTCAATGGGGTTGAATGACATGCTCAACACTTGCTATGATGCTTCTGGCCACCGATGGGCCAATTTTCTGGCTGTCAATTATTACAAGGTCAGATCAATAATCCCTTATAAGTGCTCAATATTAATCTCATCATGCATTTTAGAGATAAAGCAAACCATGGCATGGTTGATTTTAGAAACATCTGAAAGACTTTTTGAAGGAACCAAGGCAACATTAGCCTTGTAGCTCACCACACAGAGTTGCCACTGAAGGCACTGACACCATCAAAACTTCATATTTTTGTTTTGTTTTTGTCTTGTTTTTGTCATAGTTTTTTCTTATAAATTTTATAGATGGTTAGTGAACTCCTCTTTTCCCCCAATATGTACAGATGAGAGGCCAAATATAATAGGTGTTGCAAAAGAAAAATGAAAAAGAAAGGATAAAGGGAAGTGCTTTGGACCTTAGGTCACACCACTACCTTATGTTTTCATTTAGCTTTTCATTGTGGTATGGTAGCTTATTGATAAGCTGACGAAGGGAGGCTTTGTGTTGCGAGTAACCTTTTGTTTTGGTTCTTGAACTACCTTAAATTGGGATTGAGTTGATTTTTCTTTTAATGAAAAATTTGGATTGAATTTTGTGTAGAGAAGCGATGGACGAGGTGCGCTTGGATCAACAGATTTGCTGAATGGAAGGCTTTTGTGTGGTTGTGATGATGTACTCTCTTGCTCGGTAAACATTTGCTCTACTTTTTCTAGTCTAAAGATAGTTCATTATGGGTGCGTTTGGGTTAGCGACTATTCCAAATTCGGGTCAGCGACTATTTCACTTTTGGGTGAAAAAATAGGTATTCTCAACACTTGAGTTAGCTCGGGTTAGCCACTTTTCCGCTAACCCATTGAAATGTTGGTTAGCAGCTATTCCGAATTTGGGGTTAGCACACTATTCTCACTAACCCTAAACCCTAAACTTGGTAATGTTATACTATTGGAATGATACGCTGGTAACTGGCCCGTGCTCAGGAGTTGCTGTATAGACATTCTGTTATATAATTAACCTTTATTGATATATTTTGTGGTTGTTTTACTCATCTATAAAAACTAAAACATTCATTTTCTTGTATTTATATATTTTTTCAAAATTCTTGCAGCCTCAATCATCCTCAAGATCCTGTTCTCAATGACAGCGAAGGAAGCATAGCAAAAGAAATAAATTTTATATTCATTTGAAATTTGTAAATGGTTATTAATTCTTTTCTCACAGTAATAAAGAACCATTTAGCTATGAAATAAGCCTGTTCCATCGTGCCAACGTGTTCAATTATAGGAACACAATGGAAAAGGATAAATGATTGTTCATTAGTTTGTATCAGCATAGACTATTATGTATGAATTAGTGGTTTGAAGATTTGCTTTAGCATTTGAGTAGATAAATGCCTACTGTACAGTTTGTTTATTTTATTTATGAAATTACTTGTTCAGATTCTTTTTTTTTTTTTTTTGAAAACCTGGCAGTAGCTGCCATGTATGATTTTATTGAACAAAATAAGAGTACAAGAGATTAGACTCAGGTAGGGGTTCAAAAGGCAGCCACCCCCCTACTCCCGAATTCGTATCCTCTGCATTAACTCAAATTTTGTGTTAAGATCTAAACCGTTCTATTGAGATCCACACTAATATTAAAGTGCACGTGAATTATAGGAGTGGACAGGATTGGTCCAAATTCTAATCGTACGGTTCATAAATTAACTCAAACGGTGCGTTAATGCAGAGGATACGTATTCCCCTACTCCCTATACAGCATTGCACTACCCATCTAAAGTGGAGTTAACAGTATATATGTAATGTCAGCAAAACTGTAGCCACTCCTGCATGTGATATACACATCTGTAGGCCAAATTCTTAGCGTCCACTCTGTGCTCCCTGAATACCACCTCATTCCTATTCTTCCACAAGTGCCAGCAAACACAAATGAACCGAGATGTCCATTCTTTTTTCCCCATTTTCCTTTGTAGCTTCACCATTTTCCATGAATCAGCTACCATATGCTCCACTGTATTGGCAATCTTCAGTAAAGGCATGTTAAGGATTTTGGCCACATGGAACCATACTGACACAGCAAAAGGGCAGAGAAAGAACAAGTAGAGCGCTGATTCAAACGGGCATTGTTGGCAACAGACGCAGTGCAATTGTATATTCATACCTCTTTGGCACAGTATATCCCTAATGAGTAGCCTATTTTGGATAAGCATGAAGGCAAAGAACTTGGCTGACGGAGGGGGGGGGGGCGCAAGCATGACCAGATGAAAGAGAAGTACCATTTAGTTTTACCTCCTTGACTCAAGATCTGGTAAGCTGATTTAGAAGTATATACCCCGGAGCGTTCCCATTTCCAGGTAATGACATCGTCGCCCACAGTGAGAGTATCCAGCTGGTATTCAGAAACCCGAGAGTAGGTGGCCAGGGCTGTCATATAAGCATCTCGTAAGGATAGAGTCGGGTCTGCAGAGAAGGAGGCTAGATCCTGAGCCTTTGGAATCCCATCTCAGGAGTCGAACCAAAAGGAAATAGTAGAGCCTCCGCCAATTATCCAAGATGTGCTTCGATCGAAAAACCGCTTAATGGCCCGTAATTGTTGCTAGAAGAAAGATCCGGTTGTGAACCAGAACTTAGGCCTGTTGTTTCGCTGTCCCTTTCTTCGGATGGGTTCCAGAATAGTAGACTAGAGACAAGTCGGTTCAGCGTAGGCCTTCCACCACCAGCGCAAGAGAAGCGCGAGATTCATGATTTTGAGATCCAGAATTCCTAGTCCCCCATAGCGTTTTGGTAGATATGCAGCGGGCCAATTAATAAGTGGCATTCCTCGGGAATGGTCATCACATTTTCCCCACAATAACCTTCGCCTGGCCTTGTCAATTCGGTTGATAACTGTTAAAGATAGAAAGTTGGAGGTATATTAGTTGTGTGGATTTAGGATTAGCTGTGTGAATATTTGTATTCATTACTTTCCTAATTTTAACATTTGTCTTTTGTTATATATGTATGTAACGTTGATTAGTGGAATATACATAAATTATAATCTTTCTAATATACTTACATGGTATCAGAGCTGTATCAGGCTTCTGTACCCTAGGCGGCTAGGGTTTCATCAGATCCACGGCAGTCGGCTCTGCTCCGCGCTGCCCTCCGCCCCGTGCTGCGTGCCGCTCCACTCTACTATGTGTACGCGCTCGCTCCGCTCTGCACCGCCCATCGTCAGGAGGAGTCTCTCTCGGTACCGACCCCTCTCTCTTTCTTTCTTCGGCCCTCTCTCTTTCTTTCTTCGGGAGAAGGAAAGAGTTCGGATCTGTTTTCTCTCTAAACAACCTGCCACTCTTGTTTTCTCTCTAAAATATTTTAATGGATAAACAACATGCCACTCAAATTGCACCTATGGTTCCACAATCGATATCCATCCAGCAACTGAAAATTCCTGTTAACCTCTCTAGCTCCAACTGGGAACAATGGTCCACATTTGTTGTGACTTAGTTAGATTCGCTTCGAAAGGGAAAGTATCTAACGGAAGAATCACAAGCTACCGAAGACTGGAGAGCTGAGGATAGCTCTATTCGCATGATTATGTGGAATGCGATGGAACCCGGTATTTTGTCCACTGTACACACCTTTAAGACCACTAAGAAAATGTGGGATCATCTCCAATCCACATATTCTAAAAGAACCAGCATGGCACACGCATACATAGTTTCTCAGGCACATGCAAGGTGTGAATAGGGTGATGCAACTCTTACCGAGTACTTCACCAAATTCAAGAAATTATCTGTGAGATGAGTGATTTATTTCCCTTCGGTGTGGATTCAGCCACAGTATGTAAGTGAATACACTCACATATATTGGAGGTATGTCATTCAGATACTCCTCAGCACGACCGATCCTTCTTGGTCAGATGATTATACCATCTTTGTCTGCTACCTATCATCTTCTGCGGGAGATGTTTCCATCTGATGGGATTGGTTCGTCACCTATTACTGAAAACTCAGCATTAGTGGCAAACTCTTACAAAGGTAAGAGCATAGGTCAGTCATTTGTGAAAGGAGGAAAAGGATCTGAGGGCACTTCTAATTATAGTAACAATAAGAATGTGCAGTGTCGATATTGCAAGGAGTGGGGTCACATGAAGTGGGACTGCCCAAAGCGCCCAAAAGGTTCGCCACACCCTCCTCGTGCTCAGGTGGCCACTGTCGATCAATCACCCAGCAAATGCACCAATTCAGATGAAATTGCTACCCTTGTTCAGCGACTTGAGCAGCTGGGCTTCTCTCATGCCGACATGACCTCTCAGCCACAGACTCCGAGGGCTACTTTAGCTCACCCATGTATGACTTCTAACTGTTTTATAGCATCAAAATCATCATGGATTGTTGATTCAGGCGCTACTGATCACATGACTGGTAACAAAAGTATACTGTCAGGCCTTGCCACTACCTCACAACCACCTGTCCAAATAGCCAATGACTCTACCTGCAATATAGAAGGAATTGGATCCACCCAAATTTCACAAAACATGCCCTTATCATATGTCTTATATGTTCCTTCTTTTCTGAGAACCTTATGTCTGTAAGCAAATAACAGAACAGTTATATTGCTCCGTTACCTTCACCCCAACTAAATGCATCTTTCAGGAACTGGGGACGAACAGGTTGATTGGCACTGCATATAAGGACAAAGGTCTGTATTGCATGGAGAGCTCACCTCAGCAAGTGGCATACCTGAGTACTAGTAGTGCTAAGGAGGTTCATTATCAGTTGGGGCATCCATCTCTCCAGGTGTTGAAGAAGATACGTCCTGAATTTCAGTCTAGTTCAGAATTAGTTTGTGAGTCCTGTATCCAGGGAAAGCATGTCCGTGCTTCCCATCCACCTAGAGTCATTAATCGGTCTAACAGTATCTTTGCTTTAGTGCATTCTGATGTATGGGGTCCTTGTCCAGTTACATCTGTATCAGATTTTCGATATTTTGTTACTTTTGTGGATGATTTCTCTCGTGCAACTTGGATCTTTGTTATTCAATCTAGACAAGAAATTTTTGCAAAATTATCAGCTTTTTGTTCTTTTGTGAAAACTCAGTTCGATACCACTATTAAAACTCTTCGTAGTGACAATGCCAAAGAATATTTTACAAAAGAATTTGTGCAATATACGACTGATAATGGTATCATCTATGAATCATCATGTGCTTATACACCTCAACAAAATGGAGTGGCTGAACGAAAGAATAGACACATACTTGATCAGAGTCAAAATAACGATGATTTACGTAGGATTTTGGCTTAAGTTTTGTATATTTTCTCACACTTATGTTTACTTTATTAGAGAAAAAGGCTATTTATGTTTTATTGCAGAAAACAGGTTTTGGGACTATTTTACATCAAATGGAGCTAGAATCGGGTCAATCGGATCAGCGACGCTCATCGACTAAGTCTCTGTTACGGTCCGTATTGCCTAATACGGACCAGGCCTAGCACAGACCAGGAGATAGCGCTGGAAGCATTAAACCCTAACCGTCAAGGACCTAATACGGACCGTATCACCTGATACAGCCCGTATCCGAAGGCATCTCTTGGGAATAACTGCCGACAGCTGTTTCCAGATCAGTTTCTTAGCCCCTACTCAACCTCTACACGTCCCTCCACTCCTATATAAGGCCCCTGGGCAGAAGGAATAATCATCTTTTTGTAATTAGGGTTAGATTTGATTAAAGTGAGAAGAGATGAGTGCTTGTAACAATGCCGTTTCGGCGGCTAAGTTCCTTTTCTTAGGGCTAGGCAGTAAACCTTGTTACTCTTGATGTTTTGATATATATATTTCTGTTGATTATGATTTCTTGTTGTTGAAACAAAATACTTTTGTGATTTACTATCTCTTCATCTAACTTCAATGATCTAGTTTGAATCCGTTAGGGTAGTGACAGTACTTTAATGGTAAGAGAAACTATTTGTATGAATTAGCCTCGTTGAGATCTATTAGGTTTATGTGAAGAAAACCTTAGCGGGGAAACCATAAACCAGACCAACAAAACGCGTACCAAATTCCATCACTTGCGTAAAGTAAATCGCTGTCATCTGTGTAGTAATTTGGGATATTTGAGAGATCAGACATTTGAGTAAGGTAAATCGCAGTGTCCTATGTAGAATCTCGGTGAAAGATCTGTCATTCTTGCGTAACATAAATCGCAGTGACCTATGTGGTGTCTTTCATTAAACAACAACAGAAAATCAGACACAACAGGAATATATTGTCAAGGCGGATTGAGTGGCAATGGTGTGCCGAAACCCTAGGAATTCTCATCTCTATCTTTATTTTAATTTCTTTTAATTGCTTCCTAATTTACATTGATCACAACAACATCTCTCAATTTACAGATTTCGTCTAGCCTTTCGAAAGAATGTGATTCGATCGCTCAAAGCATTGAACCAATATTCCCTGTGGATCGACCTCGAATTTACTACTCAATAGGATTGTGCGCTTGCAGTCCGAACCGATAGCATTTACGAGTTTATAAATATTAAAAAAACATTGCTCTCTTTTGAGTGATCAAGCTTTTTGGCGCCGTTACCGGAGAATAACGGTTCATTGTGCAAGGCCTCGCAAGACGTCCTTGCTTTGACCATTGAATCCAATTAACTAGAAACGCCTAGATTTCTTTTTATTTTCTGCATTTTTATTTTTATTTTTCTTTTATTTTCAATTTCGTTTTTCTTTTTAGTTTTTTCTTTTGTTTTTCAGTTTTAGTTTAATTTTCAGATTTTCTTTTTCTTTTTAGAAAACTGCACGCTGGCCGAATCATCCGTACGAAGATCCGAGATGATTGCTAGTAGGAGAGGACAATTCGCTTCCACATCACCGATAAGAACTAATCATAGTTCTTCATCGAGTAATTCTGAAAGCGAAGAGGACTCAGATTCGATCAACATGAATATTCCACTGAACGAACCGATCAACAATGGAAGACACAATGGTGATAATGAAGTTCACGACGCAGCAAGACCCAAACTTCTACGAGACTATTGCGTACCGCGCGCGAATGATCCTAATTCTAGTATAAACCCGCCAACTGTTACGAACCGTAATTTTGAGATCAAACCTGCTCTCATAAATATGGTTTCGCAACAACAATTTGGAGGATTCCCACATGAAGATCCACATCTTCATTTGTCAATCTTCCTAGGGATATGCGAGACGATAAAGATCAACGGAGTTACCGATGAAGCAATCAGGCTAAGGCTATTTCAATTTTCATTAAAAGATAAAGCAAGAGCATGGTTGTTTTCCTTACCGGCCAATTCCATTCAAACTTGGGACCAATTGTTTAATGTGTTTATTGCAAAATATTTTTCACCATCCAAAACTTCGAGGTTTAGAAATGCAATTACTAACTTTGAACAAAGGGATGGTGAAACATTGTGTGAGGCATGAGATAGATATAAGGATATGTTAAGGTGTTGTCCACATCATGGTCTAGAAAGATGGCTGATTGTCCAAACTTTTTATAATGGTCTAAACCCTACCGATAGGTTGTCTATTGATGCTTCTGCAGGAGGAGCAATCATGAACAAGGAACCTGACGAGGCTTACAACCTTATTGAAGAGATTGCAATCAACCAACACTACTGGATCCCTGAGCGAAAGAAGCCAAGTCCAACACCTGGCATGCACCGAGTAGATGATATATCCATGCTGAGCGCAAAGATCGATGCTTTGCAAATGGCACTCAACAAGCAGACCAAGCAGCGAACGGTAGCAGCAGTCAATGCCGCAACAGCATGTGGCTATTGCGGAGGGGCGCATGAGATGACCGAATGTATGAATGTGACGGAAACTGAGGAAGAAGTAGAGCAAGCAAACGCAATCGATAAGAGCTTTCGATCTCAGCCCGCCTACAATACATACCATCCGAACAATCGAAACCATCCAAATCTCTCATATGCAAACAATCAAAGGCCTGCTGCACCCCAACAGAACTATCAACCACAACCCAATTATCAACAGAGATACAACAACCCCCAATCGAATTACCAACCAAGGCAATACAATCAACCACAGCAACCTGATATCACATCTTTAATGGAGAGATTCCTAGAGAAACAAGATAAGGCTAACGCCGAAATCGCACAAAAAATCGAATTCTTAACAAACCGCAACAAAGACTTAGAAGACAATGTCTCTAAGATGGCAAAAGAACTCTCGAGCATTACACGCGGAATAGGCAAATTTCTGGGCCAACCGGAAGAAAACCCGAGAGAGACTTGCAAATGCATAACATTAAGGAGCGGTACAGCTTACAAGGGACCTCCCATGCCTGATCAAACTTCCGATGAGATGCATGCAGAGCCATCGCATTCCGAAGAATACGAGCCGCAACCACCGGAGCCGCCCGTATTCGAACTGCAGACAGACCTTATTGAGGAGCAGAATGACACCGTAGGTGGAGACGAGCGACAATCCGAACCTGAATACATTTCACCACCACCCTACAAGCCACCTCTGCCATTCCCTCCAAGGCCCGCCAAACAGAAGATAGAGCACCAATTTGCGAGATTCATGGAGACACTCCAGCAATTACAAGTCACAATCCCCTTCACTGAGGCAATTGCAAGCATACTCTCGTATGCTAAATTTCTGAAGGAGATTCTTTCGAACCGAAGTAGACTCCAAGAACTCTCAACAATTCCGCTCAATCTGGAATGTAGTGCGCTCGTGCAAAGCAAACTACTGACAAAATTGAAAGATCCGGGAAGTTTCTCGATACCATGCACTATTGGCACAACCGATTTTAAGAGAGCTTTATGTGATCTAGGAGCAAGCGTGAGTTTGATGTCTAAGGTAGTATTTGATAAACTGAATTGTGGAGATCTATCACCAACTCGAATGGCATTACAACTAGCTGATCGGTCAATTCGATATCCTGAAGGAGTATTGCTTGATGTACCGATCAAAGTTGGAGACTTTTGGATACCTTGAGATTTTGTTGTAGTTGACATGGAAGAAGATGAACACATTCCAATCATCCTTGGAAGGCCATTCCTCGCCACATGTGGAGCAATGATTGATGTCAAGAATGGGAAAATTTCACTAAATGTCTGAAAGGACAAGGTTACTTACGACATAAACAGAGCTTTAAAATACCCTTCTGACATCGATCGTGTCTTCAATTTGGGCATCAATGATGAATTTGAAGAGGAAGAATATCCATTTGATGAATTTGAAGAGTTCATGGGTATAGAAGATCTGGATAGCCTTCTTGGAAGGGAAGATGACGAAGTACAACCTGAACAAGACATCACCATTGAACCTGACGAGGTTTATAATGAAACTTGCGCAAGTTGCACTACTGTCACAGAAAAGGAGAGGAAATTCCCGCATCCCAAGTCCTACAACCCGTATTCCCCAATACAGTTAGTAGCGAAGAGAAGAAGAAGAAAAAGGCAACCTCTCCTCCACAACTCGAGCTTAAACCTCTTCCACCCAACCTGCAATACGAATTTCTAGGCCCAAACCGAACCTATCCGGTAATTGTCGGCTCTCAGCTTGACAAGACCCAAATCAGCAAACTCGTCAATACACTCAGGAAACACAAGAAAGCCATTGGCTACACGATCGATGACATCAAAGGCCTCAGTCCTACCATTTGCATGCACCGAATTCTGCTAGAGGAATATCACAAACCTTCACGAGAACCGCAAAGAAGACTCAATCCGAACTTGAAGGAAGTGGTCAAGAAAGAAGTCCTGAAGCTGCTAGATGCAGGCATCATTTACCCCATCTCTGATAGCAACTGGGTAAGTCCCGTCCAGGTCGTTCCGAAGAAGGGAGGCACCACAGTTGTGAAAGGAGATAACGACGAAATGCTCCAAACAAGAGTCGTTACAGGGTGGCGAATGTGTATTGATTATCGGCGGCTAAATGTGGCAACAAGAAAGGACCACTACCCCCTTCCGTTCATCGATCAACTGTTGGAGCGACTAGCAAAGCATTCATACTTCTGCTACCTTGATGGATACTCCGGCTTCTTCCAAATCTCAATTCATCCTCAAGATCAAGAAAAGACCACATTCACATGCCCCTACGGAACTTTCGCATACCGACGCATGCCCTTCGGGTTATGCAACGCCCCAGCGACCTTCCAAAGAGCCATGGTGTCTATCTTTTCAGATTTTGTTGAAGAAATAATGGAAGTATTCATGGATGATTTTTCAGTTTATGGGGATACCTTCGACTCATGTTTGAAGAACTTATCTAAAGTTCTAAAAAGATGTGAAGAAGTAAATCTCGTATTAAATTCGGAAAAATGTCATTTCATGGTACAAGAGGGAGTTGTGCTTGGTCACATCATTTCCTCTAAGGGATTGGAGGTTGACAAAGCAAAAGTCGAGGTAATTGAAAAATTAACTCAACCAACATGTGTTCGTGACATTCGCAGTTTTCTTGGTCATGCAGGTTTTTATCGAAGATTTATTAAGGACTTTTCAAAAATCGCGAAGCCACTCTCGAACTTGACCATGAAGGATGCCGAGTTCATCTTCGATGAGAAATGTATCGAAGCATTCAACACACTCAGGAATGCTTTGATTTCAGCCCCAATTCTCCAACCACCCGACTGGGACCGTCCTTTTGAGATCATGTGCGATGCAAGAGATTACGCAGTAGGAGCAGTCCTGGGACAGCGGATGGATAAGAAGCCCTATGCAATATATTACGCAAGCAAAGTTTTAAATGAAGCCCAATGCAATTACACAACAACTGAGAAAAAACTACTCGCAGTAATCTTTGCAATTAACAAATTTCGATCTTACCTTGTAGGTTCAAAAGTCATCATCTATACAGATCATGCAGCAATCAAGTACCTCATCAACAAGAAGGACGCAAAACCTAGACTCATCCGATGGGTACTTCTCCTACAAGAGTTCGATATCGAAATTAGGGACAAGAAGGGCACAGAGAATTCGGTAGCAGACCACCTGTCGAGACTGAGACAACCAAGCTAGAATGATCAACCGATCGATGATTCTTTTGCTGACGAACAACTCTACTCTGTGGAGATAAGCAAACGGCCATGGTACGCAGATCTGGCCAACTACATTGCATGTGGGGCCATTCCACCCGACATGACATTTCAGCAAAAGAAGAGATTTTTGGCAAATGCTAAACATTTCTACTGGGATGATCCTTACCTCTTCCGCCTTTGTGTAGACGGAATACACAGGAGATGTGTCACACACGAAGAATCGAAAAGCATCATCCATGACTGCCACTCCTCGCCATATGGTGGCCATGCATCATTCCAAAAGACAGCATTGAAAATCCTTCAAGCAGGTTTCTATTGGCCTGACATCTTCAGAGACGTTAAAGATTATGTCTCCCGCTGTGACGCATGTCAACGGACGGGAAACATATCTAAACGTGATGAGATGCCACAAAATTCAATCCTAGAAGTAGAGATTTTCGATGTCTGGGGAATTGATTTCATGGGACCATTCCCAAACTCAGGTAACAACAAGTATATCCTCGTAGCAGTCGACTATGTCTCTAAATGGGTGGAAGCAATTCCAGCGCCCTCAGCAGATGCAAATGTAGTCAAGCGACTGTTCCTGAAAGATCATATTTCCAAGGTTTGGCATCCCTCGAGTAGTGATAAGTGATGGAGGATCGCATTTCATCATCAACAATCTTCTGAAGAAATATGGCGTCACACACAAGGTGGCAACTCCTTACCATCCACAAACCAGTGGGCAAGTAGAAATTTCAAATAGAGAAATCAAGAACATCTTGCAAAAGACGGTGTCTTGGTCAAGGAAGAATTGGGCACTCAAACTAGACGAAACACTTTGGGCCTACAGAACCTCGTTCAAAACTCCAATCGGAATGACACCCTACAAGCTGATCTACGGAAAGGCTTGTCATCTGCCGGTGGAATTAGAACACAAGGCATATTGGGCAATCAAAACGTTCAATTATGACCTACGGGACGCAGGCAAAAAGAGGCTACTAGATCTGAATGCGCAAGACGAACTGAGACTCCATGCATACGACAATGCAAAGATGTACAAAGAACGGGCGAAATTCTACCATGACAAAAAGATAAGAAAAAGGGAGTTCAAGGAAGGCGACATGGTGCTTCTCTTCAGTTCACGACTCAAACTCTTCCCCGGAAAATTGAGATCCAGATGGACGGGACCATACAAGGTTACTTACGTGTACCCTTATGGAGCAGTCCAAATCTGGAGTCAAGAAACCAGGTATTTCAAGGTGAATGGCCAGAGGTTGAAGCACTACATCGCAGGAACAAATGATGAGCATAATGAGACATATTCCTTCGGGAACCAGCCAAACGATGGATGAAATCGAAAGGTCGAGCTAATGACTTTAAACAAGCGCTTCTTGGGAGGCAACCCAAGGCCACTTTTACTTTTCTTTTTCATATAAAAATTCAAAAAATCAAAAAAATATTTCATTTGATCCTAAACTATTATACTGTTCACAGGGTTACTAATCTTACCTACAGAAGGAGATGCTAGAAGAATTTGGTCGAAAAATTCGAAGCCCGTCATGAAGATTTGCTCTCTGTTACGGACTGTATCAGTCCAATACGGGGTAACACTCCAATACGGACCTACCTCGGACTTGGCGCAGAAAAGGCAGAGTTCAACACAAAAACCGCACAATGGTTACGGACCGTATCAGTTGATACGGACCGTATTCAATGAGCAGAAATAACAAACTCCCTAATTCTGACGCTCCAAGAAAGAAATTCAAAATTTAACCAAATTTAACTTCCCACTACTAGCACTTCCTGCACATTCATCACACCTTTTCACTGCCATATAAACCCTTCATCCACTTTCCTTTTTCCTGCACCATTTCATAGAATTTTTAGATCAAAATTCGCATCATGTCCACAGAATTCCTCAAAGTCAGGCCCGTATCAACCCCGTACCAACCTAATACGGCCCGTAACAGAGACCGAAAACAGAAGAAAATGGTGCACAACAGCCCTCGTTCCTCCGACCCTCAATCCAACAATGGAAACACCTACGCAACAGCCATGGGAATCGAATTCCGCGACAAATAAGAATTCGACCGTGCTCAAACATTGCTCGACAGCACCGTCGCGAACAACAAGGCGATGTGCATTAACACTATGAAAGTCCTTGGATGCTATGATTATGTGCGAGTATCCCTTAATAATATCAATTTATGGGATTTGGCGGACCGCCTACGAACCACGAGAGTCTATTTGCGACCCTCCATCGAATTTCTAGCAACACTACAATGGCATGGCGACATGATCAAATACCGCCTATTCAACCGCCCATTTGCCATAACTATAGAGGAATTTTGCAAGGCGCTGTCCATCCCCACGAATGGCGAAACCGAACTATGCACGAGGGAAAAGCGCATGAATTATTGGGAGGTGATCGCAATTGATGAGCGTAAAATATACTGTAAGGATTCACACCTCATTTCATCGATAAAATTAAGGTATATTCATATTCTTTTGACTAATTCCATATTCCCAACAGGAGAGGACACAACGGAAGTGCGAGAGAGGGATATTTACTTCATGCGTTGCATGAAGAGCCATAAGCATCAACCGCACATTGGACACCACATCTTGCACCACCTCACCTCGGTGGCCGCCGACACAAAGAATAACCACGTGGTTTCCGTGGGTTGTTATGCAACCCTCCTTGCACACCACCACAACATAAAACTCGACGGCTGCACTGAAGTATTCGGCAACAACCGCCTTAACATGAACTACCTGGTGAACAACAACCACGTGCAAGCGGTATTCAATGCACACACAGGAGACATAATGTACACGTTGAAAATAGGCGAGGGAATGACTCTCCATATCGGAACGGATAAGGGGTCATTCCAGTTTGGATACGAATCTGAACATGGAGATGATGCACGAAGCGACGAGGAAGAACCAATAGAGGAGGAACCAATCAAGGAAGAACCAACCGAGGAGGAACCAATCGAAGAGCCCATGGAGGAGACACATAGCGCATCACACCACTCATCCTATCCACCATCACGACATGGCTTTCGTACGCCACCTCATTCCGCCGCGCGACAACACCAACGAAGCAAACTCCATGCCCGCACCAACCGGATGGGAACAAGAGACAACCATATCTCAACCTCGCGAACCCGGTCCAACCGCGCGTTACGCCAACAACACACTCGAGAATTTGAAGAAACGCACACGCTACTTGGAGGAATACTTGGATAAGGTAAACAAAGCCCACGAGAACTTCTATGAATATTGCCTTTCCAAAGGAATACCATTCACACCACCGATTCCATTCACCCCACCACCACCCCTTCGCGACGAGTAATCTGTGAGATCTTTCTTATCCCTCTCTTAATTTCTTGCATTGAGGACAATACAAAATTTAAGCATGGGGGTAGGGGTAAGAAATTAGTTTAGGAATTACATTGTATCTAGGATCATGGCATGTAGGACCCTTATTTTTCATTTTTTCGCTAACAGTTTTACTCAATCGGGACCACTTCTCAAGGTTAACCAAGACAAGTTAGGAGGAACGATTAAGGTTTTTATCTAGCGTGCATTGATCAGAGTCAAAATAATAATGATTTACGTAGGATTTTGGCTTAGGTTTTGCATATTTTCTCACACTTATGTTTACTTATTAGAGAAAAAGGCTACTGTCACCCTTCTTTATATTTTATTGCAGAAAATAGGTTTTGGGACTATTTTACACCAAATGGAGCTAGAATCAGGTCAATCGGATCAGCGACGCTCATCGACTAAGTCTCTGTTACGGTCCGTATTGCTTAATACGGACCAGACCTAGCACAGACCAGGAGATAGCGCTGGGAGCACTAAACCCTAACCGTCAAGGTCCTAATACGGACCGTATCACCTGATAGGTGATACGGTCCATATCCGAAGGCATCTCTTGGGGAATAACTGCCGACAGCTGTTTCCAAATCAGTTTCTTAGCCCCTACTCAACCTCTACACGTCCCTCCACTCCTATATAAGGCCCCTGGGCAGAAGGAATAATCATCTTTGTAATTAGGGTTAGATTTGATTAAAGTGAGAAGAGAGGAGTGCTTGTAACAATGCCGTTCCGCGGCTAAGTTCCTTTTCTTAGGGCTAGGCAGTAAACCTTGTTACTCTTGATGTTTTGATATATATATTTCTGTTGATTATGATTTCTTGTTGTTGAAACAAAATGCTTTTGTGATTTACTATCTCTTCATCTAACTTCAATGATCTAGTTTGAGACCGTTAGGGTAGTGACAGTACTTTAATGGCAAGAGAAACTATTTGTATGAATTAGCCTCGTTGAGATCTATTAGGTTTATGTGAAGAAAACCTTAGCGGGGAAACCATAAACCAGACCAACAAAACGCGTACCAAATTCTATCACTTGCGTAAAGTAAATCGCAGTGATCTGTGTAGTAATTTGGGGTATTTGAGAGATCAGACATTTGCGTAAGGAAAATCGCAGTGTCCTATGTAGAATCTCGGTGAAAGATCTGTCATTCTTGCGTAACATAAATCGCAATGACCTATGTGATGTCTTTCATTAAACAACAACAGAATCAGACGCAACAGGAATATATTGTCAAGGCGGATTGAGTGGCAATGGTGTGCCGAAACCCTAGGAATTCTCATATCTATCTTTATGTTAATTACTTTTAATTGCTTCCTAATTTACATTGATCAAAACAACATCTCTCAATTTACAGATTTCATCTAGCCTTTCGAAAGATTGTGATTCGATCGCTCAAAACATTGAACCAATATTCTCTGTGGATCGACCTCGAATATACTACCCGATAGGATTGTGCGCTTGCAGTCCGAACCGATAGCATTTACGAGTTTATAAATATTAAAAGAAACATTGCTTTCTTTTGATTGATCATGCATATAGGCATTTGCATTGATAGGATCATATAATTTAGGGATAATTTGCATGTAGGTTAATCAAATAGGAATTGTTTTTAATTGAATTAGGCTAAGGTTTAGACAATTGACCATGATACCAAAAATTCGGAATTTTTAAAATTATTGGTGATCTCAAAGTGAACAATTAATTGCTAACCATGAGAGTTGATCAAAAATTGCAAACCCTAGAATTTTTATTTATTGAGTAATTCATTTTTGCAAAGTCTTTTAAATTTGATAGTGTTTTAGAATACCCATTTATTATAGATAGACCCCTAGCGAAACTATGCAATAATTCCTTGTATGAATGAATACTTGGAATTGTGTGTAATCATGGTGCTTGTGACACAAAAATATTTATTTTACTTTTCAGAAAAATAGAAAAATACAAAAAAATCAGAAATGAGAAAAATCCAAAAAAATAGAGAAATCCAGAAAAAAGAAAAAAATAGAATAAAAGATGGAGGATAAAAAGAGTACGGGTGCCTACGCAAGACTGGTTACCAATAGGCTCGAGAAAACCTCCCAAATTTTAAATTTTGTACATATTTAATTTTTCAAAAATAGTCACAAGTACCAACACACTTAGTTGTCATACTTTGCTCCAATCAATTGGGAAAGAAAATTAAAATTCATATCATTAGAATTCCTATTGATTGGAAGGGATCCATTTATAATCGAAGGGGAAATTAATACTCTCAATTTTAAGGATATTTGTGAAATAAATTGCTCGGTTATAATTTTTCTAGGGTAAGCATAATGAGGTCAATCATGGGGTGAATAAATTATTCAAGGGAGAGGTCATGAATATTTTAAAATTCTAGATTTTTATTGTCATGCCAATTGTATCAAACCTAAGCCCCAATTTAATTTTTAAACAAGACCTTGAGATTGTATGGTTTAACCTAGACCGGATCTTTGACCAGCTGGGATGCCGTTGCTTGAGGACAAGCAACAATTCAAGTTGGGAGGCGTGATCAGAGTCAAAATAACGATGATTTACGTAGGGTTTTGGCTTAGGTTTTGCATATTTTCTCACACTTATGTTTACTTTATTAGAGAAAAAGGCTACTGTCACCCTTATTTATGTTTTATTGCAGAAAACAGGTTTTGGGACTATTTTACATCAAATGGAGCTAGAATCGGGTCAATCGGATCAGCGACGCTCATCGACTAAGTCTCTGTTACGGTCCGTATTGCCTAATACGGACCAGGCCTAGCACAGACCAGGAGATAGCGCTGGAAGCATTAAACCCTAACCGTCAAGGACCTAATACGGACCGTATCACCTGATACGGCCCGTATCCGAAGGTATCTCTTGGGAATAACTGCCGACAGCTGTTTCCAGATCAGTTTCTTAGCCCCTACTCAACCTCTACACGTCCCTCCACTCCTATATAAGGCCCCTGGGCAGAAGGAATAATCATCTTTGTAATTAGGGTTATATTTAATTAAAGTGAGAAGAGAGGAGTGATTGTAACAATGCCGTTCCGCGGCTAAGTTCCTTTTCTTAGGGCTAGGCAGTAAACCTTGTTACTCTTGATGTTTTGATATATATATTTCTGTTGATTATGATTTCTTGTTGTTGAAATAAAATGCTTTTGTGATTTACTATCTCTTCATCTAACTTCAATGATCTAGTTTGAATCCGTTAGGGTAGTGACAGTACTTTAATGGTAAGAGAAACTATTTGTATGAATTAGCCTCGTTGAGATCTATTAGGTTTATGCTATGTTGCATGGATACGGGTACGGGTATCGTATCGGATACGATACGGATACGGCGATACGGCAATTTTCAAAAATGACGGATACGATACGGCTATTATATATATTATTTTTATTATTTTAATTATATTATTAATTCAATACTTGTATTACAATAAGTAAAAAAATTACACTTATATTATTAATTCAACACTTGTATTACACTTATATTACCGAAACAGTGGTTGAGGCAGTACTACCCATGCTATCCGGAGTTGAAGACATCGAAGCAGACTGCTTGATGTTATCTATTTCAATATAAGATGTTACCTATTTCAGTATAACCATTTATTTCAAAAGTTTCTAATGTAAGCCTTCAATTTATTCAAAAGCTACTAGTACTGGTACTGGTCAAAAAGCCTTCAATTTACCTATTTCAAAAGTCTTCAATTTACCTATTTCAAAAGCCTTCAATTTTCCTTGCTGTTTCAATTTAACAAGAGAAAAAGGTACTGGTACTGGTCCCAGTAACAGAAACACCAAGAGAAAAAGGCAAAAAGTAATCACTAATTAATTATCAAGAGTGAAAAATAGATATCTTTAAGAAAAAATTCAGTGACCAAGGCAGAAAGGGAATGAGGCTCAGATTCGCCTTTGTTTCATCATGTTTATTAATCTCTCTTCTTTTCCTTTTCTCACTCAAATCTCATATTTGGGGTTCAGAAACAGCAAGAGAGGTACTTGAATCTTAATCAAGTACACTAACAGCAAGAGAGGTACTCAAATTCATATTAATCATGTTTATTAATCCCCTTTTTTCGTTCATCAAGTACACTAATTACTAATTAATCAAAAATTCAAACTGGTACTTGAATATTACCCGAATTAGAGAGGAGCCGTGGCAGCACCAAGGCAAGAAAAAAGGCAAAAGAGGAGCCGAGGCAGCACCGAGGAGCCGAGGCAGCACCAAGGCAAGAGAGGAGCGGAGACAGCGGAAGGAGACGGCGGAGAGAGCGGAGCGGAGTGGAGTGGTTCGGAGCGGAGAGGCGAGCGGAGAGCCGTCAGAGAGGTTTTCTTTCTTTTAGTTCGGAGCACAGTGGAGAGAAAGTGAGAAACCTAAATCCCCGTATCTCGCCCGTATCTCATTTGAAACAGCCGTATCCCTGAATATTCAACGCGTATCTTGACCGTATCTACCTAACTAGGATACGCCACGTACTCCGATACGCCATCTGGCGTATCGGATACGTATCGGAGCCGTATCGTACGCGTATCGGTATCCGATACGTGTCCGATACGGATACGTGACCTATTCTGAAGTATCCGTGCAAGATAGGGTTTATGTGAAGAAAACCTTAGCGGGGAAACCATAAACCAGACCAACAAAACGCGTACCAAATTCCATCACTTGCGTAAAGTAAATCGCAGTGATCTGTGTAGTAATTTGGGGTATTTGAGAGATCAGACATTTGCGTAAGGTAAATCGCAGTGTCCTATGTAGAATCTCGGTGAAAGATCTGTCATTCTTGCGTAACATAAATCGCAGTGACCTATGTGGTGTCTTTCATTAAACAACAATAGGAAATCAGACGCAACAGGAATATATTGTCAAGGCGGATTGAGTGGCAATGGTGTGCCGAAACCCTAGGAATTCTCATCTCTATCTTTATTTTAATTTCTTTTAATTGCTTCCTAATTTACATTGATCACAACAACATCTCTCAATTTACAGATTTCGTCTAGCCTTTCGAAAGATTGTGATTCGATTTCTCAAAGCATTGAACCAATATTCCCTGTGGATCGATCTCGAATATACTACTCGATAGGATTGTGCGCTTGCAGTCCGAACCGATAGCATTTACGAGTTTATAAATATTAAAAGAAACATTGCTCTCTTTTGAGTGATCAATACTTGAGGTGGCTCGCACTATGATGATACATGGACATGTCCCTCATCATTTCTGGACCGACGTAGTTCTAACTGCATGTTATCTGATAAACCATATGCCATCCTCTGTACTTGATGGTGCAATACCCTATAATGTCCTATTTCCATCTGCACCTTTATTTCCTGTTTCACCCAAGATCTTTGGTTGCGTCTGTTATGTGTATGATAATCGATTAGGTCGTACGAAACTTGATCCCAAGTCTGTACGATGTATTTTTATAGGCTATTCTGGCACTATAAAAAGGTTATCAATGTTATAGCCCCACTATTAGAAGGTACTTTGTTTCATCTGATGTTATTTTTATGGAGTCTGTATCGTATTCCTTAAATTCTGAATCTGGTCCATTATCTACATCTAGTACTTCTCCACCTATCATGACTATTCTGAAATATCCTGATGTTCACATCGGCTCTTCTTCAATCCTTGAGAGTGGCGTGCCACCGACACCTCCTGCGCCTCCTATTACTCAGGTATATATTCGAAGGGGTAAGAATCTCCCTGTTAATACTAACTCTGTTCAGACTACGCAGGACCATGAGACTTGTGCATCCCCTGTTGAACCTGACACAACCACTGAATCTCCACAATCTTCTACACAAGCACCTGACCCTACCACACCTAGTCCACATATTCCTGCTCCAATCCCACCACCTCAAATCTTCGATCTTGACCTTCCCATTGCCCTCCGTAAAGGCTCACGTAAATGCCCCAGTACCAGATATCCTCTCGACCGCTTCTGTTCCTACATAGCCCTATCCACAGATCACCGTGCCTTTACTACTAGTCTTGACAGTTACTATGTTCCTAAGAATGTGCCAGAGGCTCTGCACAATCCGGGGTGGTTTAGTACTATGCAGGAAGAAATGTCAGCTCTGTGGAAAAATGAAACATGGGATCTTTGTCCTCTCCCTCCTGGCAAAAAGGCAGTCAGGTTGCAAGTGGGTCTTCACGATCAAGGTTCATCCTGATGGATCACTACATCGACTCAAAGCACGCTTGGTTGCAAAAGGGTACTCTCAGGCCTATGGCATTGATTATGATGAGACATTTTCTCCCGTTGCTAATATGGCATTTGTTCGCATCTGCATGTCTCTAGCTGCTGTTCGCCGCTGGCCGCTGCACCAATTAGATGTCAAGAATGCATTTCTCAATGGCATTCTTGAGGAGGAGGTTTATATAACTCAGCCACCTGGATTTGTTGTTCAGGAGGAGGCTTCTAAAGTCTGCCGTTTGCGAAAGTCTCTATACGGTCTGAAAAAATCTCCCCGAGCTTGGTTTGGGCGTCTCTCCTAAGCACTTGGTCAGTTTGGCATGACCAGGAGTACTAATGACCACTCAGTCTTTTATATACACTTAAAGGAGAAGACCATCATCCTAGTTGCATATGTCGATGATCTGATTATCACTGGTGATGATATCGAAGGGATCTCGGCATTGAAGAAGTTTTTGAGCGAGCAATTCCAGATTACAGATCTTGGTAAACTCAAGTACTTTCTTGGCATTGAGGTATCACAGTCTCCTGGTAAGATCCTTATTTGTCAAAGAAAGTATGTTCTTGATATGCTTTTAGAATGCGGGTTGCTTGGATGTAATCCCGTTGACTCACCGATGGTCCCTGAGACCAAGCTCATGCCTGATGACGGAGCACCCTTACATGATCCTGAGAGATATCGAAGATTGGTCTGGAAGCTAAATTATCTAACAGTTACTCGACCAGACATTGCTTATCCAGTGAGTGTAGTAAGCCAATTCATGTTAGCCCCGCACACTACACACTGGGATGTAGCTATTCGGATCCTTAGATACCTTAAGGGATCTCCAGGTAAAGGACTCGTATATTCTGATCAGGGACATAGTAGGATCGCAGCGTTCACTGATGCCGATTGGGCAGGTTGTCCTACTAGTCGAAGGTCCACTACCAGATATTGTGTCTTCTTTGGTGGTAACCTTATATCCTGGAAGAGTAAGAAGTAGACAGTTATATCTCGATCCAGTGCGGAGTCAGAATACCGCGCAATGGCAAACACATCCTGTGAGCTAGTTTGGACGAAGCGTTTACTGTGACAATTAAGCCGCCATGCATATCGCCAAGAATTAGGTATTCCATGAGCGGACCAAGCACATTGAGGTGGATTGTCATCTGATTCGAGATCTTGTTATAGGAACATCCTCTTGTCCCCCATGTATTCAACTCATTCACGTTCGGACAAATCTTCAGCTCGCTGACATTCTAACCAAGCCTCTTCGCAAAGCCCTAATTAATACTATATGTAACAAGTTGGGCATGTTAGACATATACGCTCCAACTTGAGGAGGAGTGTTAAAGATAGAAAGTCGAAGGTATATTAGCTGTGTGGATTTAGGATTAGCTGTGTGAATATTTGTATTCATTACTTTCCTAATTTTAACATTTGTCTGTTGTTATATATGTATGTAACGTTGATTAGTGGAATATACAGAAATTATAATCTTTCTAATACACTTACAATAACCCATTGGGGAAGTTTGAAACACATCATGTGATAAATCAGCATAGAGGAAATGACTGACTGCACCAGCATGAGCCGGCCCCCTTTTGACAAGAACTTGCCTTTCCAGCCCCCTAATTTCCTTTCTACTTTTTCCACTAATGGAAGAAAGAGTTCCCTTGTGGGTTTGGCTACCGTTAGGGGAAGTCCCAAGTAGTTGACCGGGAAACCCGTTTCGTTGCACCCGAGCACAGTTGAAATTCATTCTTTATCTGGTTGGTGAATATTTAGAGGGACAAACAAGCTTTTGTCAAAGTTTACCCGTAGGCCTGAAATGGAAGCTAAGAGCCGTATCAGGAGTTTGAGAGATACCAAGGTCGTGCTGGTTGCCGATGCAATAACTGCCGTGTCATCGGCATACTGGAAAGCCAATATTGCCTCCCTTACCTTTCTCGAGATACCTCCCGGTATTAACCTGTTTACTTGTTCAGATTCTTGAGACCTGACAAACTTCTTTTTGAGTGATGAAAAAAGTTCATTGAAATTTGAACTCAAAACCTTTTATAATCTAATTGTTGCTCTTAAAATGGCGCTCCCACTTTTAGAAATCACCCAAGTAGCCTACCAAATGATTTTTTTTTTAAGATTAGTTGGAATGCCTGATAATTTTATGTGATAGTTCTTCTATTGTCAAGAGAGATTGTTCCACGGTACAATTTGTTGCTGTCCTTGATATTTTTTTACTGTTCCTCCCATAATAAAATTTCTTGTCAGCCTAATTTAGAATTTGCTTGACAAGCTTCCATGGATTTAAATGCCTTTTCCGTACAAAAAAAATATAAAGTTACTACTACGAACTATCGTCCCTAAAAATATAACTCTCTAGTACAAAGTTAATCTTTTTTTTGCTTCAAAATTCGTGCAGAATTTAACTCTTCAACAAATTTACAGGATTTAACTTTTTTCGAAATGGGTCATGGCTGGTTTTGTACGGGTTTTAAAATTTAGATAATTGTCCGGCTCATCTAACGGCGGTTTTTTTTTTTTAAATAGAATTAGTTTAAATCAATTTAACGGAACAAGTCTCTGCTGGGTGGAATTTCGAAAACTAGCCTCCACCGATCCTAGGGACCGGTGGAGCATGTTTTCCACCGAAAGAAACCCTCGCCACAGAAAATCCCTCATCTATACCTCCACCGATCCCTAGGACCGGTGGAGGCTTGATCTCCAAATTTTCTACCCGAGAGCTCCATCTCTGTCTCTCCCTTTCTTCTCCTTCGTTTCCTCTCCGAACTCTTTTTGTTTTTTTTTTCTTTTTCTTTTATCCTCTCAATTTACTCAACCATTTCTCTATCCAATTGTTTTAAAATTTCTGGATCGTCTAAGAGAGTTAGAAACTCTTCGGATCTACGATTTTGACGAGGTAAATATCCCTCTTTTGATAATTTTTTTATTTTAGCCGAATTAAAATGAATAACTAATTTAATTTAGTTTGTTTAGTATATTTAGATTGTTTTTTGTGAAATGTAGTGTTAAATTAGTATTTGGTGTAATTTAGTGTTGATTTGGAGTATATTTAGTAATTTAGTGGTAATGTAGTGTAATTTAGAGTTCATTTGATGTTAATTTAGTGTAATGTAGTGCTAATGTAGTATTAATTTAGAGTTTATTTGATGTTAATTTAGTGTAATTTAGTATATATGTAGTATAATTTTGTGTAATTAAGTGTTCATGTAGTATAATGTAACTTTTCAGTAATATGTATTATAATTTTTGTAAAATTAGATAAATGTGTGATGACTCTCATGAAGTTTAAAATTAGATAAAATTATAAATGTGTAAAATTAGTAATATGTAGTATAAATTTGTGTAATTAAGTGTTCATGAAATTTATTATTAAAATCAAAATTAGATGATATGTTGTTTACATATAGTTCAATTTTGATTATTGTAGCCATATGCTTGGAAAAATATTTGTTTATATATTTATGTGTGATGACTCTCATCAGTTTCAAAAATATTTGTTTATCAAATTTTCTAACAGAGTCAATGAGCAATCCGAATTATCCAGAGTTGTTGAAATTAGCACCACAGAACCACAGGGCATGGAAAGTTCGTGATATGGTAATTTTGATTATATTTATTAATTATTTGTTGCAAATAAATATTATATGAAGTATTTGAAGGGTTTATAATGTTTTAATTCTTTTTGGCAGCCTACCTCTTCATTGCAGGTAAATTCACATCAGACTAGTATTGCTTACGACAGTCGGATGGACGGTGCTCTGAAAAGGTTAGGGTTGTATCAAATTGCTCGCCTTAATGATTGCAAGATTGATCCGCATTTGATTACTGCTCTGGTTGAGAGGTGGAGGCCGGAGACCAATACATTTCATCTACCTGTCAGTGAGGTGACAGTGACGTTGGAAGATGTTGCATGTCTATGGGGCTTATCGATTAAGGGTAATTAATAATCATAAGTTGTTTATCGATTAATTTAATTACCTATTTATAAAAAATAAATTGTTAATTGTATAATTCTTTTAATTTGCAGGTGACGTAATTATTGGCACCAGCGATACTGATTGGGACCCATACTTAGAGTTTGATCTAGGGGCTGATCCGGCTATTTTTTTACAATCACCTCCATCAGACAATGCCATATAAATATATGATTTATAATCCTAACACATCGAAAGAACGATTATCCGTCTCTGCTTATGCGCTTAGACTAAAATGGTTGCGGGCGCAATTTAGTTTACCCTTAGAAGATTGGCACAATGATGAGATAGTTGCACGGTACACTCGAGATTTTTGTATGGATTTATTCGGGTCGGTTATGTTTCCAGATTCAAGTGCAGATGGAGTCCCTGCGATGACTTGCAATTCATCATTGACCTAGAGACTCCACGAGAATACAATTGGGGAGGTGCTGTACTTGCACATCTCTATCGAGAGTTGTCACGTGCTTGCCACGCGGGGGCAGACACAATAGCGGGTCCGATGTTGTTGTTACAAATTTGGTCATGGACTCGATTTGCTGTTGGTCGGCCTATACCCCGATCAGAGCCACCTCCCTTCGGTGGTGCCGATGAGGATACGAGGAATGCTTTCGGTGTGAAGTGGACCACTTTTCATTTGTGGCCAGAGAACCCTCACTTAGGTAAAAAGATTTATAATTCGAGATAACTTCGATAGATTTATAATTGTTTTTTAAAATTTATATTTTTTTTACAGGTGGTACAGCCACGTATAGAGATAACTTCGATAGACTAGCTGATGAGACAGTTAACTGGCGACCATACGTTGATTACTATGATCAGTTACCTCGACATGTCCGACGACAAAAGAGGTATTGGATGAGATGCGGTTACGTGATCCATTTTTGGATGGTGGAGTTTCAGCATGCGGATAGGGTCATGTGCCAGTTTGGTAAGTACCAAGAGGTCCCGCCTCCTCCTCCTCTACCATGGGATGAGATCAGTTATTTATGAAAGACGTGGTATCACGATCAGTCATATGTACATGCATTGGTTCAACGCGCGTGGTATGAGATCAGTGTATCTATCAGATAACAATCCGGAAGCTCTACGACGTCAGGCTCCCCCGAGGACAGGAGATGTTGCAACACTGGCATACGTTCCTCATGGTCATAGGCATTCTCGTGTGGTTCGTACATTATTTTTTTTTCAATCAAACTAGATTTTTCAATATTAATGTGCAATATGTCACAGTTCGAAATGTATTATGCAGATTTCTCGAGAGATACAATTCACTATGCAGGCAATAGACATGGTGAAGACCCCGGGACAAATGGCATATGGCAAGATGATGCTCGAGAATGCTCGTGACATTATGGAGGATATTGATCAGATCCACATCTTCCGAGACATACTCGACAGTGCTGGGATCCCTATGGACTTGGACGTGATCAATTTGGATGATGATTTCCCTGATCAGCATTATCGTCGCCCTACAACTTCAGAGCCTCCCCCGACGTGGGACAACTTCATGAGCGGCACAGAGCATGGATCTATATCTCAGTTCATGCTCGATGAACTAACGGGAGACTTTAGTATGATGGGACCATCCACTGCAGATCCGGGAAATCTTACAGCAGATTATGCTCCATCCACTTCAGGTCCACCTCTTGGAGTCCGTACAAGGCAGCCTACTCAGCCGTACACTCCCGGGACTGACGCCCTTGGACCACCGCGTGCGCGCCGACGAAGGCGTTAACTTGTTTCGACTGAGTAAGTGCCTCTGTTAAGCATGATACCTTTTAATTTTTTGATTGGATCCATTATTTATTGATTAATGCATGATACCAAATAATTTTTTTTTTGCAGAGGTACCTGAAGAGTAATTAGATTGGATCCATTAATATAAGGTTAATGTTAGATTGGATCCATTATTATATGTATGTTATCTGTAATGTTAAATGGACTATTGTAACTTTAATTGGACTAACTTTAATTATCCTTTAAATTATGTTTATTTGAATTTTTGTAGCATGGCTAAATGTGTTGTTTAAATTATGCTTATTTGAATCATATTTGAAATTCATGTTTGTACTACTGAAGCATAATTTCTTGATTAAATTCTTAGAATACAATAAAAATGTCAAAGATAAATTCTTAGAATACAATAAAAATGTCAACATAAATTCTTAGAATACAATAAAAATTCTTAAAATACAACATAAATTCTTAGAATACAACATAAATTCTTAGAATACAACATAAATTCTTAGAATACAATAAAAATGACATGCATATAAAAATGTCAACATAAATTCTTAGAATACAATAAAAATGTCTAAATAAGATACATTAATGCATGTCATAACATGATAAAATATAATTTGTAAACTTAGAAATCCCTAAATCCTACGAGTTTATCGAGTCGATGCACTTGTTACAAAATGAGTACAACTTAGTTCAAATAAAATGGCAAACGAATTGTATTTTGAATTTTTAAATTGTTATACCCGAATGTCTTGCTGTAGTTGACTCTTGATTATGTTGTCGAGCATTCCGCCTCGTGGCAGGGGCCTCCATTTTGTCCATAGTCATTATTCTTCGCTTGTGTTTTCTCCTACCCTTATTTATTTTTTCCTTATCCGGATCTGGCCTTATAACGGAGCCATCAACCAATGGCTAATTCCGTTTATTTCCAAATCCATTGAAACGACCAGACCAAGTGTTTATATAATTTTGTAAGCTGTAATATGGGCTAACATAGTCGTTAGGTTTAGCCTCCTAAAGAAACAAACTGCCAGAACATGGTTACATGGGATTCCTGTTAATTGAGGTCTCCGACACACACATATAGGCATTCCTTCTGCAGGGAAGGTAACATCGTACTTCACTTCGCCACGAACACCCTTCAATTAAGAAATCATATTTACATCAAATGTATTACGTGAAAGTAAATAATTAGATTTATCGAATTATTGACTTACTGTCTCGAGAATTCCATCTTTATCAATAACCTCATAGTTGTTATGGCCATAATACATCGGTCTTACATCATGTTTCCTTGCTTTCTCATTACGACGATGTAAAAGCAGTGTAATGTTCATTGAAAAATCCAATCTCGAGGCCTCCCATCCAATCGCGGCCTCCCGCCTTTTTACAAACCAGTCGATGCACTTATAAAAGGTCTTATCAACAATTGCACACACAGGTAGTTGCCTGGCAATCCTAAATACACTGTTTAGTACCTCAGAACCATTACTTGTCATTATACCCCATCGATTGAGGAAGCCATCATGCACTTGTGCCCACTTATGCAGAGCCAAAGGCTCTGCATCAGAGTTGCGGAGCCGTTTACCAAATTTCATAATGTAGTCATATACGTCTGCATCTCTTTGCCTAATTCTTTCCATCCCCTCTTCAAATCTCTAGATTTTTTTCTTCGCAACATATTTCTTGAATACATTTCTGATCCACTTTTGAGGGTATTTTTTTCCAAATATTTTCACAAATATGCTGTGAACACAGTCGGTGGACAGCTTCACCGTTTTCCTCACACCATCCCAGATTAGGAGCCTCAAACACCCCTCGTATACCAAGGTGCTGGTTGTTCGCGCGAAAGCGCAACGCAAGTTTCGGTACGCTTGAGGGCGTACCTTTTAAAACCGCGCTTACACTTCACGAGTAAGGGTTGCAAGTGCACAACCCCTATCGAGTAATATAATCGGGTATCGATCCACAGGGACGGGCAATTGTTAGGTTAGAATCTACCAAACTCAATTAAAAACTAGAAGTGAGAAAGATTTGGTTTGGTATTTAAGTTCCTAAAAGATCAATTCAAACAAATCGAACAATGCAAACAGGTGTAATAAAGTGCTAGAAGAAATGTAAACTTTGTTTTGATTATGGATAAAAGGCGTTTCCAAGGTTTCAGATTTCATCTGTGATCTGCCTCTAGAGGTACGGCCCGTACCAAGTTGATACGGCTAGACCGTACTCAACTTGGTAAGGCAAGGCCGCACCACTCTGGTAAGACCCGTACTGGCTTGCCAGAACAGAGCTTACCAGTTCGAGTTGATGCATTTCTTGCTGGTACCTTGTGCTAAACTCTTTAGAAAGGTTCAATTGACCATACCTAAGGTTCCTAAGCCTCAACTCTCGTGTATTGGATCAAGATCTAGGTTGGAATGCAATTGATTGCCTTTAGGGATTTCTACACTTCAATTTTCATGTGTTGGTACAGATCTACCCTAGCTGGTTGATTGGAGACCTAAGGCACACTCTAATCTGTCGATTAGAGGAGAATTCAACCTCTCGGCTTCAATTCGAACAAGTCTACCCTAAACAATTGATTTGGTTGAGAGATTGAGATGATCACATGACCTTGATAGGTTTGATCTAGACCTAGAGGTTCATCATACACAATCACAGCAATCAAAGCAAGAGATAGCAAAGAAATCACAATCAATCAATCAAAAGAGTTCATACAAAATACAAGTCAAAGAAGGTCAAAGCAAATCAAGAATCCATCTCTAAATCCTAGAAACTAAAGTAGCTACTCACAGCACATGATCTGATCTAAAATACAATAAGAGGGATAAAGAAAGCCATGGATCGAAGGGATCGAGTGGAGGAAGCTTGATCCGTCGAGTTTTGCCTCTTCCTCTTCCTTCCTTCTTGCTCCTAGCTCCTCAGCTCTCTTTCTCTCTCTTACTGTGCTCTCAAATAGATCTGGAATGAAAAGCTTGCGAAATTGGAGAGCTCCCCGCCTTAAATAGCCTCTGCCAAGATTTGAATCTGTCAGGCCGCCTTTAGGTACGGCCCGTACCAAAGTGGTACGGCCTGGCCGTACCAGGCGTGATGAGCTGAAATCGGCTAAGTCTGGTGAGACCCGTACCAAGCCTGGTAAGGGTCGTACCTCATCATCCAAATCGCCGTTTCTTCGTGTGTTTTGCTCCAAACCTGCAGAAAACAAACAAACACTCAGCAGTACCAAATTCTAAAGATATATCGATGAAATGCACATGATTCTGGTGAATTAGGGCACGAATCTGGTACTAAAACAGGCCTAAAATAGACTAAATATGCGAGGTATCACTGGTCCGAGATAACGCATATTCTTCCTGGCCCGACAACATTGATACGCAACAAATTCATAAACCAACCCCAATTTTCTATAGACTCTTTTTCACAAATTGCAAATGCAAGTGGCAAGAGTTGTTGCTCTGCATCGTAAGCACAAGCCATAAAAAGTTTACCCTTGTATCTTCCGGATAAGAACCCGGCATCAACACTGATAACGGGTCGAAGATGAGGCCATGCTTCAATGCATGGCCCAAATGCCCATGCAACCCGGTTGAAAATATTGGTATTAAACGTGTTTGATGGTTCATGTTCTAGTAGGTACTGTGTACCTGGATTAGATGCTTTGATGGCACCCATCAACGATGGCAGCATCTCGTAAGACTTCTCCCAGCTCCCAAACAAGTCGGCAATTGCAAGTTCCCTACCTCTCCACAACTTGTTATACGAGGGCACTACTGACCCAAATTTAACTTTAACCATATGCTTGACCGCTTTAATGCTTAACTCCAGATCATCTTTCAATGCCGGTTTAATAATATCAGCAATTACTCTGGCAGTCATTTGATGACTATCCAACCTTTCAGCACTTCCAAAACATGTGTGGATAAACGGGTTGGTGGAAATTGTCCATGCACCTGTTGGTACTACAATTGCATATAATTTCCATTGGCATTTAGAAGATTTACATTTAACTCTATACTTAGTTTTGCTGCTGTTTAGCACTTCCAACTCAGTGTTTCGGGGTAGGTGAAAATCAGCAAGTTCTGATTTTAGTTTGGCTTTGGATTCAAACATTTGACCTTCAACAAATTTTTCATCTAACCTAGGGGGGTTCGCAAAAAATGCACGATCCTTGTATGGCATTGGCAATTCATCGTTGAATGATGAACATGGATGCTTAAGTCCTCGATTGAGGAATGGGATCGACTCGTGCCAATCCTTCAATATTTCTCGGACGTTCATTTCAGCCTCATATTCGTCCATATCTGCGTCCCATGCTTCAGCCGAATCGTCATCATCAAAAGAACTTGTATCAGATTCTGTGTTTTGATCTGATTGCTCACAAGGGTCATCACCAGCCTGAACCAGAGGTGTGTAGGTGGGTACAGGTACACTGCCCGAGTCAGGATGAAAGCCGGTCTGAACCGACGGTGTGTTACTACCTCCAGGCAAACTATCTGGACACGGATCATAACTGATTTGGTTTCTACCCTGGTGTGCCTCAGCTACCAATTCTATAACCTTAAATCCAGCCACTTGAGCTGCAGTTTGTTTAATGACATTCCAAGTTTCCTCATTTTCTATCTGAAATAGTGAGAAATTGTATGATCCGGGTTGTGCTGTGTTCATACATACCCTGATTGTCAATTTGACTTGACTTGGAAGCAATTCAAGTCCAACGTATATTTGCCGTCTTATAATAGCAAAATTGGTAGAATCAGATACGGTAAAGGTAAATGCAGCCCCTATGTCATAACCAACACCGGTTGAAGTGCTTTGGAGGTTACCACCATAATACACATTGATCAATAGCAGTGACATTTTGCTGAACAAAATTCAAACACCAAATTAACTCCAAATATTTTTCAATTTTACAACACTAAATATAAACAGATGAGTAAAAAAAACTCACAATAATAATCAGAAGATGATGCTGAGTACAATGGTGGTGGCGATCTGTTCATATGGCAACTCCTCTATTGAGTTTGAGAAAAACGAAATAATGAAAGGAAGAAGAAAGAAAAAAGAAAAATGGAGGCTGGGAAGAGAAGAAGAGAGGAGAAGAATGGTGCGGCTGGCTGGTTTTAACCCTAAACCTACCTACACCGATCCACAGGACCGGTGGAGGCATTTTTAAAGCTCCACCGATTCACAGGATCGGTGCAGGGTATTTCGTGTGGTCTTCTGTGTAATGTATTGTGGCTGGTGCAAAACAGGCTCCACCGATCCTAGGGATCGGTGTGGGTTGTGTTTTTCTTGCTACACCGGTCCGCAGGATCGATGGAGGCTAGTTTTCGAAATACGTCCCGGCAGAGGCTTGTTCCGTTGAAACAATTTAAAAGAATTCTATTTAAAAAAAAAATCTCTAACGGCCCGTGTGGTTTGAGTTGTCGGATGGAGCTAGGCTCGTTTAAAATCAGTTTTTTTTTTGTATGACCTTTTTATTTTTAAAACCGTTTGGTAACAAAAAAAAAATAAACGGTTTGGTTACAAAGAAAGTACTTCCAGCTCACATATTTGTTTTGAAACACGTCAGAATAATGTACAGAATTTTGGTGTCTTTTATTTCTCAAGTGCTACTCTATTTTCTTTTCATACATCGGATTACAAAAATACTATATATTCTTAAAAAATAATTTACATGCATTTATATTCATTTTTTTTACCGCTTGACTATATCAAAATTAATTTGAAAATTTATAATTTTTACATATAAATACATTATTCGTGAAGTAGATCAATTTCAATTATTTAAATTCAATATTTAAAGTCAATCCGATAGATTTTGAAGTTCATCAAAATATTGTGGCACAAGACCCGAGTTATTTTCATCATTATGATTGTTTTCACTTTTATCCCCACATTGCATCACTTGTTCAAAATTTTAACACTCTTTTTAGTTCGCACGAGGTGAAAGGGAAGGAAAGCGAAGAGCAGGAGGGCAAGAGAAGAAATGAGAAGGAATATTACTATATTTTAAATTCTCTTGTTTAGTTAATTTTGTTTACCTCCGTTACACTCCAATTTGAAGATTAACAAAAAAAAAAGCTTGCCACTGTCAAGATTTAAGAAAACCAGTGTTCTAAATAGCGCGCTTTAGTGGCGCTATAGCACCGCTATAGCGTTTTTGGACCCTAAACGCTAAGCTATGACATCAAAATGCGCTAATTGAGCTACGGCCGCTATAGCGGTCCGCTATAGCGCATAGCGTGTAGCGCAAATAGCGCGCGCTATGCATAATGGGTTTTTTTAGACAATTTATATTGGCTTTAAATAAAGAACAAAAAAAGTTAAAAACCCAAACCAAAATCAATTAAAAGCTTTGTTGCTACAGATCTTTTAATTTGCCCAAACCGAGAAGGAAACTCTTATCTAGGTTATTTTGAAATTTGAATAGAAAAAAAATAGATTATGTCATTAATCATGATACTTAAGATATTTTGAATAGAAAAAGATCGATAGTTTATGATATTACTATGGATATTTTGAACCGCAATTTGGACTTTGTACTGGTTCAATATGAATATTATAATTTCTAATAATTTGGTGCTATTTATTGTTCTATGAGACTTTAGATAATGTTGATATTTAGTACAAATATATAATATAATTTTTGTAAAAAAAAACGCAATGTAGTATAGCTTCCGCTATAACTACGCTATTCGTTATAGCTTTTTTTTTTAGCCTTCCCGCTATGACGCTATAAACGCTATTTAAAACATTGGAGATTAAAACATTGGAGAAAACAGAAACAAACTAAAAGCTTTATGAGGTTAAAGAAAATTAAAAGAGTAATATCCATTAACCTTGCTCTTCTATTAAACATTTTATCAAACAATAACTAGTCATGAGATTTTCTTCTCTTCCTCTACTCTCCATCCTAACAAGGTACAAGGGGTGAATCGGTCAATTACAATTACTTCAAACTTTATCTGTTCTGATCCGTTGATTTTGAAATCAACATTTCATATATGTATATGTATATGTATAAAAAGAGGAGCCTATACGGGTTTCGAACGAACTTACAACGGACCCCGAACCTGACACGGACATGGACACCGACCATGGGGATCTATGCAAAGAAGTTTTGGTTAGCCCTTATACCGGACACGGATTACTTTACAAATGTGGAGGCCAATTCCATGGACACGAGCCAATTGCAAAAAACTACTTGGAGTGAGGCTAGCGTGTGATGTGTTTATCAAGAAGATTTGATGAACGTAACTTCAAAATATATCAATCTAGCTATCAATTTAGCTTTGAACGATGAATCCAAACCGTTGAATCTAATTTACTTTACTAGTAATACGTGTGCATGCAAAATTATCAAATTTTCAAATTTATTTAGCATAAAGTCAAGCAGTAAAAAAAAAATGAAGGATATCAAGTTATTTCAGTACATTTATTTTTCATCATATTTTGACCTCTTGACTTTGTATTAAATGAATTCGAAAATTTTAAAATTTTGCATGTACACATATCACTTGTGAAGTAGATTAGTCTCAACAATTTAAATTCGTAATTTGAAACCAATTCACTATATTTTGAAGTTGTACGTGCTTACTAAACCCTCTGATAAGCATAAGACATGCTGGCCTCACTAGGTACTTGCATGCAAGGCGCGCGGGTGGTTGGATTCATTTCCCTTCTTGAAATTTTCTTCTAGCATATTGCTTTATTTCATTCAATATTCAAAAATATCATTTATGAATTCGTCTTAAGGAATATTTTTTTCATTTAATTCGATAATTCGTCTATTTGTTTGGAAAGTGTTGAAAACGAACAATTTATGAATTATTGTTAATCTTATTTCTATGATTCCAGTTAACAAATCATAACCTATATCTTAATTAAAGTTCATTCCACAATGACATTCAATAAATTACCACGAGAATATACAATGAATTATATACACAATGAGATAAAATAATATGCTTCTAATTGCAATTTTCCAACTCAAACAAATCAGAGCTGGCATCACTTGAGCTATCCTCATCTTCCTCATTTTTCTTCTTTTTTTTCATATAAACCCTTCTCTCCGAGTAAATCTTACAAAACAGCCCCTCATCATTTGTAGAATTATTCAACACCCATCTCTTTCCCACAACCATAATCCCATCCAGTCTCCTATCCCTCCAGAGCTCTCCGGCAGAACCATCAATGCACCGAGAACAATGCTTCGGGTACGATTTAGCGGTACCGGATACAACTGAGCTCTCCAATTGTTTATGTTTGTTCCTCTTAGATTTTGATTTGTGGAACAAAGAGTTGAAAAACATAGACAATCTTATAAGAGTAAAGATGTTGTCTCCCCCACTCCAGTCCCCTAAACGTCCCCCCCAATTCTAACTAACTTTGTCAATCATTAAATCACCTTGAAAAACGTGTAAAAGATGAGTCCAGTTTTTTTCTTTAAATACTTGATATCATAAGTATGAATACTTGATGAATTATATATGAATATTTGATAACTTAGGTATGAATACTTTCCATTTTGTATGAATACTTTCCATATTTGAGTCCAGATTTTTTCTTTAAATACTTGATATCTTAAGTATGAATACTTGATGAATTATATATAAATATTTGATATCTTAGGTATGAATACTTTCCATTTTGTATGAATACTTTCCATATTTGAATATTTGATACCTTGAAAAACGTGTAAAAGTATGTCATCATGGATCTCATTTGAAAGAGAAAAAAAAATAGAACACGTTCGTGGTTTTAGATTTGCAAAATTCCTCATAGATCGTCCCAAAAATTGGTTAGATTGAACGGAGAAAAAAAAAACCACCTTAAAAAACGTGTAAAAGATGAGTAGGTATTGTGTCCAGTTTTTTTTTATGTACTTGATATCTTAGGTATGAATACTTGATGAATTATATATGAATACTTGATATCTTAGGTATTCATACTTTCCATTTTGTATGTGAATTAATTTAATCAATGAATGGGGGACTGGTGGTGTGATCCACGTGACTTTTTGTTGTGGTCCCCAATGCAGTCTGACAGTTACTTCCCTCGAAAAGTAATGGTCCCCAGTTTGTATGTGAATTAATACTTGATATCTTAGGTATGAATAGTTGATGAATTATATATGAATACTTGATATCTTAGGTATTCATACTTTCTATTTTGGGACTGAATTAATGTATGTTGAATGGGGGACTGACAGTTGTACTTTGACAGTTAGGGGACGTTTAAAAGACTGAATGGGGGGGACTGTTAGTCGATCCCATCTTATAATACCTTTGCTAATTTTCTTCTGATTAGCTTTCTGGAGAACTAAATAAGATTCAGTCTTGAGTGGATCTAGGGCTTTCATTATTGGAAATAGTACCATGCATTTCGCACCCCGAGAAGTATCGAGCTGCATTAAAAACGCCGATTTCGCCAGAGTCATCAATGCGAGGATTCATATGCTTATATGTTTTTGTGTGTGCGCAAGTGTGTGAAGGGGAGAACGAGAGAGGATATATATTGTAATTGTATTTGCTTCTTATATGCAATAGAGGAATTAATGTCATTGGATAATAATAATAGTCTATATATGGTGTTTTCCTCTCCTTTCATTTTGAGAACGTGGTTCTAAAACTCGGAATCCGAATCGGAATTGAATTTTTAACCGTGGAATCAGAATCGGATCGGTAACTCGGGTTTTTTTGGCAGCAGCCTTGTTTTGTAGCCAAAAAGTAGGAAAAATTGATAAAAATAATTTGCAAAAATACTATGTTAATTAAGACAATATTACACTCAATAATCCACTAATTATATAATGTATTACAAACACAAATAGAACACACTTTTATTGCCATAAGCTATGCCGAGCTGGCTGGATCATCTCATCGTTCTCTGTATTAAAATACGGATGGGGATATTGTTGTACAGAGCAAAAAAATGAAGACATTAATGTAGTGTCAAATGAAGAATTATTAGCATCCTCATATCCAACATATGGATTGTATGTACTAGAAAATCCTGGATTACTACTTGAATTGTAGTCTGGTTGTACTCCATACGTAGATGAGCTTGAATTATATCCCCCACTAAACTCCGAGGTCCCATACATGCCATCATAAGAATTGATATTTCGATGCCTTGCTGTTAGTTCATTGACATCTCTATCTCGTCTTCCTGTATGTTCACTATCTGAGGTTGGGCCCTGTGGTTGTTCCCTTTGCTGGTGGATTGGTTCAGAATCTGGGTTTTGAGTTTCCGGATACGTACTAGTGACACCATCTCTTGGATCACTACCACCGCTACCACTCCTTGAATTGTTATTATTGCCCTCATCATCAGGGACATCATCTAGCCACTCGTTGTCTCTATCATCAAGAACAGCGTCTTCTTCTTCTCTGAAATTAAAATACAAGTGATAGAATTAATTAACTATTTGTTTCACAAGGTTTAATGTATAAAAAGAAATTCCATCACCTGATCCAAGTTTGAAGCGGATCATCTTCATGGAATATTTGATCAAGATCAATTATCTAATTCGAATCATGATCATGTGTTCGTCTCAATTGTCTTTCTCTTAGGCGCATGTTGTAGTGGCAAAATACAAGATGCATAAGTCGGTTCATTTTCAAACGATTTCTTGTTTTTGTATGGATCAAAGCGAAATGTGGACCAATTTCTCTCACAATGTGAGTAAGAGACCGTTTGGCTTAAAATTCGAATGGCAATAGGTGCTAAATTTGGACATTCTTCTCGTCCATAGATATTCCACCATTTAGCCGGAGGGCACAATTTTGCTGCTGTTAACATTTTCTCGGTAGAAAATGTTCCTAATCTTTTACGATACCGTTCAGCCTGCAAATAAATTTATTCTCATAATATATAAATATTAGAGAATAATAACAGTGAAAATTCCATATCAATAAAGTTTGGACAATAATAATTTACCTCTCTTTCTGAGCTAATTTGTTTGGACATATCAGGTTGTAATATTTCAATGACATTTCTAAGGCCTCTCAATACTTCACTGTCATTTTGAACTGCTTGTGAGAATTGGAATCGCGGATTGAGAAAATATCCTGAAAAGTTAATGATATTACATAAGTATTAATAAAAACAATAAAATAGCTTGCTATTTTAAATAAATATTTTACCTGCTGCATGTATATCTCGATGAAGTGTTTTTTCCCATCTTTTATCAATTATTTTCCACCAAGGTTTGCTGCGTCTTGCACCGAGACTCTTTTTTATTTGCTCTTTCGCACGATCTATTGCTTCATATAAAAAACCCATTTCGGCTTTATCGTCGCAATCAACCATTCGTAACACTTTAACTAGTGGCTCAAATAGTTGAATTGTCTCGCCAACATAAATCCAATATCCTTCATTAAGCAAGAAATTTCTCACATTTTCAGCACCTTCTTTATCCTTCTTTGTTTTCAACTTTCGAACTTGTTCAATCCAATTTAACTTTAGACCCATCTGTACAAGTGCATCCTTAAATGTGTATATGCTCTGTAAAGTAATGAAATTTGTTGCAAAGCGTGTGATACCGGGCCTGAGCAACTCCCGATTGTTGGTAGCTTCATGCATCAAGTTAAGTGCCCACTAATGATTATATATAAAATTTGTAAAATTTTGTGCCTTTTGAATAACATCTTTTATTTCATCAGTGTTACCAATATCTTCTAACATGAGATCAATACAGTGGGCGGCACATGGTGTCCAAAATATGTGGCTGTAATGATCCATGAGAAGGCTTCCTGCTTTCTTAAAATTGGCACCATTGTTGGATACCACTTGGACAACACGAGTGGCACCAACTTCTTCAATCAAACCGCAAATGTAATTTGCACTTTTGTAATTATTCGTCGCATCAACGGATTTCAAAAATACCGTTCCTTCGGTACAATAAACTAAAAAATTAATAATATTTCTTTTATTATTAGTGGTCCATCCATCACACATTATGGTACAACCAAAATCATCCCAGTGGCTATGAAAAGTTTTTTATGTGGTTTTCAATCTCCCTAACCTCCATTGGTAGATATTTATTATAAAATCTCATATGATTTTGGTGCACGGACACCAGCTCCACATTCCTGTGTTGCTTCAATGGCCTTTTTAAAGTAGGCACTATCTGCAACATGTGCAGGGATACCATCATGAACAAAGAACTTTGTCCACGCTCGACCTAAATATTGTTTTGCATCTTTTATACCCCTTAGCACAACATTAGAAATTTTGGGTTGTCGACTTGTTTGTTTTGAGTATAAATAATTATCGACTCTAGGTTGTCTATCAGACGGCCCGATCCCTACGTTCAACAGTCTCTTATTACGACCAAACCCTTCAGGCGCACGCATAGAAGCAGAGCGCCCTAACTCCGCTCTAGAAGAGCCTTCGCCCCCCCTACGTTGAAATTGTTCAACCCTGTGGGACTCTCTACTTTCTCTTAGAGCCCTATGAAGTTCGGGATCCGAGACATCCTCGTCCGATAAATTTTCTGGGACTCTTGTCAACTCATCTGCTATTAATTCTTCTCGTGCCCTTGTTTTTTGTTTTTCTAGTTTTTTTCCTCGAACATGTTGATTAAATTGAGCTTGAATTTCTTTTGGAACTTGAGTACATATCATAACATCACCCTTTATCCCACCCAAATGTTGTTTTCCTCTATGAATTCCACCTGAAATGATTCTATGACACCACTTACATTTTACCTTTTTTTTATTAGCATCAACTGCTTCAAAGTGTTCCCAACCAACATCTTCTACTCTACATGTCGATTTGCCTCTATCAGCCATATCTAAATTAAGTAACAAGATATTATAAATTAATTATTATATCTATGATTTTAGTGTCGAAAAAAATTATGGAGAACAAAATTAGTAATTAACTTAGGTTTGTATACTAAAATTTAACTAACAAAAAATTATGTACTATTCTAACATTAAATTTATACTAAGAAAATAACATAGAACGAAAAAAAATTAACTAAAATCTAACATTAACTATCTATAATAAGAAAAATGTACTATATTTAATGTGTAATTAAATTATAGAGAAAAAAATATGAGAGCACCTGAATTAGTAGCGAAAGATATTGGCAGTTGAATTAGTAGCGAAAGACTACGGGTGGAATTGATATTGCCAGTTTATAAAGAGATTTTTTTTTTGAAGTATTGGGCTATTGGCAGTGGCTGCTAATAGAACCATTTATAAAGAGAAAAGTTGTTTTAACTGTTATTAGTGCGTAGTCTATAAAGTCTATAATCACATGCATTTTCTATAGAGTCACATGCAAGAAAAAACAAAAGAAACACTAGCAGCGCAGTAGCGCACTAATAATTGTCTGAGGGCCTTTCACTAAAATTTGGACTTTTTTGTGATAAATTAATACATGATGAGGGCCTTTCACTAAAAAAAATTATATATATATGTAAAGTTGAAAATAATAAAATTAAGGAAGGGCCGGATTGTTATTTGCCACAAATCCAAACCCTTCTCCTCCTTCCTTCCTGCGCGATTTCCCCTTTCTGGCTTTCTCCTCCGCCTTTCACTCAAATGGCACAGCTTCTACGCCTTTCACTCAAATCAAATGGCAATCCATTGGCACAGCTAACAGCTTCTCCTCCGTCTTTCTTCTTCTGCGATTGAGACTCCTCCTACGAAATTCGAATGGCACAACACAGTCCAGGTTAGTGAGAATTAAAATTTTTTGCTTTAACTCGGCTCAACTCGGTGTAACTCGGCCAGAAAATCGGAAAATCGGCCGATTCCGTCACTGTTCATCCGATTTTTTCTGAGAAACTCGCATAGACGCGAGAATCGGGTAAAACTCAGCCCGGTCCCGTCCGATTCCGAGTTGAGTCGGCCAATTTTTTGAACAACAAGATCATATTTGTGGATTCCTGTTGGTTTGTGTTTAAACAAAGGCTTATTTAATTTACAAGTATTTTTTTTCTGTGGGTGTATTTTTTTTTATTAGGAAGCGATCCCAATTTTTTTTTCTTTTGACAAAAGTAGCCTTAAGGTACCATTAATTTCATTGAAGTCGTTAATTAAATAATTATTTTATTAAGAATGGTCTTCTTTTTTATTTTATTTGTATTTATTATTGTTTTCTTATGCGACTGAGAAGATTATCAAGTCTATCACCGTATATTCTATCCACTGATATACAAAAACGAAATTTCTTAAAAATAATCTTGTTTGAGCTATTAGTTGAGTATCTATTTATATATAATTTTTTTAGAAAGATTTCTTATATTACTGTACACTCGCATTTATTTCCGACATTTTTACTAATATCCAAAGTTTAATACAAATTAATAAATATACCCGCAGTTCAAGGCAATATCGAAATATACCCAAGCCGGCCATTTTCTGGCCGGCCATGTACCTTCCCTAAGCCGGCCAGAAAATGGCCGGCCATGTACCTTTTTTTTTTTTTTTTTTTTTTTTTTTTTTTTTTTTTTTTTTTTTTTTAGAGAGAGACACTATGATGATCAAAATATTGAAATCAAATTTGAAATTTTTGTTTAAATTATTTGTTATATTACTTCTTTGAGGAGGGATCAAGTTACAACAACTATTTTTTTCATTTTCAAAGTCCAAATCGTCGATCCAAACCGTTCAACATGATTATCTAAATAAAATGTGCTTGCAGATCAAATTTTACATTTTTTTGAATTTTTTTACTATTTATTAAATATTTTACAAAAAATAGTCATATTCAGACCATTGAATTTTGTACCCATCTTAATAAATAGTAAAAAAAATTAAAAAAAATGTAAAATTTGATCTGCAAGCACATTTTATTTAGATAATCATGTTGAACGGTTTGGATCGACAATTTGGACTTTGAAAATGAAAAAAATAGTTGTTGTAACTTGATCCCTCATCTACTTCTTTTGATGTATAATTAGCATATTTATACTAAAATACGCTAGAATACTTGAAATTATGTTGAATTACACTATATTACAATAAATTATGTTCAATTATACTAAATTACGTTAAATTACAATAACTTCGCTAATTATGCTGAAATACAGTAAAAAAAACACTAAACTACACAAAATTACGCTATAGTAGACTGATTTTGCTCATCTTTCATGAATCATAAAAAATAGTAAAAAAATTTCAAAAATAGTAAAAATTGGTAATCTGCAAGTTCATTATGTAACTAATTTACTGAGCTACTTGGATTGAATGATAGAAATGAAAATCTTAATCGGAAACTTCAACTCAAGTTTTGAGGCTCTTCCCTTTGTTTTCTGGCGATTCTGAATTTTGAAATCCGTCGTAGATGGTTCAGACGCATGCGCATTTTCGCAAGCTTTCCGAAAAGTGCTCATTTGCTGAAATCGGACACTCGAGCGCCGTTTTATGACCGTTTGAAGTTTTATCGTTGTTTTTCTCCTTTTCAGTGAAGATATCGTCCCTATTCATATCGTATTTTAGCGTAATTTACCGTATTTTAACGTAATTTAATGTAATTTAACGTAATTTAACATAATTTAGTGTTATTCAACATAATTTCAATTAATCTATCGTATTTTAGTATAAATATGCTAATTATACATCAGAGAAGTAATATAACAAATAATTTAAACAAAAATTTATCGTATTTCAGAGTTAGATTTCAATATTTTGATCTTCATAGTCTCTCTCTCTAAAAAAAAAAAAAAAAAAAGGGGTACATAGCCGGTCAGAAATTCAATGGTCTGAATATGACTATTTTTTGTAAAATACTTAATAAATAGTAAAAAAATTCAAAAAAATGTAAAATTTGATCTGCAAGCACTTTTATTTAGATAATCATGTTGAACGGTTTGGATCGACGATTTGGACTTTGAAAATGAAAAAAATAGTTGTTGTAACTTGATCCCTCCTCAAAGAAGTAATATAACAAATAATTTAAACAAAAATTTCAAATTTGATTTCAATATTTTGATCATCATAGTGTCTCTCTCTTAAAAAAAAAAAAAAAAAAAAAAAAAAAAAAAAAAAAAGGTACATGGCCGGCCATTTTCTGGCCGGCTTAGGGAAGGTACATGGCCGGCCAGAAAATGGCCGGCTTGGGTATATTTCGATATTGCCTTGAACTGCGGGTATATTTATTAATTTGTATTAAACTTTGGATATTAATAAAAATATCGGCATTTACCGCTTTGGGAAGTCCATTTGTAGGGACAGACAACGATGGAACAATTATATGTTCTTCAACAGCGCCTTTGGCATTAATGAATTAATTGACATATACCACATCGTCTTTAACACCCTCCACAGTTCCACTGATATTTTGGTGCATCTGTGATCAGAAAAATTTCCGTGTCCAGATATTTTTAGAATATAGAGGTCCGACCATCCAAGTCTCGACGGAGCCATGCATTTGATTGTGATCAGATATCAGACAATTAGCCGCCAGCCATGTTATCTTGTGGGGTCCACTGCTGATACCATTTTAATACAGCCATCTCGTGCTTTGAAGCCATTCCATACTTCTCTAAAAGCAAATGTGAACAAAAGGCAATCTTGTGCTACCGGTCTGATGTCGTCAGTAGCAATTAGCAAGGCCATTGAGAACCCAAAACATTCTTGCACCAAAATGGTGTCGTCAGTGCTTTAAAGCCATTCCATACTTTTATTGTATATGCAAAGTTTATGCATTATTAAATTTGTAGAAGATACACAAACCAAAAAAAAATTCTATTGATTAATTGGAAATTTTGGAAGAACTCGTAATTCCGAGTATTAAATTTGTGATATATATTCGACATGGAACGACTAAAAAACTTGGGCCTCTTGTTAATTTTGGGTTGAAATTCAACTTTCAAAAAGTCATTGAAGCACAGCCATATATGAAGCCCAAATAAGCCCATAATTGGACAGCAATCGCCATTTCAGCAAACATAGTATCAGATTGCTATGCATCTAAGTATCTAACACCAACAGGAGCGAAGTTCGTAAATAGTTCACTCGAGATTGGAAACAATCGCCAGGTCTCCTTTAAAGGGTCCGTTTCGGTGTTCTGCGGCCGGGTAAATGCAGAATTCTCACGAAATAAGAGTTTTTTGTTTTTTGTTTTCTTAAATGGTATAAATAAAAATTTCGGATTAATAGGTCCTCATTGTGTGCGCTTCGGTGTTCTGCGGTCGGATAAATGCAGAATTCTCACGAAATAAGAGTATTTTGTTTTTTTGTTTTTTTAAATAGTATAAATAAAAATTTCGGATTAATAGATCCTCATTGTGTGCATTTCAGACTTGTCTGGACTACCAAAGGCAAGCGTTGGTCTTGTTTTACCTGGTGCTCTTTTTGGTGGTATCCGGATACAAGTGACAATTGTTTCAGCTAGAATTCGACAGCGAAGCAGTGTGTCAGTGTGCCGACATTTTTAAGTGGAGGAAATTAAATTAGTTATTTTGACAATTTTAAATTTGTAATTAATTAAAAAAATATTGAAAACGAAAAAGTAAATTCTAAATTTGTTATTGGACATTAATTGACTTATAGATAGCATAATAGTTATAATTCATACAATTTAAGTGTTGTTTATGATGTATTAAAGAACATTAATTTCGAACTGTTGAAAAATTATATTTTTTTTTATTCAGCAAGGCCTTTGTGGGAATGATGCTTTATTCATATTGATCAGTTTTAATCCTAGAATTTGCAACGGTAATGAAGAAACTTGTGTGATTAATATTCAATTAAACATGATTATTAGTAATTCAAGTGTTGGGATTCAGGTAGATTATGGGTGCAACAATTGAATTCGGTTCATCAATTGTTCATACTCAAAAACAGAATTCAAGTGTAAATTAAATTCAAAATAAAATTTACTGCTAGATGCGCAGTTGAGAATTCGAGCCCTAGCAGTCATCTTTTTCATTTCGTCAGTCTCGTGTCGGATCTGCGCAGCAAGGGTAGCCACGTCTCAATCAGTATCCACACGAACATATTCAAAAACAACCGTGAATTAGAATACTAGCGCCAGCTGACAGCCCTCTATTTTTCACTCTTTCATATAGATACATGTCAGGTGGATCAGATTTTCGGTCTAATTTAAATCTGAAATTAATGCGGCTATTCTTTTTTCTTAGTCTGACCGAAAATGAACAGTACATGATATATATAATACATCGCACCTTTCAGTTCATATCTATTAGGTCGGACCTGTTCAAGAGTATCTATTTAGATCGCACCTATTCAGATTTCAGAGAGAGTGCAGAAATTCTAACCCATATCATGTACGGCTAATTTGATTTAATCCATATTTATTTCTATAAATTAACTATTAATTTCAGTCCACAACTATTTAATATGTAGGACATTATTTCTAACATCAAGACGACATGATTAATAATTCATGACACAAATTTTTAAAGATACGCTTATATTAATTTGATGGGGTTGTATGTACTAACAAAATTTCATATAATTTATAAAAACACAAAGAACAAGCAATAGCGGAATCACGTATTGACAAGTGAGGCACTTGTCTCTCTGATCAAAATATTAGTAACAGATATGTCAATAATTATACTTCCAATAAGAAAACAATTATAAGAAATATGCTTACGATCCAAAATTATTATGAAATTATTTTAATCGTATCTTATGTTCTGACTATGTTCTTAGGAACATGGGTACACGATGACTTGGAAGTAGGTCCGATGCCCATTAGATTTACTTTTACTAGTACTAAAAACTCCTTCACCGACTATTCAAATACCTCTACATTGACTTTCATAGAGGCGTCAGTGATGGCGCCGTAAGCATAAGCAATCAGTGTAGGTGTTCAACACTAACGGTTTATATAAACAGTCAGTGTAAGTCGTCAACACTGACAGATTAAAAACATTCAGTGTAGGTATCTAACACCGACGGTTAAAAAATTAACAGTCTGTGTAAATACCCAACACTAACGGTTAAAAAACAATCAATGTAGGTCCCAACACCAACGGTTAAAAACAGTCAGTATAGATTCTAAAAACAATCAATGTTGGCTTTATAACCGTCAATGTTGGTATAAAAAATTTTACGTAGTTCTATTTGCATTGGGGCTAACCTCCATATTTTTGCTAGCCATATATTGCCATTCGACATTCATTGATATTAAACAAAATATCATGCAAATAATTTAGACAACATAAACAATAGACAACACAATATAAAACAACATAACATATTCATTCACAAAAGACCACACAATATAACAATATTTACATAACACAAATAAACAAAATATGCAACTGAATTACACAACAACCATTGTATTTCATCTAAATAGTTTAGAAGTCGTCCAAACACCATTCTCGTGTTATTACATGAAGTTGAGTCAGTGCCTAAACCCAACATTTCAATTTCACAATCCAATTGATAGTGAAAATATACCTACAAGACAAAAGGGTTGAATCAATTTTCTTCTTCGAAGCACTATTGACATTGCATGAGAGATTGAGGATGCCAAGCTATTTCATCCTCTCCATTTCGAGTTTATCATTTCTTCCCTGGCCTTTTCGATGCCCAATGGAGCTTGATCCATTTTGATATCAATCAATCAATACCACAAACCACAATTTAATCCCATAAATACTAAATTCAAACCTTTCATAAATCCAATTTCATATCTAAACATTTCACAAATTTCAAACATTTCACAATTTCACAACTTAAGGTTTTTGGAGCTGGTTCAGTACAATTAGACCCAGGTTGACAGCATTGTAAAGTTGGAAAGGAGGTTAGTGTAATTTGAGTTTTTTTTTGTTCATTGTGAATTATATAATCATATGTGGATGGGTATAAAAAAATACTTTCACTCACAGACTTAAAGATGCAGGTTATGTTGTTGGTGCCAGAGTTCTTGAACTTCTATGACAGAGACAAAGTAAACAATTATTTAACATAGTGCTTATACAGTATATTTTTTGTGATTGTTTTCCACTGATTTTTTTAAAAAAGAATAGTAAAGTACTGAAGAGATTTTATATTAAAAACAATTGATATAAGAATATTCCTACTATAGAGAAAGCTACAAGGGTTTGCCTTCTTTTTGCCACATGTCCAACTTCTCATTCGTTGTTGGAACCTATTAAAAAAAACTGAAAGAGTCATAGAAATAAATTCCTTATTTGTAGAGGCAATCACATACTATACTTCACCATATGTGGTACCTCGAGATATTCAGTAGTCAGAATATGAAATTGGAGAAACCTAAAGCAGCTCCAAACTTTAATTTCTGCATTAGGATATCTAAGTACTAAAATAAGTTACAGGTCTCATCCTCAAATAAATAAATTGATCCAAAACTATATAATTAATGAGGATTGATAATAACAAAATCAGCGTCAAGTAAAATTGAGAAGAGAAAATTACTTTTAAAACTAGTCTAATTAAAAATCTATACCATCTATCAGGATATGTAATAAGTTAGATCAATATTAAGTAAAATTCACAAAAAAAAACATGAGGTCCTGGTGTCTAACTATAACACTCTTCAATGGTTGAAAACTATATTGTAATTATAAAGAGATATGTACATAAAATGCAGATAGTAAAATGAACATCTACATGCAACAGATTTTCAAAAATAAATTAGACATTTATATTAGATTTGAGAATGTATTTTTGTAAATAAATAAAAAGATTAGAGCAATACCTTAATAGCTGTAGAAAAACAAAGGTACTCAAGCATATGTATAAGACAGTAGAGTAGAAAATTGAGGACGAATTTTATCGTGGATTTCTGCCATTGAGAACAATGAAATAGCATATGCGCATATCAGTGGATAAGAAAATATTATTTTAAGATCAAAGGTAACATTGTATAGCATATTACAAGTTGTAAAAATCATGAGCACATCAATTACCGTAAAACTGTTTTGCTGAGAATCATTTAGACCATCGATTTTCCAAGAAACAGATAGATGCTTCCTTAAATTATCAGGGATACATGGCTCTGATTTATGTATCCACTAAGCCATCTGTTGATATATAAATAAAAATGTAAAGGAAATGTTGAAGTATCAAATTTTGGCTGAATCCAGCAACAATGGTACCTACGAGCATAACATAATTTGTCTAACCTCCTTGGTAAACAAAAAATTAATAGACTGTTACTTTCGAATATGAAACCAATTTATATAGAGATATATTGTAAATTTAACAATTTTGCTTCTGGAAAGACAATGATTATCAACATTCGAAAACATAATTATAACACCAAATCCTAACTCTAACTTTGGCACAAACATCTGTCATACATGCGCCAGGTTACAATTGCTTTAGTTATAAATAGGACTGCTAATGAGCCGAGCCGGCTCATGAGCTAATGAATTGAACAGTTCAATAAATTGTATCGAGCCAGGTCCTAAACTAAATATAGCTCAAATTCGACTCGGCTCATTTTTATCACTCAAATAGGGCCGAGCCCGAGCTGAGCAGGCTCATGAGCCAAGGAGTCTCTTCTATTTATCACTCAAATATTTACTGTTTGGTTCTAAAATTATGATAACTTTATTATATTAATGTTGCATTTGCAAAACAGTAAATGTTACAAATGTTAAACAGTAAATGTTTTATTATACCGAGAGTTGTACATATATTTTTGCAAAAATATAGTACACAAGATTTTAGAACCAAACAGTAAACGAGTTGAGCTCATAGCCTAAAACAGTAAATGATTTTACAAATGTTTGTCTTTTTAATGCTTGGCATGAGTTGAGCTCACAAGTTATGACATGAGTTGAGCTCGCGAGTTATGAGTCGAGTTTGAGCCGAGCTGAAAGCTCAAACTCATTAAATTGAGCCGAGCTTTTTTTTTCAAGACCGACCGACCCCGAGTTGAGCCTGCTTAGTTATATGACGAGCTGAGCTGAGTTTTGAGCCGAGCTTAGCTCATTAGAAGCCCTAAGTCATAAACCAAACTCAAATCGGCTTTTGAGGAAAATAAATAGGATCTATTTGTAGCGAATTAAGAGTGAAATAAAATAGAATACAAACCGGTGTCACCTAGGGGGAGGGTAGTAACATCTTCATCAGGAAAACAGACATCAATCTAGCAAATGCGAAAAAATCAAACAAATTAATCCTCATAGTAAAAATAAATAAAAATAAGATAGATAAATTTGATTGAATCCGTGTATATAAAGATTATAACTTTTCTTAACCTTTTTCCACTTCAAAATTGAATTAAGACCAAGCACAAATAACTTTTCACTTTTTTTTTCCATCTCCGATTTGAACAAAATAAAGAACCGGATCAATTTACTGTACTTCACTTCATTTTACTTGCTATTCCATTGTTCTCGCCAATCTGAGATAGTAGTGGGGAAAATGGAGACAACACCTTGGTGTGAGCCTACTGGAGCACAATGCCAGGCTCAGCTGCCACGATGTCGTCTCCGTTGGCCACCTTCGCAAAACCCCGCCACCTCGCCGACAGGAGCCGACGCACCCCTCTCACCAACGCCGAAGCCATCTCCATTTTTGACAATCCTCTGGAAGTGTTTTATATTTTGATTTTATTTGTTTGGTTGACTGTAATATGTAGAGAGAGAGAACGGGGCTAGGGTTTGAGAGAAGCCGCTACGGTTTTAGTGAATCGGATCTAGGAGAAGAGAGGAAGTGAGTTGGTGCTGAAAGAGAGGAGGCGGGGCTGACAACCGCTCAAGGAGAGGGGAATCGGAGAAAAGAGGGGCATACAGAGAGGAGGGTCAGTTTTTCTTTTTCGCTGAGGAGAGAGAGAGAGATAGAGGGGAAATGAAATTTTTTGGACATAGAGGAAGGAATTGGCGCAAACTGGCGGGACAATGAATTTTTCGGAAGTAATAACCAACACTGATGCTCCAAAAAGTCCAAATACTCCTTTAACAACAAAAACAACACTGACGGCTTACAAATACAAAAATAAATAGTCAGCACATGATACAAACACTAGGAGCGCTATCCTCTGCGGAGTTTAAAAACTCCGCACTTGCGGTTCTTTTAATCTGGTTCGTTAGTAGTTCGTTAGTTTTGACCGGCACGAATCTAAAAGTCCAATAATACTGCCCCCTCCATTAGCCCGAGTCTCAAAACGGCTGAGAGTTAATTTGGTTCGTTCGTTTGCTCCGCAGCTGCGGAGTTTTATAGAACTCCGCAGAGGATACGGGTCTACAAACACTAATGGCTCAGAAATAAAAAACAGCTATTGTAGCACATCAATACTGATAGTCACGATATAAAAAATAAACAGTCGGTGAAGAACACATACTGACATAAAAAACAGTCGTTGTAGATACATTTTTATTAGTTGTAATTTTTTTTAAGCGAATTAATGCTATATCGCACTAATACAGTATATATTATCGGTTTTATGCCATCTCAAATACCCTTCATGTAGTGCATGCTAAATCCACATCAAGTAAATGTCCATAAACATTAATATGTTTTCAATATATAACTTGTTATATTTGAATAAATGTTGATTTCTAAAACGGTCATTTACCAAATTCGTTTAATTTGGCAGCTTATGTTGTTTGGTATAATTTTGCTGAAAGATATCTATTTTAGTTGTAGCAATTGATTATATTTTGTCGAATATTGTGATCGATTAAAGAAAATTCTAGATATTGCAATAGCATCTTTATGATTTTTCTATGTCTAAACAGTAGATTCTTAAATAACTCGCTTTTCTGTTTGAACAGGAACCTATTTGTCCCTTTGGTTTTTCAGTATATACAAAAAGCAACTAAAAGTTTCAAATTTCAAGGTTTTTTACTTCGAAAGTATCGAAGACCTTTAAATTACGCAACACGACTTGGTCCTTTTGTGCAATTTTGAGATGTTCTTTCGCATTGATTGTAAACACGAACTATGTTAATAAGGAGGAATTCATATACCATGATTGTTGGTCTTAATATATATATTAGTCCCAATAAAATTAAATCTCAAATGATACTACTTAAATAACATCCTAATCTTCAATAACATTCTATTTTTTATATATTTTAAACCTGGTCAAAGTGAAGTTTCAATAATAAATTACACAACATTAGAATAATATTATGCAGAGAAAGGACATAAATGATGGGGAAATGAAAATTTTGGAGCAGGGGTTAGATTTTAAAAAAAATGACGAAATTAAGCAACACCGATGACATAATTTTATTAACATCTTTTTTTCTTTTCTCACTGTAACTCTCATGTAATTTCTTGTATTTATTATTAAAGAAATTTTAGGTATACAAAACCAATTTTTTTAATATGCGTTGATTTGTACCCGGTTGACAAATTTTAGGTATGCAAAATCAAATTTTCTAGCAACCAATGGATATCTCTATCTTGTTCTTATCTTAATAAAAATTAAGTCCATTTTAGTATAGAATACAAAAAATTAAGAGAGAAGTGAAAATTTTGGTAAATTAATTTGGACATTCAAAATTAATTATATAGGTTGAATTTTATCCCGACATTTTTATTAATATCCAAAGTTTAATAGAAATTATTATTTATGTCCAGATTTCCGGAGTATTGCAAAAAATGCCCAAGCTGGCCACAAAATAGCTGGCTTGGGTACCCCAATAAACCGGCCATTTTGTGGCCGGCTTACTTTTTTTTTTTTTTTTTTTAGACACTATGAATAACAAAATAATGAAATCTAACACTGAAAATTAAATTTTTTTGTTCAAATTATTTGATAGATTACTTCTTTTGATATATAATTAGCATATTTATACTAAAATACGCTAGATTAATTAAAATTATGTTGAATAACACTAAATTATGTTAAATTATGTTAAATTACATTAAAATACGCTAAAAACGGTAAATTACGCTAAATTACATATGAAAAGGCGAAAAACGACGACGAAACTTCAAACGGTCATAAAACGGCGCTCGAGTGTCCAATTTCAGCAAATGACCATATTTCGAAAAGCTTGCGAAAATACGCATGCATTAGTGACCACTATGTTGTTTTCTGAAATTCAGAATTGCCAAAAAACAAAGGGAAGAGCCTCAAAACTTGAGTTGAAGTTTCCGATTAAGATTTTCATTTCTATTATTCAATCCAAGTAGCTCAGTAAATTAGTTACATAATGAACTTGTAGAATACCAATTTTACTATTTTCTGAATTTTTTTACTATTTTTTATGATTCATGAAAGATGAGCAAAATCAGTCTACTTTAGCGTAATTTTGTGTAGTTTAGCGTAATTTACCGTATTTCAGCATAATTAGCGAAGTTATTGTAATTTAACGTAATTTAGTATAATTCACCATAACTTATTGTAATATAGTGTAATTCAACATAATTTCAAGTAATCTAGCGTATTTTAGTATAAATATGCTAATTATACATCAAAAGAAGTAATATAACAAATAATCTAAACAAAAATTTCAAATTTTCAGTGTTAGATTTCAATATTTTGATCTTCATAGTGTCTCTCTAAAAAAAAAAAAAGAGTAAGCCGACCATAAAATGGCCGGTTTACTGGGGTACCTAAACCGACCATTTTGTGGCTGGCTTGGCATTTTTAGCAATAGTCTGGGAATCTGGGCATAAATAATAATTTTTATTAAACTTTGGATATTAATAAAAATGTCAGAATTTTATCTAAGAAAAGTATTGGTTAATGTCCAATATTTTTTAATGATGGGATGAAAAAATTAATACAAAACAAATTATTAGTAACTGTTATTATTAATTGTGTCAACATTAATGACTGATGGCAAACTAGGACCTGTCAACGTCAACTCAAACAAAACAGATGGTGTAAGATACTTTTGCAATCGGCTATTAAAATCCAACAGACAGCGTTAATTACATTTGTCGTCGGTTGCAAAAAGAAACAGATGGCGTTGGGTACTAACACCGTCCGTTTGATCAATGTGCTGCCGATGGCATATCGATTAACGCCATCTGTTTTTTTACCGATGACATATGGGTATACATTTCCTATCGGAGCGATAGGCATCGGTTCAGAAACCGATTGCGGATAGCGATTCACCCGACGGCAAAGTGTTTTTTTGTAATAGTGCGATAAACGCTTTTTAAACCTTTGAATTATATGCATACTCTGGGTTGTTGAAAAAATTCATTACATGTATTAAGTAAATAAAAAGTTATGTAAAATTACGTCAAAATTATAAAACTTAGCCGAAATGATATATATTGTTAATTTTCAATTTAAACTTTAATTAGTAGTGTTCAAATTGACATTTCTATTTTAATTTTTTTTTTC